>JAQFVV010006197.1:28073644-28533644 GCA_028023455.1 Epiperipatus broadwayi
CAAATAATAAAATATATTAAAAATTATATAGAATGAACATATTATGAATCTTTATGAAAAGAGTATCCAAACATAACTTGAGTCGTTCTCTGGAGGTCATCATTAAATGGAACTTTGCACTAGTATTCAGTGAATTCTTAGAAATCTTAAACTTTGTTCACCAATCATTGCTATGGGTGGGAATTTTACAGTATTCTAATAACAAGGATCATAATCTATATTTAAAAAATCATTCACACATACATTTGTTATGCTTTCAAAAAATTGCAACTGATATTTCAGTTAAGAATTATCAAGCAACTGAGAAGAAAGATCATGGTATTTCTTGATCTTAAACTCAGAGATAAAAAGTCAATAAACTCATCACATTGGTTAATGCATATTCAACAGCAGTCCAACCATTTTTATACACTACATGAATAATTATATACTAATATCAGCCACTATGACATGAATGTATGGAATGCACATTAGTTCTCAAAGAAGAATCAACAGGTTTTACTCATTTAGTAGCAAACCCACTATATATATTGCCACACACAGCAAGCTAGAGTAATCAATGGATGCCAAAAGGCTTGTGCATAAAATTTTACTGCCTACTCATCCAATATCCTCAGACTAGTTTCTGGCTTAGGGCCTTCATCAGTGAGAAGACTTGAATCTGAGAGCACTGCATCTAGATTTTAGGATCTAATACAACCCTCCAGCAACCACCTTTTATTTCCATTTAACTACAAAACTCTAATTTGCTGAGTGTGGAAATATATATAATGAGTTCTGCCTGTTTTAACAACAGTTATACACAAGCATAAGAGGAGATGGTCATGTGATATTTATTGGCTTAGTAGCAAACTCCATATTTCTTTCAGTTTTATTTTTAGTAAGTTAAACTTTATGTTATTAATTCTTTTGTTAATTTACACAGTAGTCTTATATTGATGTACAAAAATCTATGTACACTTTATTTTATTGTTAAAACTGTTTTAACGTTAATATCTTTATCAGATAACCTATTTCTTATAAATCATTTTTCTTTGTTTCCCAGTATACTTTGAGCTTTACTATATATTTTTTATTACTTGTTTATTTGAATTCCTGATCTCATAGGTCAATACATTCATTTTCATTTCTATTACAAATTTTATATTTTTATCTTCCTGCTCTATATGTTATTGCAAAGCAGTCTGTTTTTAAAGTATGAAATATTACAAGGTTGTCATTTATATATGTTTAATAAAAAAAATATTGGTTTACATATGTGGTTTAAAAAAAAGATCTTCAAATTCACTCATGTAGATATTACTGAATTTATTACTTAATATTAAGTAATATCTACATGAATAAATTCGAAAAGAAATTTATTTTTAACTATATATATATATACATAATATATTTTTTCTAGGTTTATCTATGTATAGTTAATAATAATATGATCTAGATAATATTATTGTTAATTTCACTCAGATAATATATTTTTATATATGTTAACCAGAAATCCTTTATTTTTACACACCCATACATATGTATATAGATAAACCAATATTTCACAACTGAGATTTTTTGAAGAGCACTTGAATGTAGAAAAGAAAATTTAAAATAAAAGAAACAATTAATAATTAATGTGTAAAATCTAGTTTCGAAAGATTTTGATAACTTGAGTTAAATTTGATGTTGGGGATACGAATTATAATGTTGAAATTGATAATTAAGATATTTGGACATACTAATAGAACTTAGCATTTTTTGCGTACTTAGTTCATAGTCAGTCTTAGTAGTTGTCGCTAGTATCTGACTGTTTTGCACCCTGAAAAAGTCCAATTATTTGTGCCCCTCCCCCTGCTAATGAAAAAAACTTGACAACTTCGATTTTTAGGAACAAATATTTTGTATTAAAAGATAAAAAGTACATCAGTTTTGTACAAAATTGTGACCTTTAAATATTAGTGATATCCTTCTCATTGAACTGTGCTCTATGCAGTGGGCTAGTTTACCTAATAGTAGTATTGATCTTATGTATATCTGACAACAGCTAAGGAGAACAAGTCCAAATTTAATTAGGTCAGGCAAGAATGTTACTGCCTTGATCAAAAAGAAAAAAATATGATTATACTATATGTTGTCTTCAGCACTGGTGAGAGAAGAAGAGAGACTCATATTTCTACAGCTGATATGACTATGATTTCCCCTTAAATCTATTTTAATATGGATAATGTGAAATACAATTTATATATAATAAAAACAAAAAACTAAAATTAACCATATAAAATTTAATTTAACAAAAATGAAATCCATAAATAAATATTAGTTATAACTAATATTTATTTATAGATTTTTTGTTATATTAGATTTCATAAGTAATGCTGTATTTTATTATATACAGAATTATAAACGATTCCATATATATATATATTAACAATTTAATGCACTATGTATTGTATTTTTTATTTTATTCTAAAATTTGGCACATTTATGAAAAAAATGATCAACTTTCATAGGAAATATGCTTAATCTTATTTGAAGAGTATTAATATAATCTACTTGGAATTAAAGTCTGAACACTCAAATTATTGGCATTGTTTAATGAAGCTCATTTCCCTATATTCATATATATATATATATATATATATATGAATATATATATATATATATATATATATTAATTCTAATATTTTCACGGATAAAAGATGTCATATTATTATTACTATTTGCGGGATATTCCGTGTAGTGAAAAAGCTAAATGCTGATGTTTCAGTACAATATCAAGTACCTTCCTCAGAGCATCCTCTTAATATATATATATGAAGAGGTGAGCCATGCAATTAAACCTTTCAGAAAGGAAACTGCCCAACAAATGATGAATTTATCTAATAACGAATAATGTTTCTGTAGTATAAATTTTACTACACTGCTCTCTCACAAGCTAAGGACTGATTAATGTGGATAGAAACCAATCCCTATCTTGGGTGAAAGCAGAATAGTTAAATTTACACTACAGAAATATTATTTATTATTGGATAATCTCTAATCTAATAAATAACTAATAAAAATTATTAATGTGATGAAATTATTATTGGTTTCATAATAGGATTCCTTTCAGTCATGACAGAGTGACTAATTTTGAGGCATTTTTGGGTGGTTGAGTGGTATGAGGGCACTGCTATTGTTTTGGCTTTTTTTTGTTATTATTTTGTCATTATCTGAAATGTTAATTTATTGGTTCACTTTTTTGGGGGTGGTAGAAATTGGAACTATAATTATTTTTTAAAAAAGTCTAAGATGCCAGTATTGTACAGACCTCATGCAGATTTCCAAAATCAAAGAAAGTTATCAATGCCCTAATTGATTGCATCATAATACAAAGAAACTAAAGAACCACTGATTGGTTAGATTTTTTGGTCTCAAGCTTTTTTGAGCATGCTTTTTTTCTTGTAGTATTTTGGAAAGAAAAACTGTAATTTTCAATAATCTATTTACATATTAAGCTTATTTATGTGACATATTTGTAAAATATTTATTTTAAACCAAAAAATGCATGATTACAATTAGATTTTATTTGAAAATATTTGCTTTTGAGAAGCCAAATCATAAAGACTATAACAATAATTTATATATAGTTCCGCCTAAAAAGAATTGCTTTCCTAAGCATCTGTGAAAAAAAAATTTGTGATAATATGTGTAATTTTGAATTTTAAAACATATTTTCATTCTTTTATGATGTCATAGTAAAATTTGTTTTTATTTAAAAAATGGAATTCAAATAAGAAATATTTCATTCAAAATTTTTTATGAATAGACAAGGTTACAATCTAATATGAAAAGAACTATTGTTATCACTACATATTTTGTTTAGTACTTTCTTATTTTTATTTTGCAAAATTCAAATATTAACTTTTAGGAAGTGTTTCCTTTGTAAACTTACATTTTTAATAAATGAGATTAAAAATTATTAAAATATAATATAGAATATAGCTTTAAAATTCTGCAAATATGACTGAAACTGCTGTTAGAGTCTTTTATTAAAAGGGTAGAAGATGATAGTGAATTAAAATAATTAGATAAACAAAATTAGAAAAATTGTTGAAAAAATTATATATTAAATGTCTAAATGATAAAGATGTACCAGATTATTGATAAAATGCAATAATTTTATTAATATTTATAAAGATAGCCTACTAGCATTAAAATAAAGAGCATGCTAATAGCTCTAACAAGCTTTATTAATAAATGCCACAAGAGAAAGCATTGAAAATCTCTATTTAGAAATTATCCCCAGCCACTGACCAGCTGGAGTTGGTATTTTGAATCTAGTGTCTGAAATATTCTAGTATCTCACTGAGGAAAGCCAATAGCTAGAAACCAGTCTGGGGCTAGGGATAATTTCTAGTTAGAGATTTTAAATGCTTTCTCTTGCAGCATTTATCAAGCTTGTTATAGCTATTAGCATGCTCTTTATTTTAGTTTAATATTAAATCTTATCAAATGAAGTCATGTAATGTATGACTTTATTTCATTTTCTACTAGCAGTTGTTTACAAAAAATTTACTAATATAATTACAACTCATTTACAGCATACTTTGGATTCAAACCAATCAAAAAGACAAGATGGATTTTAGAGTGGTTTTAGCACAATGGACTACATCCATATTTTGACAAAATTAATAGAGATGGCCATAGATAAAAATTGCTATTATGCTTAGAATTTGAAGATTATTAAAAATATTTGATTCTAAAAGCATTTTTATGCTGATTAATTTTTTAGATTATCAAGATATAGTTATTGTTATATTCAGAAAAATAATTATCAAAATTCTACAGGTATGATTAGTTTACATGGTGACACTAAAAAGATTAACATTGGTAAGCATATACAACAGGTTGATTCCATATCTTCAAAACTTTTATGGGGCTTTTACAAAAAGTACTTTGTGGAATAAAAATAGAAAGCAAGGGAATAAAAATGTGGATATTATTTGAGTCATATAGGTTTTGAAGATGATGTGGTTGTTTTTGCCAATAATGCCATAGAGCTTTAGGAAATTTTAGAGGAGGTATCAAATAACAGCAAGGAAATAGAACTAAAGGTAAATGCTAAAAAATTTGAATAATGTTCAGTGGATTTTAACAGTCACATAAAATTATGATTGATAATCAGAAATCAAAAGAGGTTAACAATTACACATACTCTGACTAGATTATTGATACAGATAAATATATAATGGATAGAATTAATTATTAAATTGAGAGCTTTTGGTCTGAATAATTTAACATTAAAAGGAAATAGGTCTGTGTGTTTGAAAAAGACTTTTAACAGATATGTTTTACAAGTTACTACCTATGAATCTGAAACTTATTACTTATTTCAATAGCATGTAAATAACTTACTACTGCTTGAATGTGTAACATTTGAGATTATAATCATATCATAGAACACTCTTGTTCCAAATATATTACTTAAAATAATTCTGAGTAACAGATTTGGAATGAGATTGTTTTATAATATGATTATAATCTTAAATGTTACACATTCCAGCAGTAGTGAGCTATTTATTTGCTGTTGAAATTATTGATATTTAATTTAAAATAAAATATAAAATGTTAAAATAGTTTGATTAATTTCTGAATTAAAATCATTGCTAATAATAAGTTTCAGCCTTTTCAGATATCAATGTTGATTTATTTACAATATATATAGTTGAAGATCAGATAAAAGAGGGAAAATGTCCTTTTGTCAGATGGAATGAATGAGCATTGGTAAATGAAAAGAAAAATTGTATTTGCAAATTTATTAAAATGACTCATGTCTGCTTGCAAAATAATTCTGAGTAATGTATTTGGAATGAGAGTTTTCTGTGATATGATTAGAATCTGAGAAGTTGGATATTTGATACTTAACACAAGATCATTACAAAAATTCCAGATCACTCAACAAAATATTTAGAGACATGGTGGGAGTAACAAAATAAGATCAAAAATAGATGAGTGATAAGATAAACAGATATCACTGATATATCATTGAAAAATTTAAAAGATAAAATTGAAGTGGGCTAAACTTATTAACTAGAAGATATTGTAATAGAAGGTTAAAAGTTTAAAACTAAATTTTATGGGATTATGAAAGACTTGGAAAGATCAATATTCGAGAAGGCTGTTTGAAATAAGGATATTTGCTAGTGTGGTATGAAGAAGAAAGGCTATAAATCAGAGAAAATGGACTAAACTTTAAGAGAGATCACCATCTTGCAGTGGATCAATTATGATTTAAAATACTATATATATATATATATATATATTATCTTTTGATATTAAAAGAAGTTGATTTTGGAAGTGGATGATGGGAAGACTATTTTGTTTTGTATATATATATATATAGAGAGAGAGAAAGAGATAAAATTATTCAAATTGAAAGGTGTAGTGAAAAACGTAAAATTAAAGAGTTAATGATGATATCTAGGAATAGAGGTAGTTTAATGAATAAACAATCGGCTAATATAAAGACAACAGAATTGTGGGAAATTTGAATAGATTGAATGATGGGTAATGCAAGTTTTTTATTTTTTGTATGTTTGTATTAACAGTTGATAAAGATTGCCAGTGAAACAATTGAAAGTACTTCTGGTAAAGAATATATTATTTAATTTTGAATACTGTGTTAAATATATTAAAAATACAGACATTTAATGGTTGTAGTTATATATATATATATATATATATATTTAAACCAGTAAACATCACTACTGTATGGAGGGTTTTGCCTGTTTATATATATGTATCTTGTTGAATTTCATTTACAAAGATCTATTTGTTAATAGATGAAACTATGATCGTGGACGAATTTTAGGAAAAAAAATTGATGTTTTGGCAGTATTCTAATGATATATGATTTTCTGTTTTATATATATATCACAACTTATCATCTATAATTACCAGTAAAACTTTCGCAGTGTTATAGAGCCTAAATTATTTGCAACAAAATCAAAAGGATCACTTTCCTTCTACTTATCTAAGTTTTATATACTGACTGCAGCTATGATACTACCAAAAATAGATAAAAACAAAAAGATTCTTTTCACCACTACTATATAAGCTTTATAACACTAGATATTATTTACTGATAATTGTTTGTGTTATATTATTATAACATTTATTTATAATAAATAATGTCAGTTAGCATTATACATTTAATATATTATATACACACATTCACATCATACAATATATCTTATAAAAGGAGCTTTAAAAGAAAAAAAAAGTATTCAAGCCATTTGTTTAATGAGTGATGTTTTGAAAAAAATAAATAAATAAAAGTGGTTGAAATCAACTAAAATAAAATTAATTAGAAAAAAAAGGAAAAACACTTTAGTACTTTTAAATATTTAGGAAGTTGTTTAGCTAATGATAAAAAGACTTAAAATGAAAGTTTCAACAGTTAAACAGACTTTTAAAATGAATAAAAGATTGTTTTGATACCAAACTTAAATTGAAAACAAAGCTTGTTAAAGGATTTGTTTGTAGTTTATATATATACACCAAAAAGAATTGTATAATATAAAATAAGAAAAGAACTAAGATATTTATAGAAATTTAAAAATCTTATTCATGGAACAATTAAATCCTTGAGCACGTAGAATCAGTTTAACAAATTTATAAATAATATCCACTGTCTTATAATAATGCCTATTTATTAGTTAAATAAAAATGGTCTACTTTTATCCAACCATCACGTTGTTATAGGGTAAATAGTTAAATTACTGATATTCTAAAAGGTGAAACTTCATCGTGAAAATGATCTTCGTAAAATACCGATTAAATCAGTGTATTGTTTCAAATAATTATCAAAATGTAAATTCTAATAAATATGTAAACAAACCATTGCTATTACATTTGTAAAGTTCAAAATATATAATCTTATTTAGGGAACGTTATTTATTTACGTTGAATGTGGAAACCATAATAACTGTTCTATGAATAAGACTGCCTATTCTTAATGTTGTATATTTAATACCTACAATTCATGTATGGGTTTAATAAAGTTATTACAATTTACAGCTTATTATTTGCAAAGTAAGCTGATTTGCTGAATACTTTATAAAGGTCATCCTTAATATACAGTTTCATTTTTTTTGAGTGTCAATGTTTAATTTATCAGCCATATAACAGCATGGTGTGTGAATAAAAGCACCATTTTTATCAAATTTGTAAATTCGCATTGTTATTGAGAAAGTAGGCATTATTTACAAGTTTGTTAAAATAATTTTATGGAATGTGACTTGTAAATTATTATTATGATATATGCATTTGGGCTTTCTATATGGATAAAATTATATATTTTCAGATCTATATATTTAATAGTTAAAGTTTATTTACAGGTTTATTAAAGTTATTGCAGTTTACATTTCAATTGTTATTTGAAACTATAACTAGTTTGATTAATGCCTTATGAAGATCATTTCTAATATAAACTTTCCATTGTTTCAACTATCAGTGTTTAATTTATTTAATGCATTTGAAGAAAGTCCATGATTTTATCACAAATTTTGAGGCATTTGAGGCTTTACAGTGACGCTGCTATTTCCTTTGTTTTTCTTTGCTATATTGCAGTTATCTATAAAATTATTTTACTGGTATGGATTTTTTTATATAGAAATCAAAACTAAATTATTAGTTTAAAATAAAGCTGAAGATGTCAGCATTGTACACATCTTATACAAATATCACATGAATTTGTATCTGATAGCAAGCCAACAGCACCCTGAATGGTTATATTATTACACAAAGACACTGACAACATCACCAATGGGTAGATTATTTGGCCCAAGACATTTCAGAGTGAGCTTTATTATTTTAGTAGTTCCAAAAGAAAAGTTGTAGTTTTCAAATTTTTATGTTTTAAAGAATTTTATTGTTTTAAATGTTTCAATGTTACATCATTTTACATTATAAAATCATACTTAGAAAAGCAATAAAACTTGCAATCATCTTACAATTAATATGATATAATATTACTTAATCATATATATTACATATTTACAAAAAATTACATTATCAGAAAATATTACTTAATCATATATATTACATATTTACAAAAAGTTATATTCTCAAAAATTGATTTACATATTTAAGCTTATTTATTAAACCATTGACCCATGCATGTAAAATAACAAGATATTAGAATGCTATTTTTACTAATAAGATGCTTTACTAAAGAGAACTTTGTAAAATATTTAACTATTTCACAAAAGTTAGTGTGGCTATTGTTCATTTGTTTGAAATTAAAAATTTTTGTTTTCATTTTAATATTTCAGAAAAACCAAATTGAATATGCATGTGCCAATACAATCATTGTCTGTGGTTCAAGTTTCTTTTTAACATGGTACATGGCATGTTGAAATCAGACAAATTTTCAATTTTTTATTAGTATTTCTATTAATAAATCCATTTAATTTTATCTGCTCAATTTATTAGATTATATGGAAAAACAAAGACAAAAATCTTTTAATGACAAATGTAACTACAAAATGGATTCAACATGCTTCGAAGATACTGCAATTTCAATGCCTTTATCCTAAAAATAAATCTTACACTATATCATATTAAGTATTAATTTTAGATTTTTTTATTATTCTTTGTACTAACATATTTGTGTAGTATATAAATTATATTTGTAAATTAGGTGCAATTATGTACAATGTAATTTTGGGACTCTGATCCATGTTTGAGGCAACTTTATTTTATAGACATAATGATTCTCAAAAGTGTTAATAATTTATTAGCATGTCTGTATTTGTATTAGTGTGTACTAGCATGTCTGTTTGTATAACAAGTAATAATTTTAACTGCTTCTATAAAAGTAGACTATTAAAGAGCAGTGAAATATAAATTTAAAGCTGATTATCTGATGCACAGAAAGGTTTCAGTTGATGAAACAATCACAAAATTTACTGGGCATAGTACCATGTAACAATATCAACTCTTAAAACCAATAAAGAGAGGTTTCAAGTGGTGGACATAAGTCATATCCACAATGATTATGAATACCACATGAAATTGTATGCAGGTAAAGAATCAAATCCAGATTTTTGCCTATGCCGTGGTACTCATACTGTGGAATCAGTAGTTTTTCCACATCTTACATCACATTATTTTCAAATCTACAGCCAGCAAATGAGCTATATGCAAATAAATTTTATCTCTTTGGGTCAATAAATATAACAAGATAGCATCATTGATATGCCCAAAAAATATAAAATTAAGAGAGGAGACTCATTTTATCATCGTTACAGACAATTGCCTTCAATTTCTAGTTTGGGATAGACAAGAAGCCAAGTTCTATAATTACAAATGCATATCAACCTCCCGGAAATGATTTATTTTGTATCTTTTTATTAGGAAGAATCTTTTTTTCTTATAGATGCTTTGAGATTTTTTAACTTTTGGGGTACAAGAAAATATGATGAGGTTATTATTGTTCTTTTTTTGTAAGTTCTGAAGCTATGGATTATATCAGGTAAAAAGTATTATATAGGGTTTGAATAAGAATTTTGTAAGGAATACAAAAATATTATCAATAAAAATGTAATTTAAAACTTAGTTAATGATAAATTAGAAATTATGAACAAACAATAAAGTAATATTTTTTTCGTTTATTGAAATTTCTTTTTCTTTCTTATCTTTTTAATGGTAATCACTACTTTTCTTAGTCTTATTTTTTCTTTAGTTTTTCTAATTTCTATCAATGTAAAGCATTTTGCTTTAACATTATTAAAACTGAAGGTGCTGTGAAAATTGGTCTCAAATCTTTTTTTATAATTCGTTATGCCACTAAATATTTTAAAATAGTTAAAACCAAAATACTGTATGATTATAATTAGATTTTATTTGAGAACCTTTGTTTTTAAGAAGACAAGTTTTAAAAACATAATAACAATAAAGCGGAAACTACTTTTTGCTGTCTAACATGAATTGCTTTTATAAATACCAGTAAAGAGATTTTTTTGTAAAATTATAACAATAATAAGTTTAATTACGAATTTTAAAACATATTTTAATTTATTTATTTTCAAAATAATCTTTATTTGCACAAAAAGTAAAATATACATTGTAATATAGAGTTCATGTTTACAATCATGTCTAACACATTAAAGACTAATTAGTTATTAAATTAGATGATGAGTACAGGATTAAAAGTAAAATTTTGTTATGTTACTTATCAGGGGTAATCTAATTTGGCATATAAATCCCATGGCGTGTAAAGTTTGAGTGTCATGAATAAATAATATACATGACCATTGCTAAATATTTAATTGACTCCATGTTTGCTCAGCAAGGCTAGGCAGGCATGTTCTTAGATCACTTTCTTTAGCTTTATATAAAAACTTTAGGAAAATGTCTTCAATAAAACCGGCCAACTCTCTATCAAATAATACCTTACATCTAATCTTCCATATGATAAAATTTATGAAAGTGGCCAGGAAGATGGAGCCAAAATTTCCATTTTTGAATGCATCATTAGGTAGACATTTGAAGAATTGTATCCTGTAATTCTCTGTAGGACAATATTCCATAATTGAGTCCACCATTCACATTGATAGAGTATGTGTTCAATGGACTCGTCAAATATTCTACAAAGAGTACATACTGTATCAATCCCAGTAGGCAAGGCTCCAAAGTTGACCTTAACCAAGAAATCCACAAACTTTGGTTCTAATTTTAGGAACTTAGTCAGCCTTATGAGATGAGGGATTGCAACTGGGAGAAGACTCTCGGTCCTAGATTTACCAGAGTGAACTAATTGATAAGAACTCCAGTATGATATTTTTTCATCAAACATGGAGCTAGAGCTTTTGATGCTATTAAAGACAATAGTTAATTGTTGTTGCATCCAGATATTTCTTTTATGAGGGGGTGGGTGATCAGTGGTGATTTTTTTTCAAAAGGTATAGGACTTTCTATGTTTGCATTGTCTTTGAAAATTTTAACAAGGACATTGTAAGTTCTCTGTATCAGAAAAATTTTAATTGAGAGCAGTCCTAAACCATCAAGATTTCTTGGTTTTTGCAAAATATTAAGACTTATTGCTGGTGTCTTCCCTCCCCAGCACAGCTTTCTGCAAAGAGATTCAACCTTGCAGATGAAGCAAATTGTTGGTGAAAAACCAGCTAGATAACAAATAATTTTTGGTAAAATCACAGAATTGAAAAGTGCAACCTTTCCAAACAGAGAAAGATAAATTTTAGATAGTGAATTAACAGTGTTTTCAATCTTCAAAATTAATGAAATTTTCAAGTTCTTTTCTCATGGCTTCTGGAGAAGAAGCAATACTAAAACCAAGAAATTTATGTGGGGTAGCTTTTAGTCTGCCAGATATTTGCTTACCTGTCAGAATGGACCACATTGCCAACTTCACTCCATTAATTGTCAGACCAAATTTGCATGCAAACTGGTCTAGGAGTTCCTCAAGTCTAGAGAACTCATCCTGAGATGAGAGAAACACAACCACATCGTCCATATAGGAAATATGGCATATGTTCTCTCAAAATAAAAGAATATAAATCCCTGGAAGGAAAGACTCAATGCTCAACAGCAATGGGTTCATGTAGACTGTGAAGAGTAATGCACTTAATGGTGAGCCCTGAGGGATGGATACACAAGGCTGAAAGCCAGGAGCAACTCTTCCATCGAGAGAAACACTTCTCTGTTAAGGAGAAGGTTCTCAATCATCTGAAGATATGCCAGAGACATTTGGAGTTTCTCCAGTACACCAAGTAGCACGTGAATCCTGACACAATTAAAGGCTCTGGCAAAGTCAAGTTGAACTGCAACTGGCTGTGGCATCCTTTTCCTGTGAACATGATTGACTAGGAGTCAAAATTGACTGACAGCATCAGCAGTAGAGCTCCCTTTCTTTGCAAACTGATAGGTTGATAATTTTCCAATAATGTTTGTTTATATATCCTCTCTAATAAGGCCTTCAATGTTTTTTACAAGCAATGGCACCATAGAGATAGGCCTAAGATTATCAAGATTTTTTTGACCCTCAGGTTTTTTAACAAGTGGGACCATGCCTATTGGGCAAAGACCATTAATTTCTCAGCAGCCACTAGCCAAGAAGTCTACCATTTTTTTAATAATGGGGACTGAAAGGGTGCATAAATGAAGTAATAAAAATTTTGGTATTCCATGTGATCCAGGGTGAGTTCTGTCAGGGAATGATGAAATCTTTGAAAAGATTCTTGCTTCAGTAATTTTGTGTTGATCAGAATGTTCATAAACAAAACATTTCCTGACAAATGAAATGCCAAGTGGTTGGAATTTTTTTGCATAATATTCCCGAATTCTGAGAAGCATGGAATAGCCTGTAGGTGCCTTTTTTTTTATCTCTTAATTAAAACTTATTTTCATTTTAAAAAAGGAATTGAAATAAAAAATATTTTGTTCCATAATTTTTGTGAATATGCAATATTAAGGTCCAGTACAAAAAAAAAGCAAATATTACTGAAATTGTCACTAGGAACTTTCAAATAAGAGTGGGGGGGGTGTTAAAATTTAAATAAACTAACTTATAACAATGTTATAATTGAATAAAAGAAGACTAATTTTATTTAACTGATAAATGGCAATAATACAAGAAACTGACAATTATTTATAAATTGATTTAAATAACTCCATATGAACTGACTTGTAAATTAAGGTCATAGTATATATATTTGGACTTAGTTGCAGAAGAATAAAGTTATTTATTTTCCATGCTACATATTTATTACCCATAGTTTGTGGACATATTATAATTGCTAAAATTTAAAGATGCACTTAGCTGTTATTAAAAAAAAAATCTCCATTACAGGAGTTAAAATAAAACATGGCTTGCTAATCTACCCTCATATGTAACCATAAGTATATAAATATTACATAAAAATTAATAAATAAGTGATTATTGATTTTAATTATCTTCATTTTAAAATAAATTATAAAAATGTAACTCAATGGAAAACATTTGCATCCAATATATTATTAAATTGTGAAAATATGTAACTAAATAATTGTTTCTTTATAAATAAATATATTAGTCCATTTGCACGTGTAGCGCAATTGTCCTCAAAGCTATAAATTGTTAATAAATAAATAAACATGAATGAATATGCTTAGCGCTTTCGAAGGGTCCAGCTTTTATAATCATAGCTTGACTGTTAATGAGGTTAATGATATGCAAATTTGTGTTGATTATGGTAGACATTCCATTTCTTTAATAAAGCATAGCACAATTAACAGCTTTGAGGACAATTGCGCTACACACACAAAGGGACTAGTATATATATATATATATATATATATATATATTTCCTCAAAGTAAAAAATAAGTATATTATTTTTATTATATATTAATATTACTAATAAATTCTGAGTTGGCACTTTAAAAAATATGTTAAAACTAATAACCACAGTTTAACTCACAGTAAGCATTCTAGACAAAACATTCACTCTCAGTTACTCTTATGCAATAAATTACATTTTTTGAGAGAGGGTCCGGTCTTTTACTTTTGATCAAACAAAAACTCCACTAGAAAAAAATAGTGAACAAAAAAATTTAATATATAAATTAACTTTTCTAAAAAGTATTTTTTCTATAGCTAACAAAATTCAACTATTTAATGAGCCCCATAGAATTAAGTTGTAGCCCCATAGAATTAAGTTGTAGCTAACAAAATTCAACTGTTTAATGAGCCCCATAGAATTAAGTTGTAACATTGAAATAAGATTTTTTTATGTATTTTTTACAAATAAATTTTAACTGAGATGTAGTGAAATGTCAATGTATGAAATTACACCAACTAGTTATTTTTATCAATGATATTTATTTCAAGTATTTTATCCAAACATAAATTTCAATTTTTAGCTTATTACCCAAGTTTATATAAAATATGTAATTCAAACATTAATATTTTATATGTGTAATAATGAGATATTATTTTTATATAGCACTATGTTTTTTATGTAATCGGAATATTAGCGATTAAGCCAATGCACATGCGCTTTAAAGATAAATTATAAATGAATACTCTTAATTTTTTTTTCAGACAGGAGATATAGTATTTGAGAAAGAATGAAATGAATCCACCCATTCTTTCGAAACAAACATTTATGTATGGGCAAATATAACCACCTTCATGCTCTTAATTCCCTACACTTAAGATTTGCCCATACATAAACGTTTGGGTCGAAAGAATGGGTGGATTCATTCCATTCTTTCTCAAATACTATATCTCGTGTCTGGAAAAAAAATTAAGAGTATTCATTTATAATTTATCTTTAAAGCGCATGTGCATTGGCTTAATGTGTAATAATTAGAAAATATAATACTTTCTCAAATATTTTCATAAACAAAATGTCTTTCATCAAAGTCATACATTTTAAATAGAAAATTTTCATGGAATTAAAAAATTTAAATGATAATATTTTAATAAAAAAAAAATTTCTATGCATTTTTATAAATATGCTTTAGCTATGATGTAATAATCAAAATATCAAATTAGAAATGCACATTTTAAATACTTGGATTATGGTTAATAATAATTAAAACAAATCCTAACATTGAACTTTAGACTTATGAAAATAAATTCATTTAGTATCTGAGCATGACATTTATATAACAATTTAGTGATTGAATTACAAAGAGTTTAAAATAAGTGCAAATTAATTCCTTCTTGTTAATTTAAATATAAGTTAATTTGAATCCCACTATGGTAATATCTTGATTGATTTGAAATTGGCCTTTCTTTTTATCATTATCTAATCTATATATCTATATAAATTCTTAGATGCCAAAATAAAAATGGGTTCATTTTTTTCTGATTATATTAGATTTTGATCCCTGACAGAACTGCATTTATAATACAAATAAATGATACTTTCTCTAGTGTCTCCCATGGTGAAAGTTGGAGTAAATATCAAATTTTAATGTGTCAAATTTTACCCTTATTCTTTACTGTGTTTTTTTCAAATTTAAAATTGCTCATTAGATATATATGTAACAAACAAAATGAAAAAGAAATATTAAATAAAAACGTGATTTTATGGACATTTCTATGTTGTCACTATAAGTAACAAAAATGAATTTCAAAAACCAGAATTATTTAACATTAGTTTGTAATACCTAAATGAATTACAGTTAGATATCCAAAATCTGGTAAAATATCATTTAAAAGTTCAAATTTTATTTATAATTTCAAATATGACAATAAGAATTCTCCAGAAATAAATCAAAAGTGATATTTCTTACCAATCCAAAATGACAGCATTATGTAGATGATTACTTTTTATTTACACTCTTGTAAAATTATCTATTTTGGAAAATATTCTAATCATATTAAATAAATATTACAACAATATTTTGTAAAAAAAAATAATAAATGTGTAAAATAAATAAATTAAATATATATATATGTTTTATTTTCAAAATGGTAACAAAAGAGAAAATGTTGAAACAAAGGAAGTAAATGCTCAAATCAATAAGATGCTCTTATTTAGTCAAAATATGTAAGACATTTATCATTATTGTGAAAGGTGATGAGAAAGTGGAGGTGTGAGTTTTCTGAAATAGTTTAAAGTTCAAATACTGCCATCTCATACTTGATTTTGTTACTAAAACATATATAGCATTTTAGCTCGTAATTTTGCTGTTCAATTGTTACAACAATTGGTGCTGTGATATTAAAATTAATAGCAGGAGAGTGATTTAAAGCTAAAGCAATTAACATTAACACAATTCTTAGGTAAAGCATCAATGCCATATCTAAATCATTTAAAGAGTTAAAATGGATAGAAATGAACTCTACCTTATACATTTATATAAAAGCTGACTCAATCTACTTTGAATCAAAATTCGTCCTTGTTATGATTGTTTAATCTGCAAATCTTAATAAAATTTTAGACTACAAGATAAAAATATATTTATTTTCATCTGAGTATTGTAGTTTTTGATATGAGGAGACATTGCACTTACATAGTAAGTCCTTTGCAGATTTATCTGTCCAAGTATTAAATATTTACAATGCAAACAAATATGTGTAATTACTATGTATGCATAAATATCAGCATGAAATCTGTATATTGGAGATCATTTATCTTTTTCACATGGGTGTAATCATGCATTTTGGTTGTATGAGATAGAATGGATAGTTGAAAGGAGTTTGAAAGTCTGTTCAAGTCCCTTATAGTTAAATATATATATAATAAATATCTTAGTTGCAATATATAATACTTCCAATGCCTAATAATATATAATACATCAATATTAATTATAATGATAATAATAATAATTAATTAAATATGTACTAAAAACAAATCGTGTATTGATTTAATATTCATTGTTTTAGGTTGTTTTTAGACAACTTTCTATATAAGAAAATGCGATAACAAGAAAAGACAGTCCGATCTTTTCTCATAAAAATTATTGACTTATGCTGTACTCAGAGAGTATTTCAATTATCTATTTCATGACTTAATGTATTCCATTTTATTAAGCACTGGGATTATTTTATATTACATATTTTCATTCTTTGAATTGGAGTTAACAATGTTTAAATTAAAAAAACTCTCAGATATATCAATAAATAATATCAATCAACATAAAATATATTTAAAATAAATTGTATAATTGATTTTATATTCATTCTTTCTAGCTTAAGTATTTCAGACAACTCACTATATAAGAAAACAAAGTAATAAGAGAAGATGACCAGATCTTTCATCATAAAAATTAGACTTATGCTATGACCAGATAAATGTGTGTGTGTTTAATATTTCATTCTGAGTTCCAAATAATGTTAATAAATTAGTGAATAATTCTAAAAGTGCCATATATGTCAAGCAGAAAAGTAATGTTGTGTATCAAATTTTTTGTGGATGTATGTTATCATACATAGGTGAATCATGTTGCAGTATTGAAAAAAGATTAAAGGAGCATTAATTTTTATATAAGCATATAAAAAGTAAAAATAATAGTGATTTAATGACTGCTTCAGTTTCCTTGGATCATGAATGAATATGTAAATATAAATTTAAGTTTGATATTGAAAGTATGAAGATTTTTTATGAAGAGAGAAACCTTAATAAATGAAAAATTAAGGAGGCAATTTTAAGAAAGATGAATAAAATGAATTTAATTAATAGTCAAGCTGCTAACATTAAAATTTGAGATTCATGGAATTTGAGTTGATGACATTTGCTTCCATTTTGTTACTTGAATTTAACAGCAGTTGAGGCAGGTTAAGGAATTAACCAAAAGCACTTCTGTGGATTGAAAGACTGTTTATAACAGTTTGGTATTATTATATTTATTATTTTTATTGTTATATATGTATATATATATTAAGGTGAAATTGTAATTATTCTTATATAATTATGTATAGGAATATTAATTATTAACATAAATATTTAGTTATAGTCATCTTACAATGTATCTAGTATCCAAATGCATAAACTATTATCAACAGCTATTAAAGTTAGTTATAATTTAATGCTATAATTGATTTTTTATTAATAATAGTCATATAATAAATTTTAGAAGTTTAACCACAATTTTATATATATAAATTAATAATTTTTAACAGATGTTATTATTTAAATATTTTAAAAATATGAAAATATCTGTTATATTTTATATTAAAAAAATTGTAGTCAGATGTTAATAGACAATGATCAACAAATATAGTACACTTTAAATGCATTTAGAAGAAACTGCCTTTTGAATGCAAAAGTGTTTACAATTTACTGTTTTTATTGATCATTGTGATTTTTTTAATATGAAAATATGTTATTCTTATATATATATATATATATATATATATAAAATACATATTTTTCTCCGGTAAAAACTTTTAATCAATTTACGGTTTCGACTTGATCACACAACCCCACAGGTAAAAAAGGTGAAGGGTGGAATCCGGTTGAATAAAACATAAAATCCCACCAATAGCAAAAATGTTAAATTTAAGATGTTTTAAGAAATCTTTCAAATGGAGGAAGTTTGCCCCGCTTGATCATCTGCCTTTAGTTCTCTGGTTCTCTGTTTTGCATTGGTAGAGATTATCCATCTGGATATGATCCTGGTACTAGAAAAATCTATTTTATGACCTGAATCATAGATGGAGTGAGAGGGATGATGATGAGTGTTGTTTAACTGCATTAGCTGCTCATCTCTCCTAACACTGATGCGATTACTCATACCTATGTAAGAAGTTTAAATTTTTAATGAGATTTGTAGAATATTCAAAGGGTTGATCTTAGGCTTGGTATTATATTGTGTCTTTTGATGAGAAAAATTTATCTATATTATAGCTTTTAATATTCGATATGTCTGTATTCCTTTTATATGGAAATTAATATACTTATATCTTTTGTTTCTATTTTGTCTATTTTGGGCTTGAAATAAGGCTTTTTTATAAATTTGTAATTATAACTATTTGCTAATAAAACACTTTTAACTTTAGATGTCTGAAAGAAGAAATAAATATATTAATAGTGTTTTATTAGAAATAGTTTAATTAAATTTATAAAAAACTATTTCAAGAAAATAGAAATAGGAAAAAAGATATAATCTATTAGTCAAAGGAATAATTCGGGATAAGCTATAATATAGATAATTTTCTGTCATAAAAGATAAATATAATAAGCCTAAGGATTCATCCTCTTGAATCTCATGGTTATCAAATCTCATGTAAAAATTTAAATCTACATAGGTATGGACTTGGAGATGTATGAGTTAAAATTATTAGTTAAAATAGATTTTTAGGAAGATTGTCTCCAATGAAAATAGAGAGATTGAGAGAGTATTAGGAGTTGAATTTTAAAAAATTCTTAAATTTAAATTTTATTGGTGGGTTTAATGTTTTATTAAATTTTTTGTGTAAATTGATATTATTTAAAATATGTATTTATATATTTAAATTTCTTTTAAATATATATATATATATATATATATATATATATATATATACATACATACATACATACATACATACAACTCTAAAAAAGATTATTATTTGCAGGATGTCAGGAAAAATTCTATTCTTCTGCATTCTGATACTTATAAAAATGCTTTCTGGGTTTAAATTCTTATATGAACTTAGGTTTGAAGTGAAAGAGGTCCACTTTTACTTCAATAAATCCCAGCAAAGTACCTATTATAGATTAATGGAAAATCTTGTTTAACCTCAAAATGATTGTCAATTAGTAGTAATTAATAGTTTTCTGGCAACATCAAATGGTAAAGATATATGTTTATATGAATATAATCTCTTATATTCTATTCTTTATTAAAAGTAAACATCCATTAAAAATATAATACATATATGTATTATTAATATTAATAAATATAATACTTTTAAACTATATACAAGAAAATAGAATTTCCACATGTTAGAAATATAATTATGCTGAAGAGTCAAATTTAAATCTGCACCAGATATAAGCAAAACTTTATTTAATACATCTAACAGATAAACTAAGATAAAAGTCACTTCTATTCATTTAAAATTTCTATGAACAATATGTCATTTTAATTCAGTATTTTATTAAACTGTAAGTACCTTTAAACATCACATGATTAATATCTCCCATGCTTGCTCATAACTGTTGTTAAAATAGGCAAAACTCTCTTCATACTGTAGTGCCAGTCAAAGCAAGACAGAGTAATCAATGAATGCCAGAAAACTTATGCATAAAATCCCTATCTAGTGCCTACTCATCCAATATCCCCAAACTAGTTTCTGGCTTGTGGC
Source organism: Epiperipatus broadwayi (assembly GCA_028023455.1). NCBI lineage: Eukaryota > Metazoa > Onychophora > Udeonychophora > Euonychophora > Peripatidae > Epiperipatus > Epiperipatus broadwayi. The sequence continues at coordinate 28,094,419 of JAQFVV010006197.1, forward strand.
CTTTGTCAGTGAGGAGCCTTGAATCTGACAGCACTGCATCTAGATCTTAGGGTGCATAAAATCCCTATCTAGTGCCTACTCATCCAATATCCCCAAACTAGTTTCTGGCTTGTGGCCTTCATCAGTGAGGAGCCTTAGACCTGACAGCATGCCTTGGATCTGACAGCATCTAGTGCTGTCAGATCCAAGGCTCCTCACTGATGAAGGCCACAAGCCAGAAACTAGTTTAGGGATATTGGATGAGTAGGCACTAGATAGGGATTTTATGCACAAACCTTGTGGCATCCATTGATTACTCTGTCTTGCTTTGAGTGGTACTACTGTATGGAGAGAGTTTTGCCTATTTTAAAAACTGTAAGTAATGTGAATTAAAATTTGACACCTTTTAATATCACTTGTTAAATACATCATCTCTATAAATTTTGAAAAAGCAATTGTTTGCTAGCATCCTAATAAATAAGAATGGGGAAGGGGGATTCAATTATTCTGACAGAACATGGGAAAGAAAATAATTTCCATTTTCTTAAAAGGCCTTGAAAGTACTTTATTTATTTATTAATATTACATATTTAAATTATTTTTATTTACTCATAATAATATTAAATTAAGTAGAAATGGCTCTATATTGTTTATTTATTTATGCATTTAATAAAGCTTAAATTATATTTGATGCAGATTTAACTTTCATTTTCATTATTATCATTTGTTAAATCGCCCATCTTTTTAAGATCAGACAGAGAGAGAGAGCAATTATAAATGTTCATTTTAGACTTGCTGGAATTTTTACAAATGAGAGCAGTATAAAAATAATGTTGCATAACACATAGAAAATTAAGTTGTATTTTTTTTATGCATATATACTCATACATATTAAGATCAACATTAATAATAATAATAAATTGTATGTAATATTTATTATCTCTATATATAATTTTAATAACATCCTCACCTAAATTGGTCATAGCAGACATCTTTATTCAACAGTACATAAATAATGCAAGCTTACTGAAAGATATCTACTACAGTCAAATGGTACAAGTAACCTTATTTTTATAACCAAATTTGTGCATATTTATGGATATGTGTAATTTAAACCATCATTATATAAAAAAAATAGTAACTGCATAAAATTATGTTCATTTTTTTTCCGGATAAGACAGAAATTCAAATAAAAATTTTAAGTAATAATTTAGCAACTTATTTTTAATAACTCAAAAAATAAAAATTACGGAAAAATATTTTGAAAAAAGCACCTTATATTTGATAAAGGAGAAAAATTATAATATTAGAAGGAGGCTTGCTTTTACAAAAACATTAATCAGTTCTCAAAAAGATAAAAAATATTGCTTATTGCTTTGATAATTAAATTACTTACCTCATCATCGGCTGATGTTGCGGCTTCTGGCTCATGTTCTTCTAATTTGGCCAACAATTTATCCTTTAAAAAATAGAAAAAACATAAATAAATTAAACAGATACTGTTAACAAACGAAATTGTTTACAAACTTTTAAATTGCAAAGAATATTACAATAAACACGATGGCATATGCATAACAAATTTAATAAATTAAAACTTTGATTTATAATAAATTATTCACACTTACTACAATTAAATTACACTCTTACTAAATTGATAAACCACAAAACATCACATGATCACCATCCTTTATGCTTACACAAGATGTTTACACAGAATCTACAAACTAATTTGGGAATATTGGATGAGTAGGCATTAGATAGGGGGGTTATGCAAAAACCTTTCTGCATCCATTGATTTATCTGGTTTGCACTGAGTGGCTACTGTATGGAAAGTTTTGCCTCTATGTAAATTGATAACAGAATTCTATTATGATAATGATATTTTGAATGCAGTCAAGAGTAAGTTGGTTAATTTTTAATAGCAATATAAATAGTAATACCAAAATTTACATGGTTTAATACATTCTTTTTGACTCATTTTCCTATCATTAGAGATGCCCAATTTGGTGAGACAGAACTTTGCAAATATAAAACTGAAAATTCTTCAGGTTCTGATGAGATACTAGAAACTTTAAAATATAAAGGTGGTGTGATTACTTCAAATTACTAAAAAAATATGATTTATGTGTACTCATTCAGAAATGTCATGTGATTTTTAGGATGCTTCTATAGCTAAAAGTAACAAAAATAAAAGAAATAAAAAATTGATAATATCTGATAATAATTACAGCAAAAACGTTTTTTCAATAGGTTACTTTCTCATAAATATTAAATGTTACTAGACAATATGTGGGTTTATAGACAATCAAATGCACTCTGAATATGTTAATTCTTGCCTGAAAAATAAAATAAAAATTAAATTGAATATTACTATTTTGGGTAACGTCAGAATTGTTTGACAACAATGTTGACACTATGAACAAATTCTTTTTTTCTTAAGTTTGCAGATATAATGATTAAATCAAAAATATATTATGAAATGACTGTTTGAATTCTGACTGCTCAATGATCATAGCTTAAAGTTGGAGGAAAACAACATGAATTAGGGGGCAGTTTTATGATTATTAGGGATATTTTTAATTGTTGGAAAAGAATAAATGATGATTTATGCAAACATGGATTATATTTTGTGATAGTCATTATATTCCAGTTATAGTAATTGCAATATCAGTGGTTCTTCATCAGAAATGAATGGCTTTGCTTAACTATGATGGATTGTTTTTACAAATCTTACGAGCCCAGGTATTATAAATTGGTTCCACTGCTGTTTGTTTTGGGTATTATTTTTTACTGCCTATCAGTCCCTTTCAGTAAACACTAATTTCAAATCACAGCTCATTCTTTCTTACTTGATGAATATACTCATCAACAGTGAGGTTGTTTATTTTTAAACATTAAACAATTTAAAGATTTTACAGATGATTTGATAAGCCAATTGCAACTTCAATCCTTTTTAAACTCAGCCATTTTTTTTTTATTTCATAAGTTATAAAACTTATAATAACTCTTCTAATAACCTCCATAAAGTTTTGTCTGTAAGTGAAAAAATATTATATTTATATTTTTGTATATGATATCAAAAGTATAGTGCAATTTACATTCTAGTTACTTTAGCAACTCCTATATACATGTATAAGTAGAGCAATTTGAACTCAGGATTTTTCCATTCTGTTTACCCTCCACTCCATCTCAAGTAACTGATATCACATGACCACACACAAAAAAAAGATACATGATCCCCAATGTATATATTTCATGCAGAACCAGCTCTTATCAATTGGGCAAAATGATAATCTCCCACTCATATATATATATTCAGTGCTCATCTTATATTACAATGGCATTTCCTCAAACTTTAATGAACAGGTTTTAATCTTATCACTTTTCTAACCATTCTACCATCCATGTCATTGAAAAACCCATGTTGGGACACTCAAAGCTCTTATTGGATTTAATTTTGTAGACATCAAGTCAACAAATCTCTCTTATTATCAGGCCATTACATATCCATATATATATATATATATATATATATATATATATATATGGATATATAATGGCCTGATATATATTCCTCTTTTATAATATATATATATATATATATATATATTAATAAAAGAGGAATAGTGTGAACTTATATTAAGATGTAATCTATTTCCCAAGTAACATGTAATTCTATGATAGTATTTATCTTGCTTATGCTAAATATTTTTTATATATAAGTAGAGAAATTTGAACTCAGGATTTTTCACTCTATTCATCTTCCACTTCATCTCAAGTAACAAATACATGTGCTCATATATCTTTTTCACATGTGTGTGGTCATAAGTGCAAGTTGCTTGAGATAGAGTGGAGAATAAGTAGATGGAAAAATCCTGAGTTCAAATCCCTCTTTTTACATATAGAAAATATTGAGTATAAACAAATTTTATACTGCCTTAGAATTGTTTGGGAAATAGATTACATCTTAGTATAAGTTCAAAACATCTCTATTCTACTTATGTATATGGATACATAATGGTCTGATAATAAGAGGGATTAGATTGATGTAATATCTACATGAGTATGACTACAATATTAAATTCAATAAAGGCTTTGAGTAATCCTCATTTGTTTTTCAATGAAATGGATGGTTAAATAGTTGAAAGGTTAAAAAGACTGAAACTTGGCCATTAAAGTTTTAGAAATTGCTATCTTAATATAAACCAAGCATTGATTATATATGTATGTGCAAGATTACAATTTGGTCCAATTGATGAGTGCTTATTCTGCACCAAATATATGTATTGGGTATCATGTATCTTTTTCACATGTGTATTGCCATCTGTATTGCTTGCTTGAGATGGAGTGGAGGATGAATATCCTGAGTTCAAATCCCTCTACTTACATATAGGAAATATTCAATATAAGCAAATTAGATACTGTCTTAGAATTATATATATATATTGCAACATGCACATACATACGTTACATTGTTTTTTTATTATTAAACATGAAAAAAATAAAAGTTAGCAAATAAAACTTCCTTTTTTAAGAATTAAAAATTGAAAATTAAAAAAATCATCTTAAACTCATATATATATAATCGCACAGATGAAAAAAATTATTAAAATAAAACTTTATTAAAAATAGAAAAAGTATTTTAAAAACAAAAACTTAAAAAGATTTAGAAATAAAAATATATCTTTAAGTTTGGAAAACAAATTAATTAATGTTATTGAAAAATGGAAATGATTATTTTAATTAGTAAACTAGCCCTTGGGCATTTCAAATGTATAAGCATATAGAAGAGGAAAAACAATAGGAACAGAATGGCCAATGAAAGAAATCTATTGGGGAAATCAGACCTCAATGGAAGAATCATCATCATCGATGACGTAATGTCCATTGGATCCTAAAGTTACATATAAAAGAAAAAGTTTGATAATAAAATTTTGGTTGAGTAAAGAAAATAGAAGAGATGTGACTATATATTTTAGTGCGGAGTAAAGGAGAAGGGATTGAAAAGACGCACTCTTCAATCCCTTCAGTCTCGTTAAAAAAAGGAAAGAGAAATGACATCATTTTCCTAGATTGAGGACCATAGGACATCAAGGGAATTAACGCTGGCTCCAAATGGCAAGAAACTGCAAGAAATTAGAAACTATGGACTTGTTAAAACTGTAAGAACTTTATGAACTCTAAGCTTTAAATCTATTTCTAAAACTCCAGTATACTAAACAGTAAGAACTTTAATTTTAAAACTTGTTCCGTCTTTAAAATAATTGAAATAGAATCCTATCTGACCAACTTTATTTATTAATAAGTAATTTTAATTTGATGTATTTCTTTTGTAAAATCATTTCCATTTATTTTTTTTTTTTTTGGTTCTTTTAAGTTTTATTTATGTTGTTTGTTTTTCGCTAATTTAATATTATATAAATGTTAAACTTAAGTTGGGCGTGAATGGCTATATAGATTTGTAAAGTTATATTAGGGGAGGGTAATCTTAGGTTATTAGTTTTGTAGTTAAATTAGGTCAATGGATTGGATATATTGGTGTAATTAGTAGATGTAGTATGAGATTTGCTACAGGTAGAATCACTTTATACGCTGCACACTTCCTTTTTGGCCTATGGAATGCGATTCGTAAGTCGGCAAAATGACCGCAGTTCTTTCCTATGGAGTTTTTTTTTATTGCTCTTCTTGTCAGATAGATGTAGTATTCCTATCTGATGAGAGGCAATTTCTTCTCTTAACCTTTTGTGCGGCTGTATTCGTATTACATTGAATGCATCGATATATCAGATGAATTGACATTGGTTTGACTGCGAACTTTTGGCCCAAGGTTAAATAAGGATGGAATATTTTCTTTCAAATGCAAATCTATGTATTCTATTCATACTCGACACTCTAAATAACAATGCATTAAATTTAAGTTGGGTATGGACGTTGCATGGATTCGTTATCGGTTAATTATGTTTTTGGTTTTCATATTTAATCAAAATATATAGACATTCAGTAAATAATGAGACCTTACGGTCAGTATCTAAAATGTATTTATTCGGATGTCTTTTAAGTTATTGGTGGCAATGCGGCATCTTACGATGAATGCTATTGGGTTTCTTATAAATTTCCCTTTGCAATTCCACCAATGATTTTATATTTTGATCGTTTATGTTTATATTGAAATGTTTTTGACCGTGTGATCTATGTAACCGATCTATACTCAACATTATAAAACAAACTTTTATAAATCCATCTGTGCGAACTTATAATAGTATAAAAATTAAAATGTAAATTAAAATCTAAAAATAAAAGTTAAAAATAATGTTAAATGTTAAAGTAAACATACTAAAATAATAATGTTAAATTTTATATTTATATGTGCGTTAATAAATGTTTGTGTGTATAATTACTGGCAGTGGCTTATTTTATACTTTCTTAATATTAAATATATATTTTTAGATAAGAATTTATTATAAAATATAATTCTCTGCTATTCCACTGAGCTAGTGACAATGGGCTAACGACCGGAATCAAAATATATAAAACACACAAAAAAAATTTTTTTTGACTTATGTATCTGCCTACTTTATAAATTTTCTAGGTTCAAATGCCTAGTGGCGCCCTGTAGTGTAGATTACATTAAGTTTCCCTTTTCTCCAGATTGTTATAATATATATATTGAAATCCAAACCTTAATATATTTATTTCATTGGGAGTAGTGCCAGTTTTTTTAACCAATATACATACCCCACTGCATATATAATATCAAATTAAATGTAAACAAAAAAACTTTCCATATAAAAAGCTACTCATTAGTCCACTAGAGAAAGCCAATGACTCCAGATTACTCTGTTTTTGGCCTCCAATTTTGAGTCCTATTACCCCAGTTTAGGGAATAGGATTGGTTTAAAAGTATATCAATTTAAAAGATGCATACATGTTTTATTGTTTTATCACCTTTAAAAGAAAGTTTAAACTGGTTTTTAGCCAAGAATAACTGATTTTTTCTAATGTTTTATTTTACCCAAATGGCTGCTGTTGAAAAAGACAAAGGCTTAAAAATAATTCCAAAAAAGTTATGTTATAACATAAGACTTTGAAAGGGATTTGAAATGAAACTAATTGATCAAAAAATGAAAAGAGCCACTACAAATCCTGTTTTTCAGTAACAGAACAAGTTGTGAAATGATTCGGAAGTTAAACGCCATTAAATACGTTAAAGTAATAAGAAAAAAAAAATGCTTTGCAAAAATAGTTTAAAGAATTTCACTGTAACATCTGTTTTGTTACATGAAATCAAAGAGATTGATAAAAAAAATTGTAATAAATCCCTTGGGGACCTAACTTGGTCACTAATTGATCTTAAACAAATACCCCCTGACTAGAATAAAGACTACAGTTTAATAAAGAGTTGCCTGAATAATTATAAATGACAATTTGCAGCTAAAATTATATGAAATAGAACATTAAAACCATACATTGGTAAAAGTGAAATAAAGCTGGAGATGCCATTGAGGTTAACTTAATGACTTTCAAGAGTAATTAATATGAATTTTATTGCAATTTAAATATTAATGGATAAATTATATGCATTCTGAATGTTATATGAATGTAAAACTAATTGAACTTCTATACATGTAAATTTGAATTCAAAGTATATGCTCGATAATTCTAATTGTAATTTATACTTGACATATATGTTCATTGACAAAGTGTATGCTTTCAGCATAATTCTGTATCTATGTTAAAATAATTGTTTCCATTTTATGTTCCATTTTTAACTTTGCTAGCTTTGATTCTAATGTATATTATTGATAGGCTTAATATATACTAGAAATTGGTATGTATCGTTTGATAATACACAAGAATAAAATATTTTGAAAGTAAAGCTACTCATTGTAAGCTTTAGTAGTCAATAGTTGCTGGAAGATTGTGGATAAGAATCCTAGTTAATGTCTTCCTATCCAATATTCCCAGAATAGTTTCATTAGTGAGGAGCTTTGGATCATGGAGCAGGATCTCTGGATCTAATGTATTCCAATAAAATCCACCCTTTATCTTTTAGGTGTTTTAATCCAAGCTAATCTATCTATATAATCATAATCCAGAAACTAGTGTGAAATTATAGGATAGGAAGGTGCTGTATAGGATTACCATGCACAATCTTCTACCTTCTATTAATTATTAGAGTTCACATTGTGTGGCACAATTGCATGTAAAAGAAATTTGCTATTACTTTAACAGTTTGGGTTGCATTTAGAAAATATAATCATGAGATGTTTTAGTATTTCAAACTAATTATGCATTGTATAATAATTACTATACCTTCCTGTCATTTCCATGAACATGGATTTGAATTCGGGATCAGATGAAACTGGCTTTTTTTCAGGTTTCAAGCAGAAGTCCCTAACTAACATAATTAACAATCCAATATTACCCAGTAAATGGATATGTAGATTATCTTAGAGGATAAACCAAAGAAAGAAAACTACTCACATTAAGGGGGAATTGTTTACACGAAAAATAATACATTTTTTTTCATTGTTTCTCTTTGAAGAATTAAAAAAAATTTATGATCTGCAGAGGTTAGGTAACCTGTTACTCCTTATTTTAAAGTTTAAATATAAATAACTAAAAGCTTTTTGACTTTGATCAAAATTATACGTTTAGAGACTATTATATTTTAAAGCAAGAATAAAACAGAAAAAATTTTTAATCATATTTAAACAACTAAGCTTTCAAAACTATCGGATATTGTTTACAAATTATTAATTTAATCCAAATACTTTTTTTACTTAGATATGCTCCAATACATTAATCTTTCAAACGAAAATTTTAAGAAACCATCAAATTTTAAATAAGTATTATACAATCGTTTAAGTATGAGTTATGAGATTTCTTTAAAATCCTTGCAGGTAAAGGTCATTTTCTAAGAATAAACCAGTGGTCAGTTTGGAAAAGCTAAGGATTACAGGAGCTCAAAGATTCAAAAAGAATTATCTAACTTTGAAAATTTTATTATAATGGGATTCTTTTTTATTTACTTTTGATTGATAACCCTTAAAGCAATAGCTTAAAAGCAAACTAAACAAGCAATAATCAAAAGAACAAAGAAACTTAAGAGTTAACTCAAATCTGTATATATATATATATAAATTTATTGGAGACCGTCGCAATATATGTAATAATTTAATTTATAATAAAATAATAAATTGCCTTTAGAAGTGACTCGATGTTTGAGCATGAAAGTGACAGGATGCGACTCCATGCGGACCTTTCTGTTTGCAAATCCAACATATTTTGAAGAGATTAATTTATAATCATCATCGCAGCATCAGTCATTCACAAATAAATATGAGTTTTGTTATGACTATAAAATCAATCCCTGAACTATAAATACCTTCACATATACATATTTTGTAAAGCTATCTTTTAATTTCTTCTTTATGGTAAACTTTTCTTTTTGAAACACTTCAAGACTTTTGTTTAATTGTAGCTTTCCATTGTATTCTATTCTCAGCCATATCTTCTCAACGAAAGCAGCTAATATTGCATTTCTTTAGAACATTTTTGAGATTTTTTAATAATGTAAATGTGTATACCTCTTTCTAAAAGCCAAGCTCAAGAAAACTATAAAATATATTTATAAGAATGCTTGTAATATTTACTGAGGCTGTAACCTCCAGAATACGCATGTAAAATGCGATAGTAGGGACCTCTGCATGTGTTTAATACAAGTTTACACTATTCCTTTAAAACCTCCAGGTGTGGTTTCACAGTAGTAAGCATTATAGTATTACATCCAGCTAATTGAAAAACTTATTGTCTGGTCAATCTCACCATCATGTTTTAAAGATTTTATGTAAAATTTATAATAGTAGGGTAAAAATGAATTTTGTAAAATCTACTTAGAGTAATATGCTTCCCATTATTTTAAATAAGAACATAAGCTATAATACTTTTGACATTAATTAACTAGGACTATTATTTTTTATAACAAAAAATCATGCCATTAGCCATGCTGTGTAATTTTGTATAAGCCTTTTGATAATTCAGCAAATTCTTCTTTTGAGCAACAAACGAAAAATAAACTATATATAATCAGAACATTTTAACAATGTATGGTGTATCATAATTTTTGAAAAGACAATATACAAAATAAAATTTAAAAATATCAGAAAATTAATATAACATATGAAATTACCTATGAATGTTATCAAATGCACCTTAGAGAGATATACGCTAAAATAGATATTTAATGAGCATAACTTCTATATAACTAAAAAAGTTTAAAATGAGAGAATAATAAACCATTTCAGTGTTTAAATAGTACAAATGTTCTATATGGCTTAATAAAAGTTGGAGGGGAAGAATAAAATGCAAAATGTTCAAAATAATTTACATTTTCTGATTAATAGTCTTCATCAATCATTTTATAGGATACAAGTTCTACAATTTTATTCCAAATTATTTTTTAAGCCTCACCATTTCAGGTTTTACATTTTTTTTATAATTCTTTAATGTTTAATATATTTTTAATAAACCAAAGAATCATATGACTTTTAAATATCTTTCATTTAATATCTGTATTAATAAAGATAAACACTTCAGCCAGAGATATTGTGAAGCATGAGTAATCATTACAGGCTGAAAAAAACTAATCCCGAGACTAATTTTTATGATATGCTTTAATATTTAACCATTGGCAATTAAAACTTTTAGGATGTTAATTACTATGGATTTAATATATGCCAAGATGCAAGTAGTCATGTGATACTCCATGCTTTGTGTATTTTTATATTAGCATTTTATCATTCTGTTTATCATGTTGACAAAAAAAATGAATGCATTTATTGAAGTTGAATAATCAGTTTGCTTGTTCATTTGTTTATTAATTAAATTTGATATTTTTTAAGTTAGAATGAAATTTTTAAATTGAATTCTAATATATTTAAATTTAATAGAAATGCTTGAAATCTTGTGCATGCTAACACATATAAGACACTCATCTTTTCAATAGTCATCTAGTTTCTTAGATATGTAACAGAGGTTGGGAAAATATTAAAAATATTCAATAATTTCATGTATCATAGTTAAAGTTCTTCTTAGAACTTTCATTTAATTTAAATAAATTCATGAGAGTGTGATATGATGATTTTTTTACCCAATTTAATAACATTTTCGCATTATTTTAAAATTGAGATTTAATATATTCAAACTCAATATACATGTTAAATTTTGTACATTTGTTTAAATGAAAGTGATAGGACATATTAATTTTTTAAATAGGTAAATTAGCTTCTTAGATAGAAAGAGAGGAAGAACATTTTAAATAATGCTCACTATCGATTTTATTTGTTATGATTTAAGTAATAATAACGTTCTTTATAATATGGAAATATAATATAGAAAAGTTGGTTAATGATTTATTATATGTACACATACTAAATATGATAGATAAATAAAAGGTATACATATTTTCATACTGCAGAAATATCTAATGATATATGTATAATATATGTGTAAAATTGATTTAAAGTAAAATTATACATATTAAGTAAAGTCCATTTACAATACAGTTTTTGTAAGCATTTTTTTTTTAAAAATAAAAATTTTCCAAAGTAAAAATGTTAAACACTTCACTTAATAGGAAAAAAGAAAATATTTGATATATTAAAAAAGAATTGTCTTTGATTTTTTAATCCTTACTTAGACTGAAGCTATTGTTCTCAAAGTACCTTTTAGATACTTATATGTCATATAACCAAAAACCAAATATGATCATTTTTAGGCCTGAATAAACAATCAGCATATATATATAAGTTCTTATAAAACTTTATAATAGAGATTGTTATTGTTATTAGTAAAAAAAATCAACAATTTTTAAAAAAATTATTGATAAATTAAAAGTTACATTATTAATACATATATAAACATAATGAATAAATTTAATCATATAATTAAACTTGAACGAGATGCTTTTGGCAGAAATCATTTAATGTTCAAAGAAAATGTCAGCTCTTTACATATGGGTTTGAGATTTGGGAGTTTAACAGAAGAGAAATATAAAGATTTCAGATTCTGTAGAAAAGTGTGGAAAGATGTATACTTAGAATTTCAAAGATGAATGGAAAAAGAAATACATAGATAGATAAATATTATTAACTACAATGAAGAGGCTGAAATAGAATTAGGCTGGACATATTAGGATGTCAATAGACAGATAATTGAAATTTTAAATTTGATTAAAAAAAAGTTTAAAAGACATAGAAAAAGACTATGAATGAGATGAGTGAGTGATATATAAAGTTTGCTTAAGTAATCATGAATAAAAAAGTTTATAGATCAGATAAATTAAAGACAATGTATAAAAACCATTATCTCACAAAGGAATGATAATGATTGAAAATTTTAATAAGAAGCTAACAAGTAAAAACAAAAAAAGTTGTTGTTGTTGTTGTTGTGCACGTCTCTCTAATAATGATTTTTTAACTTTTAACCTTTTTGTGATGTTTACAAAATCACTCATAATATTATTTTAGATCCCCATAATTAAACTTGTGAGAATAAAAAGATATCATATGAAATAAAAATACCTATATACTTTAAAATTATTTAAGTTTATAATTTAAATAACTATTTTGGTACAGTGATAGAATAGCGGCCTTAAGAGCTAAATGATTCTGGTTTGATTTTTAGCCGAGTAAAGTAAATACGATCGCAGGTTATCGTGAATAAAATTATTGTTCTTGACTTAATACTTAAGTGTTACAATCTCATATTATTTTTTTAATAAAATTATCTAATAATCATCTAGATAACATTTTTATCTGCTTTACTTTTTCATTATTCCAAATTTTATTATTACTTTGTTGTTTTATCATTGGATATCTTTTCCGAGGAATATAACAAATCTCTATACTTGCATTTGAAACAAATTAAAAATATCTATCATTATTAATTATTACACTTCATATTAATTGCATTGTTTTAATATTATTTCAAAATTTTGGGGGGAAAATCTATACTTAACAAATTTGAACTCAATGTTTTATAATCTTTTATTTATTTGCAGTTTTGAGTGAGCTAAAGATTTTGAAATAATTATTTTATTAAAATTCTTTTAGTATAACTAGTTTTTCTTTAACTTATTTAAGGCCCAACTTGTCTCACTCTTATTTGAAAGATCCTAGTGACTATTTCGGTCATATTTGCTCTTTTCTTATCGGATTATAATCTTGCCTATTACAAAATTATTAAATGAAATATTTCTTATTTGAATTCTATTTTTTAAAAAAAAAGAAATGAATTTTAGTTGAATTATTATAATAAAAAAAATTCTTTTAGAATTCAAAATTATGCATATTATTAAAGTTTCACAAAATTTCTTCACTAGAATTTATAAAAGTAATTCTTGTTCACTAATAAAAACAACTTCCACTTTATTGTAATTATGTTTTTGCAACTTGTCTTTTTAAAAGCAAACACTTTCAATTAAAATTTAATTATAATTACTTTTTTATTGGTTTAGAGTAAATATTTTACAAATATGATATATAAATAAGCTTAATTATGTAAGTAAATTACTGAAAAATACAATTATTCTTTGTGAAATACTAAAACAAAAAGCATACTTAGAATTATCTCAGGCCAAGTAATCGATCAATTAGTAATGCTATTGCTTTCTTTATATTATGATACAACCAATCATGGCATTGTTGGCTTTCTTTCATGTCAAAAATTTGCATCATATTTGCATGAGCTTGTATAATACTATCATCTTCATACTTTTTAACTAATAATTTTAGTTCTAATTTCTACCCCCACAAAAATGTGATCCAGTAAACGAATGTTATAACTGCAAATAATGAAAAGCTGAAGTTATTCCACACCTACATAATGCCCCAAATTAGTGACTCTGCAGTGGCTATATTACTACATATTAAAACTGTAAATAATAAATTTTGAAAAAGTAAGAAGCATGTACTGCTCTGTATATATCTTATTCTATTTAACTGAATATTGGTATATGTACTATGGATATTTTAATAGTACATTGAAACTGTGTATAGAAGTGATCAACTACCTGTAATAATTTCAACATTACCACTTCAAATTAACATCTAAATACATTTATCAGCCCATCATAGTTTTGTGATGTAGTCCTAAATATGAAATGTGTGGGTAATGATCATGGCTTCACTGTATTAACCTTTTGACCATTTATCTCACATATCTGAGAAAAGTTATTATTCATTATGTATAGTGTTAATTATTTTATACCAAATTTAAAATAAAGTTATTATTACAACAGGCATATTTATGGTACTATGATATGATGTTCAAATGCTTCTTTCATAAATCATATAAGTAAGATTTTGCAGTCTGCACTATCACTTAGTGAAAAATGTTCCAGATTAGTATTTTTTACTTTTCATAAACTTTACATAATAAGCCGAAAATTTGTCAAGTGAACACAGAAACAGTGGTTAGAATTTCCATTTATATCTTTCAATTGCAACAAGTTTGATTTTGAAACTCGAATGTTGAATCCTTTTAGCACTGGTCATTTTTTTAGTATCATATCTCATAATAGATGATCACAATAAATAAATATATAACTGTAGTTAATAAAGTATTATGTTCATTTAACAATTAACAAAATAATTGAATGATTGCTCAGGGGATTATAAGATGTTTGAGACTTGGAGTAACAGATTTTGCATTTGAAAAAAACACATGAATATTATTTTTGCCTTGAGCTATTTAATCCAATTGTAGGAGGGTTAGACTAAAGAAATAAGGGTTGCTAATTAGTTTCTAACTTACTAAAATGTATAAACACACACTTAAATAATTATATATATTTATTAAATAATCGAATGATTAGTTTCTAAGAAGATCATGTGATATTTGAGTACCAAAAATAAGATGTGTTTCAATCCAAAAAATTATCTTTTTAATTAAGTCTGTCACCCTACCTTTGCAATAAGCCACACAGAGTCTATATTTATTTGTTTATCAGTAACTACTAATGAACAAGAGTGGTCATCCTAACTCCAAAATAAATGGCAAGAAAGTAAAAACAAAAATTAAGAGTGAATTCTACTATCTTTATATACGTCAACTTTTTAACTATGAAGGTCCACATCTTTTATAAGATTATTATAATAATTAAAATATCGTAACTTTTACGGTGACAAATCTTTCATATATCAGTCATTAAATAAATTACATTTTCATTTGAAAAACATAATTACATTTGGTCTAATTTACTAACTTTTCAATTTATAAAATAATAGTTATCTGTTCTGAAATAAACTAATGTGTAAAGTTGTTCTCTTTATGTTCTTTATTTTCGTTTTCTTTACCATTTTACTAATACGCCATTGTAATTATTTTCTTTATTATTTTAGTCAAGTTATACTATAATTACAGATTTTGGTTTATTTAAGTTTTACATTGAAAGTTATTGAAAATCAAGTTGATGCCGTAAGACGATGCGATTTCTTTGACAAATAGCAATAATTGCTTGTATAAGTCTAACATGGCTTAAGTTAAAATAGAGACCAAAAAATAATAACAATTGAGATAATCTGGTTTCACATTGATTATTTGAGATTAAGTTAAGATTTACGTTGTTAAATTTAGATTAATCAAATAATTGAGGCGTTTTTAAATTACAATAAATAATGCTATATTCATCATCATCGTCATCAACAATTATCAATCCACTGCAGGATGAAGGTCTCTCCAAGTTCAATCAATTTTCTCCGATCTTTAGCTTCTCTTTTCCACATCACCCCTGCACACTTTCTTATTTCATCCATCCATCTTAGATATTATTGGATTAAAAATATAAAAAATAATATATATATTATTTAACCAGAAAAAGAAATTATTTTAAATAAATACTAATAGAAAGATTTATTTCTCGGCTGTTCATAAGTTGGAGCAGTGAAGGTGATACGGCTGACGTAATTTATAGGCTTTGAATTACGGAGTCTACAGCACTACCATTGTGCGACATCATTCAAGGGATTTTTTAAAATAATTTTTCTGAATAGTATATTTAAATTAATTATTAAAACCAATTAGTATAATCATAAAGCAAAACATGAAAATAGTTTATTTAATAATAAAAACACTCAAATGTAACAAGGATTGTATGGGTTAAAAAGTATTAGAAGATATAATGTAAATCAATAAAAAAAAACTAAAAAGACAGTTTTAATGATACTTAAGATTATAAAAAACATGCGATAGTTAATTTTCATGCATATTCTTATACTTATGGCGTGTTTATTAGAAAGTACTCAATTTAACAAAGTTGAAAACATTTAGCAGTCACATGAAGCTTTTTGCAAACTTTTAATAGCTATCTAATGTTTAATGGAAGTGGTAATGAATAGTTTTCTTAAATAATCTAGACTGGTTGAGTTTCATCTTACTAAATGGTTTCTTTTTCCTTTTAAATTAATGATAAATGTTACTATATATATATATCGATACATTAAAATTTATTGACTAAAAACTTTTTTTTCTTTTTCGTTTTTTTTTTTTTATATTTATAATCAAATATCTTTTAAAATGTAAGTTATACTTTTATTTCATCATTAATATAAAGTCAGTATACTTTCACAATATATAATGTCAAACTGCGCTGTGGTGCAAAGATAGTATTTTTCCTATAGTGCCTACAATCTGAGTTCAAACCCAAATAAAACCTGAAATTTTTTTATCAGATTCTTAAGTTATGTCAGTGAACACATATGGCACATTGTAGTATAAACTTCATAAATGCATATTAACTGCAATAAATAATGTCTGGTTCAGATAATTTCTTATCGCCAATGGGACTGTTTCAATACAAACAATATTTTCTGTGTTCTCTCTTAATTTTTTTACTTTAATTCAGTTACTTAAGATAGCAGAGACTCACTTGTTATAAATATAGCACTGTTATTATCATTTCCCTACACTGTAACAATAAGATTTCTTATTGGTCCAATCACATTTTTTATTTTCATTTATACCCACAGCAATTCAGAGCTTCAAAGAGGCAGTAAAATTGCTTTATAACAATTTTAGCTAAGGCAAAGAAATCAAAGACAAGTGAGATTTTTTTCTGTAGAAAAACATCCACATTTTATTTATTGAACTCAAGGTCCATGCATCATCCTCAGCTCTGACATTTCCACTGTACGAGTTTTTTATGAATTCCTGATCAATAAAGTATGATATAATAAGGTCACCTAATATATAATTTCACAATTACAGGGCAAAAATTCCACCATTTTTCAAACAAATGAATATTGAAGAACAACACAATATTGTGCATAATAATAAACCATGAGAACTTGTAATATTTTACATTATTTCCTTTTTAAAAGTAGATATATACCCCATTTACTGATCAGTAATTAAATGGTTACCTGGGCTAGTATAAGATCAGCCACCTTAACTATTTTTCTATATATCAATAAGATTCTAAATTTATGTTTTAAAATATATTTATTAAACATAGTAACATAGTAATATACAGTTAAACTTTATAAAAATTTACATAGCATTCAGAATGAAACTTGAAAAAGTCAATGTAGAGAAAAGGGTATCTTAATAAGATTAGGAGGAAAATAAAACTTTCACCCAAGTATCATCATGTAGACTCACAGGCGAAAGCAGAGAGTCTCGCTTCTTGACTTGATCAAGAAGCTTAATAAAGACACTTAGAGCCGAGTCCCGAGAATGACCAAAGATGAGCCTGCAACATGTCAACCATAAAGAAAATGTTATAAAGATAGATAATCTTATTGCTGCAAATGATCCCTTCTTAAGAGTGTTAGAAACAGAAAGAGCATCCCTAAGATCCAGAGAGACATTCACAACAATAAAGTCCCTAATCGACTTAAGAGCAGGACAGATATAGAAAATATGGAGAATTGTCTCATCATATAATCTACACAACTGACACTGAGACGAAATCCTAATGAAGCCTCTGCTGGTCACTAAAAAATAACTTGTTGGGAGTGCATTTAAATTTAGTTTAATTTAAGTACAAAATCAACATGTCTTGCTTCAATGAAAAGAAGTTTCATTTTACGCAAGAGAACTTTATTTGAAACACCTAATGAAGTCAAAAGAGGAGTATAATGTGGAAATTTTAATTTATAAACATCCCAGAATGACAATTTCCCATCAAGCACAACTTGAACTGAGGGTATTGACTTAATAACTGACTTCCATAAATCAGCAATCCAATAACTTGAAATGGAGGTGGCGTATCTGTAGGATCAATAACCAAAGGAAGGGATAACTGAGCAATCTTTAGACAAGTTACATGAAGAAAAGATATAGATCTCTGAAGATATAGAGTTGAGACCGAGTGCAAACCTAGACCATTTAAAAGCTTTGGCATTTGAATTTTAGCAATACTGATGGCTATGACTTTGTTTTTCCAAAATAATTTTGAACAAAGTGAATTTATAGCCCTCTCAAAACGCTTTGTTGGCCTAATAATTGGTAAATAATAACTAAGCCTTGAATATACCAAAGAGTTCAAGAGTGTAACCTTACCCATAAGTGAAATATTTATATTAATAAGCGATGCAACTATCCTTTTTGTTTTATCAAGAATAATATTTTGAATCTGCCTTGTAATTACTGAACGAGATAAAACTATTGGAAAACCAAGGAAAGACTGAGGCTTGGCTGTGAAAGTGGAAATAATTGATAAACCAGATTTAATTTTCCACCTTGCGGATTTTGTAACATTAATATGAAGATTAAAAGTATTAGAAAAAGAGTCCAATATTTGCAACAAAGCCGGAAGAAAAGATTTATCAGGAAGAAAGACAGAGACATCATCAACATTAGAAATATGATGAATAGTCTGTTTAAGAGCAGGAACATAGATACCAGGCAGTTTAGATTCTATCTGTAAAAGTAACAAATTTAAATATGTAATAAAACATAATGTGGCAAGAGGAGATCCCTGTGGCACTGAGAGATGCGGATGAAAACCATCTGCAAGTTTACCATCCAATGAAGTAAAGATGGGCCTGTTAAGTAGAAGATTGGCTATAATACGGACATATGGAGTAGGAACCTGATAATCCCGAAGAGTCTGAAACAAAACAGAAGGCAGAACACAACCAAAGGCTGATGTGAAGTCCAATTGAATGACCACAGGTTTTATTATGATGCCTAATATACTTAATAAGAAGAAGAAAAAGCTGAACAGCTTCAGTTGTTGAATGACCCTTCTTTGCAAATTGAAATTTTGATAAATGAAGATAAATATTATTTTGTATATGATCTTTAACAATAGATTCAATAGTCTTTATCAAAAGAGGTATCATAGAAATAGGACGAATATTATATAATGGAGAAGGAGTTAATTTCTTCTTAAGAAAAGGGACCATCGGCACTGGATAGAGATCAGGAATATTTACAAAATCATTAGCTAGAATATCAACCATATTACGAACTATTGGAGCTGTAAAAAATGAAAGGACAAACCTGGGAATACCATGAATCCCAGGATGTATATTGTCTGGAAAAGAATTTAATTTTTGAATAATCATAGTTTCAGTTATATTGTGACTAGAATCAAGCTCAGATTTATTCCAGATGTCGCCAATTCTAAAAGGCAACATTTGAAGCTTAGTTTTGAAATGATTACATAGTTCAAGCAACATAATAGGGCCAGAACATACTTTATTTCCTGTGTCAATCATTAATGTAGTAGGTCTAGAATAAGCACCTAAAGCCCATCTAATATAACTTCGTGTCCAGTTATGATGATTTTGAAGAAAAATTTTAGATCGTTTAATAGCCACATAATGAGCAAGAGATTTCTGTATATCATGATACTGCACTTTAAGTTGCATAATATTTTCTATGGTAGAATCAAAAGAAGAAAGATTAGAAAGTTTGGATGAAATATCCAATTGCTTAAGTAAAAACTTTGGACCTTTTTTCTTTCTAGTATAAGAATTAATAATAGAACTGAGAATACCAACAAAAGAAGACCATGCCAATATGGCAGGTAATGAAGGAATATCCACTTTTCTAAAAAGAATATATGCCTCTGAAAAAATTGAAGCAGGAGCTGTTAATTTATTTAAGAGCCTTATTGTAAGAGAACTAGAGAGTGAGAACCAAGGAAGTATCAATCAACAATGCAACATGCATAGCCAAATGATCCGAGAAAGGAACAACCTGAAGCTTTGCTGAAATGTCAAGGTGAAGTTCAGAAGAATAGTAAAGAAGCTCAATTAAAGAAGTGGTGCGATGAATATAAAAGAAAAATGCATTAAGAGGAAAACATCCTTCACCAGATAAAAATACTCTATTAAAAAGATATAGGAATTTATTATTAAAATGCATGTAACACATATTGAAATCACCAAGAAATATAGTTGGATAAGAATTTGAAGACAAAAGAGAATTAATTTTATTAAATATAGAATCAGCAAAGAGGAACTCACTCTTAACATATAAATAAATGATATTCAGAGTAAAACTTCCAAATGTAATATTGGTCATCAAAAAATTATGATCCAAATGCATGATTTTGATATCATTAAAAGCAAGATGCTTACTTACAAGCAAAGCGACACCAGATGAAGCAGATATATTAGGAACATAATAAAATGAACCAAGATTTTGCATTAAATCACGAATTCGATAACTGGAATGATTATGTAGCTTCGTCTCTTCAAAGCATGCAATATGAAAATTGCATTTTTGAAGCCAATGCATTATAGCATAAACTCTAGAAATAGAATTTAAACCTCTAACATTAACAGCAATAACATTAAGCAGCATAATATATATATATATATATAAATGCAAAACCATAAAACAATACAGTACTAGATTAAATTCAAAATTATATATATACAAACAAACAAACCTTCCCATAATTCATTTCAAACTCCACCTTCCCTTAATATCAAAAGAAGTCTTCATAAGATTGATAGCCTCAGAATCAAGGAGTTTTATCATCAAAGTCTCCTTTATTCTTCTTTTTAACTCATTCTTTTCATAAAAAATAACCGAAGCATTGTCAAACAATATTCTATGACCTGTATTCAATTCATGAATATATAAAGCTGAGTTAAGATACCTATGTTTAACTCTATTTATATGAACCTTAACCCTTTCATTAAGGCTAAATTTACTCTGGCCTACATAAAATTTACCACAACTACATGGAATTTTCTAATTAGGTGTACTGTTTAATATTTTGAATAGTGTTTTATAGTTTAGTGAATTTTATATTTTATTTGCTTTGTTTTGTGTATTTGTATTATTAATTTGTATTATTTTGTATTATTTGTTTGTTATTATTTGTATTATTTTGTTTTGTATAGTTATTAATTTTCTTTCAGTATGTGGCAGATTTTGTATGATAATTTTTCTTGTGTAGAAATTTTAGAAATAAAAAAGTTAATTAATATGTCTAATAGAATTGAATCTTTAAAGGCTCAGGTTAATTTTCTTAAGTCTTGTAGGTTTTGCAATGTGTTTCCTAATTCATGTAATATTAAATTGGATAGGAAATTGGTTTTATTTTCTAATTGTGATTTTATTCTAAATTTTAAAAGATTTATTCTTAAACAATTTATTATACAGATTATGGGTAGTTTATCTAATTTAATTGATAGTTATAAAATGTTTAGAAGAAAGTTGGATTTTAGAAGGAATTTTAATTATTCTGTTTTAAATTCTTTTTTAATGTGGTTTAGGAATAAGTGTGAAATCACTTATAATAATAAGTATTTCAAGAAATTTAAATGGTTGATTGGAAAGGCTGAAAATAAAAGTTTTGTGAAAGGAAAAGAGTTTAGATTTGGGTCTTATAAATCTGTTTTAAATTTGTCAAATTATATTTTGAATGTATCTGATTTGGCTATTTTAGCTAAGGGTCCTGGCTTTGTTCCGTTTGCTAATAGAAGTTTAATTTTTGATTTTGTTTCTGCAATTGAAAGTAATAGTAATATTTCTGATGAAAATAAAATGTCTTCACAGGTTATTTTGAATAGTCAATTACTTAAAAGAGAAAAATTTGTTTTTGCCCCTAAGGAAATTAGTTTTGTTAAAAAAAAGATTGAAAGCCAATGATGTTGTATTATTAAAAGAAGATAAAGGTGGCCAGTTTGTATTGTTAAATAATATTGATTTTAAAAGTAAAGTTTCTTTAGAATTAAATAATGGAAAATATGCTATTTTAGAGTCTGATCCTGGTAAAAAAATAAAATCTAAATTAATTAAGATTATGAAAGTTATGGAAAATAAAAAGATTTTTGATAGAGCTACTTATTTAAATTGTTACCCTAGTGATTTTGTGGCTCCAAAGGTTTTCTTTAATTTGAAGTCTCATAAAGATAATTTTCCTTTGAGATGTATTTTTGATTTTACAGGAGGAATTGTTGATAAAATATCAAAATTTATTATAAGATATTTTAAGGATTATATAAAACTGGGTCAATTTTGTGTTTCTTCTTCCTTTGAAGCTTTTAAGAAAATAAATGTTTTTGTTTTGGATGATGATTGTGTTTTTGGTAGTTTAGACATTGAAAATATGTACCAATCGGTTAATAGATTAAAAAGTATTGATGTTTTTCTTTCAATTTTAAAAAAATTAGAATGTTTTTTCTGCAGATAAGACTAAGGTTTTTCATGATTTGCTTTTGCTGTTAGAGGATTCAATGTATTTTATGTCTAATGATGTGTTTTATAAGATTAGAGAAGGTTGGGTTATTGGTTATTGGTTATGTCATTTCTCCATTGATGTGTGCTGTCTATATTGATTATTTGGAGTGTAGTATTATTAATATGTTTTCATGTTCTATTAAATTATTTGTTAGGTATGTTGATGATTGTTTGTTTGTTATTCAGAAAGAGAAATTAGAAGAGTTTTTATGTGGATTGAATGGTTTTGATTCTAGTATTAAGTTTACAATTGAGGGGGGGGTGGTTTTGATTTTGTAAAATTAAAGTTTTTAGATTTAAATGTGGAGAAGGTTAATGATGTTTTGTTTTGTAGTCATTTTATAAAACCTAAAAATTTGAGAAATATGATTAGGCCTGATAGTTATCAGCCTTTTATACATAAAAAAATGTCTTTGTTGAATTTTTGTTGTCGGAATAGAAGGCTTAATAATTTTAATAATGATGCTGATATTCAAAAAAGTCAATTTGCTGCTGAATATGTAGAATTGGGTTATAGTCATGATTTTATTAAAAAAGTGGTATTTAATAATAAAGTTTATAGTCGTGATTTGGATGATAAGAATTTTGTTGGTAAGGATGATGATTATATGTCTTTACCATTTAAAGCATCAATTTATAATTTGGTTTATAGGAATAATCATTTATTAGGTGGAAAGAAGGTTGCATGGAGGAAAGGTTCTGATTTGAATTCATTACTTAATGGTTCAAAGCAGTCTATTGATAGTAGGTCTATTCCTGGTATTGTTTATAAAATTCCATGTAGTTGTGGTAAATTTTATGTAGGCCAGAGTAAATTTAGCCTTAATGAAAGGGTTAAGGTTCATATAAGTAGAGTTAAACATAGGTATCTTAACTCAGCTTTATATATTCATGAATTGAATACAGGTCATAGAATATTGTTTGACAATGCTTCGGTTATTTTTTATGAAAAGAATGAGTTAAAAAGAAGAATAAAGGAGACTTTGATGATAAAACTCCTTGATTCTGAGGCTATCAATCTTATGAAGACTTCTTTTGATATTAAGGGAAGGTGGAGTTTGAAATGAATTATGGGAAGGTTTGTTTGTTTGTATATATATATGTTTTCCTTTAGATTGATTTTCACTTGAAAAGGTCTATTTGTAGTAGATGAAACCATGGTTGTGTAAGGATTTTGGTAAAATTTTGAATTTAATCTAGTACTGTATTGTTTTATGGTTTTGCATTTTTATTTTTTGCTAGCATAGTGTTAGACAGTTTTGGTTTTGATATATATATATATATATATAATATATATCTATATATATTATATATATATATATATATATATATATATAAATGAGAAAATATTAATGCAAATCATCTGTGAAGAATTCAGGTATAAGATTAATTTGTGAATTGGGATCAGAAGTATGAGATAATGGAGATGAAGGACCGTTATTTAAAGTAAAAATAGAATCATTTTGAGGAGAAGGTGACAGCGAAAGATCTAACTGCTGAGAACTTTTATCTCCCGACCATTTACTTTTTTTAATGTCCTTTTTCCTAGAACTCTTTGAACGTCTAGTCAAATTAGTTTTCAAGACAGAGGGTGCAGTATCAGAATCAGGATTAGAAAAATTATTTTCAAGTTGCGACTCTGAAGAATCATAAATCTTCCTTTTATTGTTAGAAGAACTAATATCAGTTATAAGTGCTTGATCTTGCAAAGATGAACAACCAAGAGTATACTGAATGTTAAACCTATTCTCCTTCAATAACATATCTTCGTTTTGAACTGTATGAGATGAGTCAAGTGATGAATGAGTAATGTCAGTCGGAATAGAAACAACAGACCCACTGACCTTCTTACTTAAATCAGTAGAAACTTGTGGTGGAGATGAAAGAGTAACATCAGATTGTTGCGCAGTAATATATTCACTCAAATGCTGCTTTTGCAAATCTTGTAAAACTTTAGGACTACATCTATGAGTACGTGTTTTCTTAAGCTTGCAAATATTGCAAAACCCCTTTGGACAATCTTTAACAAGATGAGTCCTCTCCTTACAAACAAAACATTGAGGTTGTAAACCTTTGATAGAGATATGTATTGGACCTTTATCAGTCTCTAAAGTAGATGGAATATCAATCAAAGCAAGACCTTTATTTAACTTTAAAGTAAAAGCAGCTGAGTTGCTGGGTAACTCTAAACCAACTCTTTTCTCAGTAAGATATTTAAATTGAGTTATTTCACCCAAATTAGAACATTGCCTCTGAAGATCCTTAGCTCCAAAATTGGGATAACAATTTCTCACAAGACCAAAAGCTAGCCTAGGCCTGTCCATATCAATAACAACTAAAAATCTGTGATTTAATAAAAGCTGTTGTCTTCTAAACTTTTCCTTCTCCAAGACATTATGAAACTCCAATATGATGTAATGTTTATTAGGGTGATGATATAGCCTCTTGATAGCATCGCCAAGTTTCAAATCCTTCAACAACTGAAAAAACTCATCAATAGGGAAGTTATAAAGCTGACAATTACTATCTGTAGTTGTAAGAATCAAAGTATTGCTATTAGAAAAGTGTAAAAAAGAATTGAATAAAACCACTGGTATCCTAGAATTAAATTGAACACTTATATTTTGATGTTCATCAACCAAATCTTTATGATTAGAGAAATTCAATATGGATATATCTGCAGAAACATCTGACATTATTTGTTCTTCATCATTCAGATCTAAATAACCAAATTTGTCTGACTGTGATTGTGCAAGTTCAGAGACTACATTATTATTATTAAGAACATGAGCATAGCTTTTCTTTTTAACCTGATTATTATACACTTGTGTTGTATTTTCTTTCAAAGTAGGAAAGGAAATATCCTGTTTCTGAACTGAAGTTTTTTTATCTGAAAGAGGCAAATTTCCATTCAAAGAATTAGATTCAGAAGAATGTAAAAGAGTATCAGATAATGAAAAATCATTCAGATGCAAAGATCTCAAATTCTGTTTCATAGAATGTTGAATGGCATTAGAAGCAATAGAAAATTGTGGTACTGCAGGCAAATACATTGATAGTTTACTAGAAGATAGAGGCAAACCAGAAGTAATTAAATCAGAAGTTTCTAAATGAATGGTTTTTACTCTGTCAGAGTTTGCATCTGCTAGAACACAATTTGCCTGCAAAGCAACATCCATTACTTGAGATTTATCTTTGGCTAGTAATGTTTCATAAGACCTGATATTATACTCCAAGTCAGATGATGTAGTGGTAATATCACCAACTGAAACTGATAATTTTTTATGGTGCAAGGTCTGCAAGGGCTTGGACAAAGAAGAACTAGCAACAGTCTTTAAATTATTATGCCTTGAAGATAGCTGCTTCAATAAATCTTTATTAGAAGAATGCATATCATTTAATTTGGCATAATCTTTTACCCGTGAGCATGTTCTATGTGAGATAAAATCATGTCCACTGTCTTGTAAAGAAATGTTTTTTTAGATCCATCAAAAATATATATGTTGTTAGTCTTTTGAATGTCTCTATTTTTTGGCAACTTGAATTCGCATTAGAAGTCACGGATAGCATTTTCTTTTTAGCATTGATATTCTGAATTTTATCAGAGACATTTTTAACTTTAGAAAGCGGTTTTAAACTATCTGCTCTTGTTAAATCTTGCATACTTGAAGCTTTTGATCTATTAATAACAGAGCTTGAACAATGCATTAAAGAATCACTTTTAACGTTTGTTTTTTTGTTTACATTCGAAGATTCTTTTCTATTGAGCGTCGAACGTTTCTTAGAACCACTCATTTTTAACAAAAAAGAGGTAATTTGGAAGAACAGCACCTACCTTGTACTTCCAAAGTTTTTTTTTTAGTAAATTTCAAGCATATAAAGCAAAAAAGAGTAACTTTAAATCCCAACGATACGATATAGACTAAGTCAACTAACACCATCTAGTGGAATCACGATTCTAAATTTATATTGAGCATATTATCACATCATTATCTCCATCATTTTCAATCATTATCAGTCCACTGCAGGAAGAAGACCTTTTCAAGTATAATCCAGTTTTTCTGATATTCAGCCTCACTTCTTCACATCATACCAGAAAACTTTCTTATTTCATCCATCCATCTTATACATCACCTCTTTCTAAGTCTTTCACTATTTCTTGGGATCCAGTTTACAATTTCAACTATCATATATATATATAAACATTCAGGCATATGTTATCACTAGCTCACTTGATGATTGAATACTGTGCTTAAAATGTAAAGGGATTTGAGTTTCTATACTGATGAATGGTCCTGATATGATAAAAAATGACGAATGCATTATTAAAAAGTGGGGGGGGGGGGCTTTATATATATATGTTGTAGTGAATATTTTTACATGGAAAAATGCATTTATAGTAGCTTTTGGAAAGAACATGTAAAATATTAATATATTATTACAATACAAGGGTTAAATGTTTAAGACTTTTTGTTATACATAAAAATCTTGATTCTAAATTCAGTTCTCCATTAATAATTAGGATGGTGACAATGATCAAATCATCTCTTACCATTTTGTAAATGTGATATTCACAATTTTTTAAAAGAAATATGAATTATATTTTCTGATTCTCACCATTTTAAAACCATGTATTTGAAGGTAAGACTAAGAATATCATTATGAAGTAGCTTTTTTTATAATCAGAATATACCAGATAAATTTCTTTTGTCACTTCTTTTTGCAGAAGAATACATATAATGAATTACTATCTTCATATTAAATATCTTAAGTTCACACATTAATGTATCAACATATGCCCATCATTTTAGAGTATTAGTTTCCCTTAAAAGATTGAATTTCAGAGGTTTCATTGTACATTATGATAGCATCTATCATGCACTGCTGAAAATTATTTTTATAGAGAAATGTTTTATCATGGCAGCAGTAAATATAATGCTAAAAATAACTTTTTAGCTATATAATTTTGTTATACTATTGTGCTACTTGTCTTCTTTAACTAGGACTTTGCATAGCACTACACTTTCTAGCCTCTCTAGCAATGTGATAGAATAAATCTATCTTTGAAAAAATGAAAGTCACTCTCTTTTCAAATGAAAATAATCTGAATGCTTGAAAAAAGTCGATAAAATTTCAATCCTCAATCTTAATTTTATTATGTAGACTTTTTGCTGTCTGAAGCAATTATTATGTATTAACTTTTTTACAACTTACTATTATGCAATTAGAAGGCTCTCTTTAGTCATCATGTTTCTTTCAGATAATTCATTAACTACAAAATAACTATTTTTTTAAAAAAAATTAGTAGGTATCAATTTCCAAATCAATTTTTAATAACATTAGTATTTTTATTATTTATTTCATGTTTCTTAAACTATGATTTTGAATTCCTTTCTTCTTCTTTTTTGTTTATACTCTTTAAAATAGTACTAGACTCTTAATTTTTGACTGACTTCTAAATCAATACTCTTAATTTTTTCATTGGTATCAGACCAAAAACTGGTAGAGTAATTATAAGCTTAACATTTTATTTTGATTAGCATTTATAAACTAAATGTATGCTTACTTTTCTATTCATATTATTCTAAATATTAACTAAATTCTTTTTAAACAGTTAAAAGATATTATCTTAACAATTTTTAACGTTCTTATTCTTATAAATGCTAAAAATTTCTCTTTTAAAAAATAAGACAAATGTATTTTTAAATAATTAATGACTCATATATTTCAAAACTCATAGTTCTGAAGTTATCGACAATGAATCATTCATTTAATATTATTATTAATAACCGAATCATTTTCTTTGCTTCAGTGATTTGAGGCCATTTTTTCCCCCTTGAAACATCTTTTTGATTGAAAAATCAAAAATTAGCATTCTCTAAAACAACTTATAAAACTATACATTCTTTTAAAACAACTATAAATTAATATAACAAAGCTGTTTCTTAATTATTTACGAAATTAAAGTTTTCTTTTCATTTTCAATACATTAGGTGATTTTACTTACATACAATATAATCTTACATTAAAATTCTGATTAAAGGAAAATCCATGTTATCAAAAATCTTCTTGAACGCATCATCTTAAATATTTTAAAAGTTTTCCTCATAATTGCGATTTATAATGCAATAAAATAAGTTGCATGTAAATGATAAAGATCTTTGTTTTACACTTAAATAAAACTTTTGTAATTTTTTTGTGCTTCAAACGTTTTTGGCTAAGAAATGAGTATTTATCACTCATATCTATATGTTCACAGTATTTCACGATATCTATAATTACTAAAGATGTTTAATACCAATAATTATGCGCTTCTACGCTTGTTAGAGAAGTTTCATTTGTTAATTAATGTTTATTTATGCTTAGCGCTATTTGCACACGTATGTCTGTCTATATAAACTGATGAAAAGCTCTTTCATTTGTCTCTAAAGACTGAGGAAACATTTACTGATTCTACTGCAGCTGTTATTAATCTTTATGGAAAGCATTTACATAATAAATTAAATTGCTCTAACTAAATATGTTTATTACTTTTTTTGAGATTTGCGTATGTCTGTATTTAAATAACTATACTGGAATATATATTTACTTTAACTTATAATAACCAAGAAATGAATATGGCTTTTATTGCTATAAATCTAAAAAATAATCAACATTGTGCCAACTATCAACTAAAGGCACTGGACTTTATATTTAAAGCAACATTTAATGCTAAAATTATATTTAATTATTTCTAAATGCATGTTAAATTTTATATAAATGAAGATAACATTAAGTCAAGAAATCAATCACATGTTGAATAGAATATTTGTAAGATATTTTGAAATTGAAAGAAAAGAGTTTTTTTAATAATATTAACATGTATTCCACTATTAGTCTGCAAATATTAAAAACTGGAATGAATAAACGTTTGTTATAAGTATAAATTCGAACAACAACATCAAAATATTAGCTAGTCCCCTTATTGAAAGATAGCAAAGAAAATTCACCTTCCTAATCAAAAAAAAGTGCTTATATAGATGCTCAGAATATTTTTAAAATTGTCAAGCATTGATTACCTTAGGCATGAAGTTTTCCTGGAACTCATGTGATGTTTGAGAACCAGAAGTGAAAGATTGAGCTACAATCCAGATATCATTATTCTACTGTTAAGTTAACTTTCTTAGAACTTGTAATCAAATAATTATTTGCAATAGTTTAATGACATCTTATATATATAAACATATCCAACAAATTTGTTTGTTAAATCTCACAAATGTCATTGTTCCTATTTGTTTTTCTAATAGATAACGCAATCCATAAAAAAAATTGGTTTGATTAATTCCATTTTCACTTGCTTTATGATTGAATTATAATGTCAGCATGATATTAGGACATTTTATTAAATTTTAATTTGAAATTTTATTGCCTTCAAAGTGTTATGTATTAAACTTGATTTTGCATAAAACTAGATCGTTCACAGATATAAATCACATCAACATCCTCTTTTATTTATAAAGATTGCCTTGACAATAGATTAAAAATTTCATGGTGTTGATAAGTTTGAGCTATGACCATGTGATCTCTTTTGTTCTCTAAGTAAAAATAACAAGATATTATTTATTCATCATTATCAGAAGACTAATTATGTTGGCTTTGATTCTGCCATCATTAAGAAAAATTCTAAGCTTGCTTAGAACCAGAGAAAATGATAAATTTATCTTATATTTATTTAATGATTAATGACATGGAGGCAAGAGTGATAATTATTATGCAAGGACCTGAATACCCAGGTATTTGATTCCTTTGTTTCATCTGATGAGAAAAGATTGTTCATAAATAATTCATTATGTGAGAGGTAGGTCCAGTTTTATGCTAGTGAGTGGTTGCAGTATTGGAGAATTGAGATGAAGAATACAATAATAAAAACAAAAAAACAAAAAATTAAAACTTGGAATATATGTATAAAGAATATTTATCTTTGTAAACTTATATATAGCACTGATAATAATTGAGCCAGTGAATGATTGACTTCTTCAGAAAATGTAAATAAATGGTAGAAAATCTTTTTAAATACTTCTGCTCCAGAGTAATGATAAATTTCGAAATATAAGGTCAGAATTTAGACACCATAGTGATGCTAAAGAATTAACAATGTTAAGAATGCACCAAGAATAATTTCCTTTCCCCTAAACTTTATAGTAGTTTTGTGAAAAATATTTTTTGTAATTACATTGGAAAAATAAAGAATAAAATTAAATAGAGATTACTTACATGATATAAATAT
Organism: Epiperipatus broadwayi; assembly: GCA_028023455.1. Lineage (NCBI taxonomy): Eukaryota > Metazoa > Onychophora > Udeonychophora > Euonychophora > Peripatidae > Epiperipatus > Epiperipatus broadwayi. The sequence goes on from JAQFVV010006197.1 coordinate 28,125,374, forward strand.
TAGGGATTCGAACTCAGACTTTTACACAACCCTCAACTCTCCATGCCATCTCATGAGATGGCATGGAGAGTTGAGGGCTGTGTAAAAGTCTGAGTTCGAATCCCTTATATTACATTATATATGTGCAGCTGTGTGTAAGCATGTACAGTGTATTAATTATATAAATATTGTAAATGATGTGATTTTCTTTACAAACCATACTTTGGAGTTGCAGAAAATGATGAAAGAGATATCAAAAAAAATTAAACTAGAAACAAATAATAAAAAATTTTAAATAATGCTTAATGGATTGTTTTCAAAAAAAAAAAAGTTCAGTAATGAATATTTAGAAGATAATATCTATAAATACTTAGATTAAACGATTCGTATAAATAGATGAAATTAATCATAGTATTAACTTTGGGTGAATTACTTTTGAAATCACGCTTATAATAAACTGTAGGTTATATAGTGACATATTTTAGGAGGTCTGTTGAGATGAACAAGACGAGATTGAATGCTGAAATGAACAGTAGAAAAGGAAAACAGATATCGTGATGTGTTTTAAAAAATAAACAACTTAATTTTGAACTAGAACATAAATAATTTAGAAACATATATTTAAAATGGATGGTGAGTTAAATTCTATGTGTTTTATCTTTCAGTCGTTAATAATCTCTGAAGATGGTGATAATGCGTATTTCTGCCTATATATATATATAACTTTACATTTTTATTCTAAGAAATGATAATTTAAATTGTTAAACAATTTGAAATATAATAAGATTTTAAAAAATGCATGCTATATTTAACAGATTTTAAATAAAGTAAAACAAGCATACACTATTCAAATCCTAGTTCAAGAAACAGCCAAATTGTAGAAACCTTTGACTCTACCAATTTAATGAAGTACTCCATTTTTTCTGCTTCGACGTGTTATAACATTTCCAATATTAACCTTCGAGAACGAATGAAACAAAGAAAAACAAGCATTTTTAAAAATAAAGGACTTTTTTAATATTTATATTTATTTAGAATTTCAATTACATGTGAAATAAAATCGCAGTAATATATTTCAAAAGTACTTTATTTTAATAAAACGTATATATGAGTATGGAAAATGAATCACCGTTCCTTTTTTCTCTCTCTCATTTAAATACCAATATGATTTTAACCGAATTTCATCATTTTGGGAGATTCTTGTCTTCATAAAAACCAATCATTAGCTCCGAGATGCTCAATCCAATAATAGAGTGCTAGACTCGAATTAAAGATTCCTGAGCCAATTTTAACCTATCACTTCCAATCTAGTATTTCACTCGATCGCCTGAACAATAAATCATTTTTTTTATTTTGAAATCATGATAATTAATGATCTAGTGAATCCTGTACAAATATAAAATATGCAAGAATTAGTATTTTTGGAAATATTCTCCATGTCTCATTGATAATCAAGTCATGCATGATTCATTGTTCAGTAATCCAGCATATCACTATTGAATAAAAGCTCAGAGTTAAGAATTCTTAATAGTAAGTAAAAGAAAAATAATTCACTCATATCATTACATGTTCTATCAATATAAAATTATCATTATGAATTAATCATCACTATAAACATTGATTGCATTAGAAATGTAATTGGAAGCCAGATAGAATATCAAGCAAAATCTTAATGATATATACATATTGTGATAATCGCACATACTGTGAGCACACATGTATATATTTAATATTAAATAATATTAAATACTATAGTTTTTTGTTGTTGTTGTTTTTTTTTTTGTAAAATATACAAATAATTAAAATAATTTAAGAAAGGAATGCATTAATTACTGTAATGAAAAAAAAGAGAGAGAAATGGAATCGAAAAAAGATTCTTACTTTTACCCTTCAAAGTTTATATTTAGAAAAATAGAAATATTAAACTTAGAAATAGTAGAATCGTATATTAAGTTTAGGATGAAAACGTAAAAAGGAGATATAAATAAAAGGGAAATCAAATGATTTAAAAAGGTGACATTTAGGAGTTTTAAATGAAAGTATAAATAGAAATTAGATTATGCTAAATGATAAAAAATCTGAGCTTCAAAATACACGTTTTGACTAAATGAAATACGTATGTGAATGTGTGCATAAAGAAAGGGAAAATTTATTGTATGTTTAAATGAGAACAATGTTATTATAAAAAAAAAAGGAAAAAGAATGTAAAACCCATGTTATAAAATATTACGAAATTAGAATTTAAGACAGGAAATTTTATGTAAGCTGTAGAAGAAATTTTAAAGTTAAAGGTGTGAGAAAAAACCCACAAATTCCAATGGAAAAAATTCTGGAGAAAAAAGACATTAATTAATTTTTGGAATTAACGGTGAGACTTTGGTGAGAGATCTTGAGTTGAGAAGAATGAGAGCTGTAGGCCTTTGAGGAGAGCAGACATTGAAAAAAGGCTGAGTAAAAGATATCTTCGTTTATGACTGACCAAAAAATTGAATGAAAGTGAGACAAATCTACTATAAGATGTATTTTGCTTAATAAAGAATTATAATTGGATTTTTTTCCCGTATGTCATAGCATCAGCCGGGAAGCGAATCCGCTAACTCGGGACAACTGCTTGTAAAGCAGCTGTCGCTGACCTCTCGACCACCAATGCTTGACAATTATAACTGGATTTATCACGTTAACTAATTCTATTTGCCGATTTCAAATTACTGTGCATATTTACTTTAAATTATTTTTACATTTAAAGATCATATTTTTATTCTGTGAAAAATTTAATTCCTAGTTCATATTTATTAATGTTTAAGTAGATTTATTCTAGGATATTTAGAATGGCTATTAAATCCCTTATCCATTCTTAATATCTCAGTGTAATTCTAGATTATTCATTTTCTTATTTTAAAATTAAGAGATTATGTTTTATTTTATTTACATTAGCAATAGTATTGTTAGTACCATAATTGTGATACGACATTAGCTTAAAGGAATTGATTTTATTAATTAGAATTTTATTCAATATTGAATAAATCTGAAGAGTCAAAGAAATTATTTTATAATTAAATATAAGATTATATTGCCCTGAAATGCCCTGATTTGTTTCATGAATCATATTATTTGAATTTATTTTGATAAAAATGAATCTTTAAAGGACATTTCTAAATTTTATAAGAATTAAATAATGTTTTTATCTGATCAAAGCAATGAAATGCTTAGAAGATATTGAAGAGATGGATTAAGTGGTAGTTGTGGTAGATATTTGTAGAAGAAAGAAATTTAAATGTATTTTCCATGATATATTAAAAGTATTTTATTTATGTTAGAGTGAGTTGAGATTTCTCCTCCTCCTGAGTTATAGCCATGTTGCTTTGTATTTTATTATATTTTCTTATAAATGCTTCCCTTATGTACATCTTATTGTAGCATATGGCATTTATTGTATAGACCCACTGAACTTAGTTATCATGTAACATTTTAGCTTCGACTTTGTGCAACATTGTTGTTACCACTGTTCATTCCATTAGCTGATTTCATCTCTTTTCTCATCTTTGGTCTGCTGAAAAGTCCGATTGTCTCATCTTCTGTAAAGTTACAATATATAATTATTACTTCCAGCTTGAAATTCCAAGTAGCAAAATACACTATACTTTTATTCAGACAATGCTAAAAATAGCAGTGGAATATGAAGCTGTACACTTTTTATTGTATATTGCAAAAGCTAAATAATAAAGTGATTTGTTATTATTATAAGAAATGTAGCAGATTTCATTGTAATATGTGGACTAAAATGGCAAAGGAGATAAAGTAATTTTTCACATGTATTTTAGATCAAATCATTTTTACTTTACTGAAATGAACTTAAGAAAATAATACTGGTGATATGATAGTTTGAATGCTATTTAAAATATTGAAATTTTTTAAGAATATGCAAATTCATGAAGTTGTATTACCTGATCTTAAAGATGCTTCATCTGTTCGACTTTATAAAAATAAAATATAGAAAATAAATTACCAGTGAATATTATGATTAGAGACTGAATATTGCTTTAACAAATTAAAAAACACTATTTCCATTGCAATTTCTGCTAGGAAATAAAAAAAAAGGGTCATGAGTTTCACTTTATCTTATTTATAATCATCATCATTTTCAACTGTTGTCAATTTACTACAGAATGAGTATATCCATGTTTAATCCAATTTCTCCAGTTTATAGCTTCCCTTTTCCATGTCACATCAACAAACTTCCTTATTTATCTGTATCACATGTGGTTTATACAAGACATTTTTCATCTTTTGAGATTCAGTTTAAGATTTTAACTATCCATCTATTTTCATCTCTTTTATAAATATGTCCAGATCATTTCCATTTCAGTCCCTTAATTTTTAATGATAACAATTATACTCGTTTGTTCTCTCACCCATATATTTCAATTTCAATCTTTTCTTGTTACTCTTGGCATACTATCTTTCTATATATCATTGAGTGATATAAAGTCTCTAATACAATAACTATTTAATACTGTGTTTTAAAAAATCAAGTAAAACATAAAAGTTTTCCTGTATCCCATAAAATTAATTTTACAATAAAGCTCAATATCTATTTTATGTAGAAAATATTTACTAAATGATTTAATACTGAAGAGACTCTTTATGTTTATGTATGACTTTTTTTTAAGTGTCATAGCATCGGCCGGGACGCGAACCCGCAACCCGGGCAACTGCCTGCAAGTGCGAGGCAGTCGAGCTGACCTCTCGACCACCAATGCAAGTATATGTATAACTTTTGCTGACTTTGTATCACAACCTATCATAACAAAGACATTATTAAGAAATGAATCATGAACTAATTGAACAATGTAAATCAATATAATTTTTAAAAAATTGTACAAATAAAAATAAATTAAAACCGTAAGCTTACTGACATATTCTTGGTTTTAATCAATAGTTATTCAAAATAATAATAAATAATATATATAAAAATTTTTTTACCTTTTTTTGTTCCTAATGCATATAAAATATACCTCACACTTATAGATGCATGTGTGTACATGTTATTATATATTTTTAACACATATGTACGTTTATACACAGCCATATACGTGTGTGTTAAAAGTGCATATTTTAATATAGTTTATTGTTATTTATGAATTTCAGCTCTCCATTATATGACTTGGAAATAAATATCACAGATATAAGTGAACTTTTTACATCATTTGAGTCATAGCCTGATCTTGTTTACACTTATTTAAGATCTTAATACATTTATTCAGAAACTTCAAAAATATTAAAGATATATTTTAGGATTATAGAATTAATAATTTTAAATATACGATTCTAGCCTTATTAAAATGACTTAATCCACTTACAAGAAATTTTTGGATATTTTGATTCTCTATAAATTTATCACTTGTTCAGAACTTTTATAAAATCAATTATTTTTCTACACGTGTTAGCACAAAAGTAGAATAGTAAACTTAAAAACTAGATATATTTCTATTAATTGATAATGGTTAAATAAATTTGTAATAGATCATTTATCTGACAAAAATTTCTAAGCTTGCCTGGCTCTAAAAAAATTACAACTTTTATCCTAGTCAAATAAGAATTTGAGATCAATCAGCTTGATAGATAACAGATGCTCAGTTACTCTCATTAGGATCTTTATATTTACAAAAGATGACTATATTTTTGACAATACGTGTAAAGATTGCAGATAAATTAAAAATTGTCTATCTTTAATATTTTGTGTTTAATATTGTGAAGCTAGTTTGCTTTTGATATTTTATTGCAATCATGTATTTATAGAATTTACACTATACAATAAAGAACATTGTATTATTACTATTAATGTAAATACTCAGGCTTGCACTGAATGGCACTACTGTATGGAGAGTTTTGCCTCTATTAATCTTTTTTGCATGTATGCAGTCATGTGTATTGGTTCTATAAGATAGTGTGAATGACAAAGGAGAGCTTGAAAGTCTGGGTTCAAATCCCCTATAATTAAAAATAGATCAAATAAAAAACTTCAGAAAGATAAAAAAATATTAATCACAACTGACATTTATAATAAGGTATTTGCCTTTACTTAATGAGAGAGTGATGGACTTGAAGCTAAAAATTCCGAGATCAATTCTCAACTGAGTGCTGATAATAAAAAATTTACGATTGAGATTAGAAAAAAATATTTAAATGTTCACTCTATTACAAGATTACTTGAATATTCTATGAGATTCCAAGAAACTAACTGCATGATTTTTTTATTGATAATTTATATTGCATATAAGTGTTACTTTTTTTTTTCAAGTAAAAACAAATAAAAACATGTTAGCTTTGTAAATTTTCTTTTATTTTATGTAAAAAATGTTTATGATCAAATTCATATATGTGAACATTAAAAATATAATGGGGATTTTGAACCTATTCAAATGCTTGCCATATGAAAATTAAAAAGCCAGGTGAACGATATCTTCCTTTTCACTGTTACTTTACGAGGGAGTCTTGAAAAGGCTTTTTTGTACTTTATATTTTCAAGAATAATTTGCCGATAATAATTATATATGTGTGTGTGTGTGTGTGTGTAATAAAAAGGCAATTTATATATATAAATATTTTCAAGAATCCATTGACTGATGTGAATTAAATGTAAATATATATATAATACAAAGGCCTTGACGCGCAATAGTTAACACATTTGCCAAAAATGCGTGTAATGTTTTAGGCTAAATAAATTTTAAAATTTTTCAAAAGGCTTAGATTGTTACTTTTAATATATAATTGGTGGTCAGAATAGCTAATCACTAATTAATTATTGGTCAGAAAATTAGTATCTACTTATTATTAATTAGAAAATAAAACAATGATAAAATTCACTCAAATTAAGTAAATACTGATTTCTTTTTTTATGAGCTATTAAAAAATGTCTTGTCTTGCAGACTTATAATTAAAAGATATATATATAGAGAGAGAGAGAGAGAAAGCAGGCTAAAACAGTTTTCTGCGTTTTAATTTTTCTTCCATTAGATTACTTTAAAAAAAAAGTTTTAAACAGTTTCAATCAGTAAATTACACACTTTCAATGTAAAACTTATAGTGAGAATAAATTCTACAGTATTCGTAAATTAAAGATCTTGTGAGGAACAGACTTGATTACTAGAAAGATAATGTACACTATTAGACAGAGACTTGTAAATTTTATAATGAGAGAAACTTGAAATACAGAAAATGTTTTTGCCAAATTATAATAATTCAATATAAGATGAAAAGAGAAGAAAAAAAAACTAAATCAGGTAATTTTTAATTAATAACTGAAATTATATTATTAATTAAAACAGAAATTTCAATTAGATATCTTAAAATTAAGTTATACATATATATGTAAACTTATAAATAAATATTAAAAAATACAGTTTAAGATGCAGCACAAACTAAAAGTTACTACTTATTAAAGAATTGAACACTATGGAATAAATTATCCAAATGTGTTTAAAATTCTCCTTATACATATCAAGGGAAAAAAATTAAATGTAAAAACAATTAACCAAAAAGTTACAGAAATGGAAATTAAAAGAAGATACAAACTCACTGAAAAGATATGAAATGGAAAGAAATGTATTTTGAATTCTCAAATAGTAGTAAAACAATTATAATATAAAAAGCATGCAAATAGTTTTGTGAATAAAGCAGAATTAAAAAATGAATATATTTAATCTGAAATTGATGTTAATAATGTTAATTTAAAAATTGTAATATATATATATATATGGAGATAATACTGGGCATTTAATATATATCTTCCGATCTATATATATACAAAGAGTGGAACATATGCAGGACACAATATGATTATGCCAATTTTTGAATATTTTAAAGAGAAATTACAAGAAAGACAACCATATAAAATACCACATAATCTGTTTGGCCCACCAGAGACAAAAACCCCATTCACAAAAGATCTATTCACAACAAAACAGATCGGAAGAGAAACGCTTGCCATCCAGGTAGTTCTGGAGTTCCATTGTTTGTATTAAAGCATCTAAGCAAATTCACAACAGAATATTTGTGTCAGTTAGCAAACCATCTAGCGCAACAAATTCAACCCATGGAGGGTGTCTATCCAATAGCCATAGTACCCTATAATAAAAAGAAAGCAATTATTCCACCTATTACAGACCTCAGACCAATATCTATGGGACCTTTGCCGATCAAAATTATGGAGAAAATTATTAAAGATGAAATTGAACCGTATATAATGCCACTTATCTCCGAAGCACAATATGCAAAGAAAAACTCTTCAACAACAGAAGCAGCTTTATTCTTCAAAGCAATTCTAGCAACAGTAAAACAACGGAAAAAATATGGACCCATTGTTATGCAGCTTGATATAGAAGCTGCATTTGACTCAGTCAATATATACACACTTCTAAAAATGCTAAAAGACACAGAAATTCCTAGAACACATCTATATATAATTGCTAACCTGCTTCTGAACAGAGAGATCCATATAACTTTAAATGGAAGAAACTCACCATCTTTCACACCCACCAAATCTATATCCCAAGGATCCCCTCTTAGTTCACTATTGTTTATATTTTACATCAATCCCCTTATTAAAAGCATACAAAATGCATTTACTGGGATCGAGATACCAGACACAACACAGCGCACTACATGCATCACCTATATGGATGATGTTACCATATTCCTAACATCAAAAAAACAAATACCGCAACTCCAAAAGATATTACAAGAATATTCACAAAAATATGAATTATCATTTAATCCAGCAAAAACCACAGCCTGGTCTCTATACACTGGTAAACGATGTACATCAATTTACAAATCAAAACCAAACTCTTTCCTTGGGTTCCCATTTCATATGGGAATTACAGGAATGAGATGTCATATCCAAAATAAACTTAAAGAAGAAGCCACAAAAATTATAAACTCCTTGTCCAAGGCATATCTTTCACTATATTCCAAAGTACAGTTAATTAACCAGCTTATCACAACCAAAATAACTTACTATGTACCGGTTATTTCATTCTCAAAGGGGTTCATTTCAAAAATTAAAACCATATATAATAAACTACTTTGGGCCAGAAAAACAGTAGCAATTTCCACAAAAAAACTTAGCCAACCTCTAATAAAAATGGACTTGGCTTGCACAACATCAATGTTTTTCATATACAGAAGTTAAGGAACTCAATAATCACAATACTTGCCAAATACGCCAAAATTAACCACTTGCTAGAAGTTACTCCAACAGATAGACCACCTCCAAAAGGTTCCTTTTTCACCAACATTATATACCAATGCAAAACCACAGACAAGATTCCAGAACAGTATTTGCATAAGTATTCATACTGGGATATTTATGGTTTAATAAACAGAGAAGCAGATACTAATGTTATACAACCTATGCTAGGAATTAACAACAAGAGACTACTCAAGGAATATAAAAAATGGGCTCTTGAGCCCAAATACTTTGATTTTATTATGAAAATCAATCTCATTGCCTTGCCAACAACCCACTTTCTTTATCATAAAAGATGGTATATATCTATTGACCCCTTCTGTGGACTCTGCCATCGAGCAGAAGAGACACTGGACCACTTTATTTATCAATGTGTAGCACTTAATCAAACATGACAGATGATGTGTAACACCTACAGAAAACCGGGTACAATCATTAATCACATAATAGCTGCTTTTTAGGGAAGATCAATACCTAACATTAGGGCAGCCACATTTGTTCTATATGAGTATTGGTGCACCCGATGTACTTTCTTAATTGGCAATAACACCAGATGACACCCAGCTACATTTAGCAACAAACTGCTACACATTCGAAATAGAGATAAAATAATAACCAACTCCCACTTATATGCAGCAACATGGTCATTGTTAAAACAACCATCAATGCTGTGAATGCTGCAAAGAAAACTATCATACAACTAACATTCAAAGTGACATGCGGACAAAACTAAATAAGCTCCTCAAACGTTAGAACTCTGATTATTTTTGCTTTTTTAATTTTTATATTGTTATAGTCCATTAACCACAAAGTGTAACCACTAAATTCATTTATATGTGTTTACCCTAATATTATTCATTGTATGTTAAATTTCAAATTTTTCTAGATGTAAACTTATGTAAACCATTGAGATCAATAAAGCCTTTATTGAAACGTATATATATATATATGGAGATAATACTGGGCATTTAATAAGATCTAGTAAATGATAAATTATATCATTTGTTAACAGGATAATAAACAGTGGGATAAAAAAAATAAAGAAGTTTGCATAATAACTATATAAAAAACAGCTGATGTAATATATATATTGGAAAAATCTTTACTTTTTTCACAGTATTCACTGACTCACGATAATCATATTAAAGATACAGTTTGTTTTATATCTTTTAAATACGCGCATAAAAATATTTAATCGATTTTGTTGCTAGTTTTAATGAAGTGGAAAATTCGTTTAACTTTATGACACTGCTTTAAATATCAAGATATTAGAATAAATCATATTAAGAGAGTACTAAGCATAGTGTGGATTGGTTGTAGAAACTATTACCTAATTACCTGTAATTGAGCAGACAGGTAAATGGGTAAAGAATACAACATACATAAATTAAATACGATAGAGCTATGAGTCATAAATTTATAACAATTCAATAAATTCTTTAATAAATTCAAAGCACTTACCTTCAATTATCTAAAACAGAGTTTAACTAACTCAAGAATGGTTTTTAAAAATAGATTCAACTTTTTTTGTTGATGCACTTTTTAAATTTTTATGGCAATTGACAACATTTTAAAGTTATAAAACATTTTAACAATTTAAACATAGAAATAAATAAGCCTCCAGCTAAAACACAGTTTTAAAAAAGTTTGAAAAGCAAAAAAGATAAAAGATTTGTCTATAGTCATTTCTCAACAATTTTTGTGTATGACAAAACAAATGCAATATTTATAAATAATCAAGTAAGAACGAAAAATGATTTAAACATTACATTAATATTCTTAATGAAAAAAGGAAGCAATCTTCTCCCATGTGCTATGATATAAGTTGTAGAAAAATTAATAATAGCTTAATTTTCAGCTTAAAAATGCACCTTTAAGTACCTGACTGAGAACACTCCTATTATCTGTTTTTACTACGCCTTTATTAATTAATATATTAAATAACCTCTACACTTTCACCCATTCTTTTAAAGTCGTGTAAATAAAGATACAATAAAAGATAGATAACCCCCAAGATGCATTTTATCCTGACCTAACATTCATCATTTGGGGCAGGTTACCATCTCTCATATATTTCTCTATTATATGAAGAGTATTTATCAATAGTAAATTGTTACATTTTGATTTATAAGTGTCAAACTCACTCCACCCACAACTTTGATTTCATCCACTTCACATAAATACAGTAATGATTATCACTAATTATTTATTAAACTATAGATTGTCTTTAGCACAGATATAAACTTTAAACCTCAGTTAAAGGTTAATATATCTAAATTTTTAATGTAAACAGACAGACACATGGAGTTATTCAATTTCTCTTACCTATATATAATATTTTATTAACTAACTTCCACACATTCTCTTAAAATTATACAAATAAAGATACAATAAAACGCAAATGACTCACAAGATGAATTTCATGCTAAAACAGTACTCATCAGTTGTCCTGGGTCACCATCTCTCATATATATTTTTACTATTGATAAATACTTTTATATATATATTACAGATGTAAACAGTAGTCTGTTAAACTAGAGAGATTCATTAACTTATTAGATAGATTTAGATTTGATCTCAGGAAAGAGAAATAGTTGAAATATGATTGAGTGATTAGTTAGAGATAGTGAATATCTGATTATAAAAGAAATGGTGGTGGGACAAAAATGCAAGTTAAAAAACTTGCATTTTTGTTTATCATATATATATATATATGAGAGATGGTGTTCTTGGCCTACTGATGAGTATTGGTTCAGCATAAAATGTATCTTGAAATCATTTGATTTTTATTGTATCTTTATTTACATCATTTTAAAAGAGATGTGTGGAAGTGTGAAGGGTATTTAATATATTTATAAAGATATAGCACATGGAAAAGAGAAATGTGAATAACTCCATATGTGTGTGGTGGCTTAATTAAAAACATCACATATACTAATTTTTAAATGAGGTTTAAGGGTTATATCTGTGGTAAAGACAATCTTTACTTTAGTAAATGATTAGTGATTTATATGAAATATTATATATGGTTTGTCAAGTGTTGGTGATTGAGAAGTCAGCACAGCTGCCTTACTAAGCATTGTCCTGGGTTAGCGGGTTCACTTCCCACTGAAGCATATGACACATAGAAAAAATGTTACATATGTTTTGAATAAAAATTTTGTGAGGAAAGCAAAGAAATTAACAATGAAGATTTAATTTAAACTTAATTAATGATAAATTAGAAATTATGAACCAATAATAAAGTAATACTTATTTCGGATGTTGAAATTTTATTTTTTTTCCTTACTTTTTTAGGGTAATCATTCTTTGACTTAGCTTTATTGTTTTCCTTAGTTTTTCTATTTTATATCAATATATAGCATTTTGCTCTAACATTATTAAAACTGAAGTTATTGTGAAAATTGTATCTGAAGTCAGTTTTTTTTTTAATTTAATATGGTGACAAATATCCTAATATAGATATAACAATAATATATTGGTGTATTTATATTTGAAAAGTAATCTGTGGATATGCAAAATTATAATCATGTGTTGAGTTTAAAATAGTTTAGCAGTATTTTTAATAGTCTTTTGTGTTTTATTACTATTATATAAATATATGTTTTCATATCATTAATAATGGCAGAGTGTCAACGTATTATATATGTATGTGTGTGTTTGTATATGTGTAACAATTTAGTTCTGCGCTATCAATTAATTTAATTGGTTTTATACATATATAGATCCTGTTATTTTCTGGGGAAAGAAAGTCCACTTTATCTAATTTCACTAATTCACTAATAACTTGTTTGAAATCAATGTTTAAAACTAAAATTTCTTAAACTGATGTGATTGAAACAATTAAAGTTAATCATATCAAAGAATAAAAATTATTAAAGTCAAGTTACGGCGGCCATTAAATTTTATATTTGTGATAAATGGAAAAGACAGAATATTGAATTTCTGTCAAAATTAACATTTAGTTATTCAATTTGCATAAGATATTAGCTTTTTCTAGCTTAACTTTCAAATTATTTATTTATGCAATCAATTTATCATTTATTTTATCATTTAGTTTAATTTTTTGATCATATAAAAAAGTTAAACAAATGTATAAATTAATAAAAAAATAAAAATAAAGACAAAAAAAAAAAAACAAAGACTGGACATAATTAAACAAATTTATTGACAAATGTAAAATCTGAAATATTGGAATTTGTAAAAACATTGCAAAAAAATATTTTTTTACAAATTTAATTGGAAAAATAATGTCATCAGAAAAGATGTATAATGAGTGAAAGATATATAAAAAACATTATCAAAAAAAAAAAAATTAAAAAATTAATTTATGTAAAAAAGAAGATAAGGATTTTTTTCCCAAAAAGATAACGACATTAAGCGAATAATTATTTATATATGTATTTTAATACAAATAATTAATAGTTGAAATCTGAGTACATAGATTATTTATTTGCATATCTGCCTACCGCTTTATATAATTACATAACTTTCTACCTCAGGCTACATATTAATAACCGTATGTTTAGTAATAATAAAAAATAGAATGAGATCTATGAGCCCACTCATTCTTCACCCTTTTTGATTCTGCCAAGAATGATGAAATTTCAGTATCAATTCATTAACCTGATGAAAATATGGTATTGATAATTATTAAATGAATAATAAATTATACAAAAAGGGGAACAGAATCTCTCTTTTAACAGTCTTGTTTTAATAATCAAACAAAAATTATTATACAATAAATTATTCATACTTTGAGGGAAAGTAGTTCACACTTCTTAATTACATATACATTAAGTTGTGCTAATTTCATGAATATACCTATATATATATATATTAAATGGGACTCCAAATATTGTAAAGGCCTAGAAAGAGACCACATGTAAAATGGCTGTATGAAATAAGGAAATGTTCTGCAGTGATATGGAGAAAAGAAGCTAGAAATCAGAGAAGATGGATTGTACTTCCTCAACCTGTAGTGGATTGATAATTCCTGAAACTGATGGTGATTGATAATGATGATGATGTTATATATGTAAAATTAGAATATTTTTTACAAACTTCATAAATATATCTATATTTTACATTTTTGGAATCTAGATGTAATATAGGAGATTTGAACACAGACTTTCAAGCTCTCTTCCAGCATCCACTCTATTTTATACAGCTAATACCCATGTCTACACACAGGAAAAAGATAAATGATCTCCAATATACATATTTCATGCTGAACCAGTACTCATCAGTTGGTTCAAGTCATCATCTCCCATATATATATATATATATATATATATATATATGGGAGATATATATCTATATATATATATATATATATATATATATATATATATATATAATCACTGCTTGGTTTATATTAAGATAGCAAATCTTCACAGTTTAATGGACAGGTTTCAATCTACTCCACCCTCCAACCCTTCAACCATCCATATCATTGAAAAATCTGATTGTATAACACCCAAATTCCTTTTAAATAGACATGGTCCTATCCATGAGTGTTTAGAGTGACTTAAAGTCAACATAATAATATTGGCATTAACAAGGGATTTAGGTGTTCCATTATCAGATTTTCAATAATATGGATAGTGGAAGAGTTGGAGGGTGGAGTAGATTGAAGCTTGTCCATTAAAGTGTGAAGATTTGCTATCTTAATATAAACTAAGCACTGATTATATATGTGGGGGGGGAGAAGATCTGGACCAAATGATGAGTGCCAGTTCAATATGAAATACTAATATTGGAGATCATTTATCTTTTTCACATGTGTTTTATCATGTGTATTGACTGTATGAGTAAATGGCTGAAGGGTGCTTTAAATTCTGTATTCAAATCCCCTAATTTAAATTTTATAGATGTAAATACTGAAATAATAATTGGAATTTCCATCTATTTTTTAGAAAAATTTAACTATTATGTAATCAGGCAAAAATCAATTAAAACTAGCATTATAAATTGCAAACAGCCCAAATAGTAATAATATTTGTCTCACACATATTTGAACTAAACAAGGAACCACTTTTAGATTATATTTAGGAAGTTTGATTTTTTTATAATATATTTTTATAAATATTTTTTTTACATCCATGAATGTCAACCTTTGTTCTAATCTAGTGATTTCTATGTAATCTTTTCCAAAGCCTACTTCAATTATACTTTTTAATCATAAAAATATTCAATACAATCTTAAACCATTAGTAATATGCACAATTAATGAGTTATTGTATTATAATGTTTGTAATATAGTATTTTCTCTAACAATTAAGTGGAATCACAATTTTTGAACAGATCCCAGCTGAAAGATAAATATAATCTCTTTTCTTCTGGACTTTTTCATTTCTGATAATATCCTCAACTAAATGTCTCTCATGTTTTACCATTCCATTCTCTTTTTACATAACACTGTTGTTCATCAAGTTTTTTTCCCATCATTTTTTTTGGTTTCCTTTTCTTCCTGTCTGCTTCTAAATCAATCATCTTACTTCTTATTCTGTTAATATTCATTTTTCTAATATGCTCATATCATATTAAACTTTTTTATATAAATGTTATCACATTTTATTCATTCTACTCACTTCCATTGTTCTTTGTTCTTTATTCAAGTGGGTATATCTGTAATTTAAAAAAAAATATATTCCTACAAATATTATATAAATATTAACCATAAAGGACCAAAAATTGGCAAATTTTATATGAATGGATACACTATCACTTAATAAAGTAAAACCTTAAATTAGGACTTGAATAAAAATTCATAATAAGTTGCAGTATGTTATTAGTAGAAAATAAACTGAAGAATTAAAAAAGGGTGGGCAATAATCTGGGGGGGGGGGTTTACAAAAAAGACAGTAGTGCATTTTACAATTTTAATTTAGTAAAAATGCCATTTTCTAGTGCAAAACTTGATTTTTTTCTAAAATCCAGAAATAGGATTACTGTATGAAGTATAACAGAGAGATGGTAAAAATAATTAATTTGCTCTCAGAAAAAATATAATGGAGGCTCAATGGAAGATTAAAGAAAGTGTTATTTTTCAAAAAAATTTATTAAAATGAGTTAGTGTGAAAAGTTACTTTTGTATTCTCTAAAGTAGCTATCAAAAATTAATAGATAAACAAAATAATATTTAAATTTATTTATTATTTGAAATCTTTTTATTATGATTTTATAAGTATGCAAAAGGTTTCAAATTATTATAAAATTAAGGCCTACAATATTGTAGAGTTTTAATAAGCAAATGGTTTGTTTTAATAATTGTATTTGGTTTATAATAGCCAAAATAATTTAATTAAAAAACAAATATAAAACTTAACTACATTTTGAAGTGAACTTAAATCATAATGACTTTTATTTGAAGTGATTAATTGATAAACAATCCATCAGAAAATAAGTTTGAAATAGATAATAGGTATTTCTTTATAAGTGTGGAAAAAAACAAATAAGTAGTGCAATAATAATGGAAAAACTAGGAATTATGGAACAATCATGTTTATATTTGGTCTCAGTTACTTCATTAGTAATAAAGTCCATTGGTGATAAGGCAAAAAATAGTTGCCTACTAAATCCATGCTACTTGTTTTTTTATGGTTTAATTTAGCAGCTAGCAAAATGCCAGCCTGTAGTTTAATATGTAGTTGCTATAGATTAAGCAAAACATAGTAATCTATATCAAAAATGAAATTATTGTTTTACTAGCAGCATGAAAATATGCAATATGTAATGATAGACATCGAATGTGTAGTTAAACAACTCAAATATACCAGTCTTGACAAGTCAAAATGTAATATTGTCTAATCTCCATTGGTGTCATCTCCAGGTTTTGAAACCTATCATTTCCTCTTCATTTCTGTCACCTCTAGACTTTTGAAACTTATCATTTCCTCTTGTATCATGGTCAACCTGATTTGATTAGAAATTGTAGCTTGTACTCTATGAGAAATATATATATATATATATATATATATATATATATATATATATATATATATATATATATATATATATATATTAAGTTTGATATCTGTATTCATTCCACAATACACCTGGGTCTTGTTTTATGCGATAGATAGGTTCCTCAGAAAACACATGCAAATGAAATCGCGCAAAAATAGATGTAACTTACATTGAAAAAGGAAGGATGCAGTCTGTGATTTTTTAAAATTTGCATAAAAGCAAAGCACCAACGTAAAATTACTTTAAAATTCGTGCAAAAAAAAAAAATAAGGAAATAAAATGACTAATAAAAAATTTCAAATTTGAAAAAAATTGATACAAGACAAACTTTTTTTAACTATAATATTTAATTTTATTCAAAATAATATATTTTTATGCATAATTTACAGTACAGTAATTTACATTTTTTTATACACATTTTAATTATTATGATTTTCTGGTGACAACGTAATTAGTAATTAATCTTTGAGACGATGATTTTATTAATTGTTTATGAAGACATACAACCATTTAGCTCTCATTGGAATTTAAGAGCATGTTAATGATTAGTGTCATTAATAAGAAAATAATAATTAATTGTGTTCTTTTTTAAAAAGCAAAAGCAGAATGTGATTTAAAATGCAAAATTAACACACACAATGTAAAATGTGGAAATCATGATTTTAATTTCATTATTGCATAAAATCTTACTATTATAAAGCACTGAAAATATTAAAATTACTAAGATGAAAGTTGAATTCCAATAATGTGCTATTACTTTCAATACAATGTACGTGCATGAAATTTATTATTTAAAGTAATAGCGTATTATCGGAAATCGACTTCCGGTGAAATACGAATCGCGTAACTTCAAAATCGTGTTAAATAAGTCCATGTAAAAAGAGACCCAGGTGTGTATGTATTATACAAATCATATATATATATATATATCAAAATACAGTAAAATTTACATAAATTATATTATTTTTAAAAGTACTTTTGACTATACATTTTGTAGTCTTTATCAACTATATAACATTGAATAATCAAAATGAGACAACCTTTAACAATACCCATTATCTCATTTTGATTATTCAATGTTATATAGTTGATAAAGACTACAAAATGTAAGGTCAAAAGTACTTCTGTATTTTGATATATATATATATATATATATATATATATATATATATATATATATATATATATATATTATATTTGATTTGTTATATATACATATATATATATATATATCTGCTAGCAAGAACAACTAAGAATGGAATTAAACTTTAGAAAATAGTAACCAGTGTATACACATTTTAAAGAGGTACCTTTAAATTTAATGCTGTGCGCAATTTTATATAGTTGCAATTAAAGTATAAGTTTACTTGAAAACAATTATTCTATTAACTTTGGTTAGCTTTAAAATATGTCTTATTTATATTTAATTATTTTACATTTTAGTAATATTTAAGGTTTGTTTATGTAATGTTTGAAAAACTATTTTTTATTATTATTATTTATTCAAAAGTGATATAAACCTGCAATTTGATTGAAAGAGAATGAGATCTACTTTTAAAGTTTTTAATTTTCTATTTTCTTTTTTTGCAAGAGTTGTACCTTTAGGTTATATATCAAGATATATCATCTTTTGATATGATGTAATAATTCTACATGTGTGTATTTTAGTCAAGATATGTCAAATAGAAAGTATGGAGGTTAATCAGAAAATTTAATGATAAGATTCTATTTATTCCCAAGGTTACTATTTTAATTAAGATATGAATTCTGATGTATGCTTACATATTTTTGTTATTTATTATACTATTTAATTAGAAAATGCTTATTTGTACTGAATTAAATAGTCTCACTTTATATTATTAAATTATTTGTTTGCTTAAACTTAGAGTTGTCTTAATTCTTAATTCTTTATTTTTTTATATATCTGAGAGTATACATTTTAGTAGATATTTGTGATAATTAAACATGATTTTATATATTAAATGAATGATTTTATTAAAAAAGCTATGCTCATTGAGGCTAGCATTATGGAAAATAGATATTGTATAATGAGCTTATATGTGCAGTACAATATGCTAGTTATGTGATGATAATGGCCAATCATCAAGGTTATTGGTAATGTTATGCTATCATTATTGGTTACAAATTCAAGTTAACATTATTGTGCTGTGCTTTTAAAATGTATATTTATAAAAAATAATGAATTTTTGATTTGTTCATATTAAAAATAGTCAAGTATATATTACATCGATGAATCATGAAATTATTGGGAGTGTTATATTTTATCCAGACCCTGATGTTTGACTTTGATAACTTATTAAATTAATTAGTAGTAAGTTACTATTATAAAAGTATATACAATTGTTACTACCCTTCTTTGTACTATCCAAAGTTGAGCATGAAAATGATCTTATTAATGTTGATCTTCTTGTCTCATACTATCACATTTTAATCTGCATACTACCTTCTTGGTACAATACTTCCATGTCACATTGCCATATACTTCTAGAAATCTTTAAAAATGTAAAATAGCTTTTCCCAATTTAAAAAAAAATCTCTATTTTTATCTTAATTATTAAAATCTTGATCATATTCAAAAAATAAATATATCTAGTAAAATAAATGATAAATACAAGGTTGTCTTATGGCAGAATATCTATCTGTCATATCCATGACCTGAGTTTAAATTTCAGCTGGATAGGCTTAAAATATGACTATTTATTTTTATTATGTTTGGGACTTTATATGATATCAATTACCGGTGATTATTCAATATTGATCCATAAAAATATTCAAACTTTCTCCTCTAGACAATTGAAAAGACTGGTAATTTATGTATGTTTTATCATTCCTCAACTATGAAGGGATGTTGGTAAGTCATTGCTTTTGAAATATGCTATTTAAAATCCCTATCTGTTATGATGATTCTATAAAAAAATAACACTTTTTGTCATGACAATTAGAACAAAAACAAATGTAGAATGATATATGAATATACTCATTTAAGAAAGTTAACTATAAATAATTATTATTGAATCATAATTTCATTAGTGTAAACAATATGGAAATCATACTATAATATAGTTATAATGCATATAGAACATTTGATTCAACAATAAATCAATATAGTACAGATAAAATTACAAGGGCTTAACTCTCATAATTATACAGTATCTCTTAAAGTCACAATAACTGCATTATATTACTTCTTATTAGTTATTTTACAGACAACTTTCATATGGCCAATGTGTATTTGGTTATTTTTACTTTTTACATGAGGATAGCTTAAATAAGGCTTATTACATAAGCTGTGTATATATATGTAATATATAGGGTATATGAGCACAGACTTTCACACAACCCACCACTCTCCACTCTATCTCATAATGCTGATACAATTGAAGACATATATGATGAAAAGATAAATAATCATCAATATACTGATGATTGCTGTTTTAGCATGAAATACGTATATTGGTGATTATTTATCTTTTCATCATATATGTGTTTAAGTGTATCAGTGTTATGAGATAGAGTGGAGAGTGGTGCATTGTGTGAGTCTGTGCTCATATACCCTATATATTACATAAGGATAGGTAAATACTTATTTTTCAATCAATGCCATTACTGATAGTTAGATGGATTATAAAGTAATTACTGAAAAAATTCTAAGCTTGTTTTAGGATCTAGATGAAACTTTACTTTTTTGTTTTAGTTTTTTACTAAAATTTTTATGTAGCTTAGGATTTTCCAAGCAGGTTTATGACCAACTATCATAAATGAATCTATATTTTCTTAGTTAAAAAAAAAGAAAGAAAAAAAAACAGTAAATGCTCCCATCAAATGGTAGTTTGTTGATTAGTGAAGTTAGTAATGTTGTCTTTTCTATAATTGGACTATAAAAAAATCAGAGTATTGACTCAGCTTGGGTATTTTTTACTTTTTACCTTTATATATTTAGGAATAAAAGTAAAAGATATTTTATGCTTATATATATATATATATCAGGTTTAAAAAGATTTAGAAATAAATTTGCATGCTTAAAAATTTATCCCCTCTAGCAAAGACATTGTAAGCTATCCTCTAGATATATGAAGGAGGAAGAAGGTAAAGAGATATTCGCTTTTTTATTAACATGTTCTGATGCTAAAGAGCAACTTAATTGTATTTAAATAGTTGCAAAGAGTTAATCTCAAAACATTATATATATATATATATATATTGTAACGAGCACAGACGTTCGTTACATTGTTTTTTTATATATAATTATTAAACAAGTTAAAATAAAAAGTTCGCATTTAAAAACTTTCTTTAAAAATTAAAAATTGAAATTAAAATATCGTCTTAAACTCTTATATATTAAGTCGCACAGATAATAAAAATTATTAAAATAAAATTTTTATTAAAGAAAAAGGTATTTTTAAAACTAAATTTTAAAAAGATTTGGAGATAAAATTATATCTCTAAATCTGTCTTTAAATATATTTTTGATTTGGAAAACAGGGTAATTAATTAGAAATGGAAATGATTGTTAATTAGTTAAATGTAAACCAGCCTTCGGCATTTAAATGTAAAAACACCTGTCAGATAAGAAAACAATAAAAACTGTTAGCAAATAAGAAGAAATCCCTATGGAATCGGACCTCAACGAAAAGGATCATCTCATCGATGACGTAATGTAAATTCAATCCTTCACATTAATATAAAAGGAAAATTTTGGAAATTATTAATCAGTGACTAGTGACTGGAAATTGATTGATTATTGACGATGTAACAGCTAGGTGTTAGCGCTGGGGGGATTGAAAAAGACGCACAGCTTCAATCCCTTCAGTTCTGCTAAGAAAGAGAAAAAAATGGGCCATCGTTTATACAATGAGGACCAACTACACGAAAAACAAAATCTCCAAAGGATAAATAAATAAATCAACCGGATAATAATCTTCGGACGACGTGGGAGATCGGAAGTTTAAACGGCCAGAACTCCAGTCAGGATGAACTATTTCAATAACCGTAAGAACTTTAAAATTTATGAACAGTAAATTAAAAACTTTTCATATTTAAAATGATTTTAATATTATTCTATCTGACCAACAATATTTATTAATTGGTTATAATTTTATTTAATGTATTTAATTTGTAAAATCATTTCCATTTATTTATTTATTTATTTAATTTTGTTCTTTAAGTTGTTATGATTTCTGTTTTCCGTTAAATAAATTATAAAAAAATGTTAAACTTGAGTCGGGCGTGAATGGCTGTATCGATTTGTAAAGATAATTAAGGGAGGGTAATCTTGGGTTGTTCATTTCGTGGTTGAATTGGTTCAATGGATTGGATATATTTATGTAATTAGTAGGTGTAAGCATGAGATCCGCTACGGGCAGGACGTGTGCTCTTCCGACACTCCCTCTGTTTGCCTATGGATGGGTTTGTAAGTCGGCAGAAGACCGCAGCCCATTCCTATGGAGTTTTTAGTTTATTGATCTACTTGCCCACAGATGTCACATTCCTGTGGGTGGAGAGTCAATGTCGTTTTTCTTTCTTCATATTGTTCAGATGTACATTCCTGACAATATAATTGTGTTGTCGTATCATGCTACATTGAATACATGAATGTATCAGATGGATTGGCGCCGGTTGATTGCGAAATGTGTTGCCTAGGGTTAAATAGGGATAGAATATTTTATTTTCGAATGCAAATCTATATAGTATATTCAGGCTCGATCCTATAAAACTATTAAATTTAAGTTGTTTATAGACGCTTGCATAGATTGGCTATCGGTTAAATATGTTTGCGTTATCATATTTGATCAAAATATATAGACATTCGACAAATACTGATACCTTACGGTGAGTATCTAAAGGGTATTTATTCGGATGTCTTTTAAGTTATTGGTGACGATGCAGGTATCTTACGATGAATACTAGAGGGTTTCTTATATTTCCCTCTGCAATTGTCAGTAATCAATAACTTTGTATTTTGATCGTTTATGTTTACTTTGAAATGTTTTTGACCATTGAAATCTATGTAACCGATCTATAGCAACATATTAAACAGGTTTATAAGCCCATCTGTGCGAACTTGATTAAAAATATAAATTTATAATATAATAGTAACTCAATGTAAATTAAAGTAAAATCAAAGTTAAAAATAATGTTAAATGTTTAAATGTAAATCACTAAAATAATTTTAAACCTTATATATATGTGCATAAATAAATGTTTGTATGTGAATTACTGGCAGTGGCTTACTTTATTCTTTTATATCCTAGTAAATGATATTATTAAATCTCTGCTATTCCACGGAGCTAGTGACAATGGGCTAACGATCTAAATATGTAAATAAAGTGGAATCCTAACAGCGCGTATCTGCCTACTTTATAAATTTTTCTAGGCTCAAATGCCTAGATGGCGCCCTTTGGTAGTGCGGTGCGGTGCGATGCGATCTCCCACTTCGTTTGGATCATTATAATATATATATATAAGGAAAGTACTTGTAATTGTACTGAAACATCAGCTATTTAGAGATTATATTTTTATTTCATGGAAGCTCCTGGAAATAATATTATGAATTCATCATTTATCTGTGAGAATATATATATATGATAAACAAAAACAAGTTAAAAAATTTTTAACCTGCCTATTTTGCATTTTATAATCACAGATGGAGCTCTACCAATAGCCCACTCAAGCTTGTTTACAAAAAATGCTGAGAGAGAATCGAAAATTCGATATCTCTTTCAAATTGTCCCCAACCTTGAAACCAGTTTCTGGTCCTCCTACCTCTTACCCTTTATTGACGAAAGCCAATTATCTTGACACCAGTTTTTGGTCCTTCTACCTTTTACTGACGAAAGCCAATTAGCTTGAAACCATGGTTTAAAGGTTGGGGACAATTTGAAAGAGATATTGAATTTTCGATTCTCTCTCAGCAATTTTTGTAAACAAGCTTGAGTGGGCTATTGGTAGAGCTCCATCTGTGATCATATATATATATATATATATATATTGTACATATACATACAGTATTCAATTATTTAAAAAAAAAAAAAAAAAAATTTTTTTTTTTTTATTCTTTTATACATACAGAGATTTATATGTATAAATCTATTATTATGAATAAGCAGTTCTTTTTATGATTTATTATATAATATTTTATTAAATAATATGTGTTAAATTTATTTAACTTTCATTTTGTTAAAATAGAGTAAATCAGAAAGGTGTAAAATAAAATTGTTAGATTAGGAGATAAAAATTGTACACGTGTGAAACAATGAATAGATCTGTACAAACACAAAGATGCTTTTACACTTATTTCTGATTGCTATAGATGGCCAGCTTTGTTGTTATCTGTATCTTAAAATTATTTTACAAAAGAGGTGCTTTGATGTAGATGATAGCGATCAATTTTAAGTCAAACTTGTGAAGCTTTGATTTTTTTTTTAAGATAAAGATTTCCAGATGTTTTTCGCGATATAAACGATTAAAACAATTTTTTTAGGCAGTCAGTCTGAATTTTTTTTTAAAGAGGCAGTTAATCATAAATTTTTTTAAGAGTCAGTAATAAATTTCTTTAGAGAGATGATCAGTTAAATTATTATTATTATTTTGAGACTCAACTCAGTCGGTCCTTCCTTGTTATAATTCTTAAGCAGAAATGTAAGCTCGAATCTTTTTTTTTAAAAAAGAGAGTGAACGCTTTAATTCTTTTTTCTCACTCTTTGAAAGTTGAAAAAAAAAAAAGAGCAAATGAAATGTGCGTTTATATAAAGCAATTTTCAAGCAATATTAAAGAATAGGAGAGAAATGGAACAAGATTGAATTTATTATAAGCTAGTAATAATTATAAAAATGATATTAACATATTTGGTTATGCATAAGAATATGCCTTTGCATTGCTAAACCATTTTTTCTGCTTCCTGATTAATACAGAAAGAGTCAAAATCGCTGATCTATCTATGAAGTCATGTATCCAGTAATAACCAACAAAATGACAGATTTTGAAGCCAACCACACAAGCTATATGGAATGCTTTGTTCATAGTTCCTGTCTTATTAAAAGCTCATTGCCTTTCAACCAATGGAGAAGGGGAAATAGGAGGAAGAGAAAATCCATAACAGCCATGTAGAACCAAGTTTGAAGCCATAAATCAAATTTTTGTTGATTTACCTCAATCATCTAAAGTGTCAACAGCAATTATTTTTTTAAAGAAGAGAAACAAGCAAATCCACCGGTACCTACTTATTCAAAGTACTTATAATAACTTTTTTTCTTTTAAATGGTAGAAGGAAGCCAATCAACAGTGAATAATAAGGAAATTGAAGAAACAAGCAAAGTCAATTGATTCAGCATTATCTTAAAAGTATCTGCAATAACTTTCTTTTTTTTTGTTGTTTTTGTTGGTGAGCAAAGAAAAGCAGTCTGAAAATTCAAATTCAGGACATTAATAAGAAGTAAAAAGTAGACGGGTAAATATGAACTTTCTTTAACCGATTTTATTCTTTTACTTATTAAAAGTAAACCTTAATTTACTGGTCAAAGCAATTTTCTTTTTTTGATACAGAAACATTAAAGACTTGTTTATCTATAGTTATTTGCAATATCTCACAACATAGCACAAACATAGTTTAAATCTTTAAACTTAAATTTTTCATTATTTTTTTTATTATATATTGTAATGTTGAAATGTTTTTTTTTTTAATTGTTCTTCAGTTGTTAATGATAATGAGCAACCTATAGATATATGCATTTATAATGTTTTTTATTTTTATTTTATCTTGTTGCATATTAAAAATTAATATATGTATTTTATTTTCTTTCGCTATAAGGTTGCAAAAGAAAAAGATATTTTTATATATGTAATTTTTGGGTATACATTTTAAACATATATGTTAACATTACCGAATGCGTGAATGTGTAACTGTTTATCCAAACACATCAAAGAATAGGTTATATATGATTAGTTTAAAATGGTAAATTAAAAAGTAGGGCATTACATTTGAATGGAAATGAAATAACACATACAAGTTACACCTGAAATTTATTTTATGATATGATAAGTAAGAAAATTCTTAAATAAGCATTTATAGAATATGTATTTTTTTTTAATATTGATTTAAGTCAGCTTATTTTGAGATATCAAGAAGTGACAAACCTATATATTAAGTTTATTTGCTTATACTTATATAAATTTTTTTATTAATTTTTATATAAATTTTTATATTAATAAGCCATTTATTTAATTGTCGATTTGACTTTAAAGAAGGAAAGAAAGAGTAGTAGTGTTAATAAAATATAATTATATATCTTAATTGGTTTCCGAGTAATTATTAAGAATATTGTGTTTTGTTTTTTTTTTTTGTCTTAATTCTATCATTTTAATTCAGCATCATTGCTCGCAGTTATTAAATATTACCATTCGTATATATTGAGCAATCACTTGCAAATATTAAGCGTCCGCAAAATAATAGGTAAACTAGAATGTTGATATTTAAGTATTTAAGGATTATGCTTGAGAATAACCAAATTTTGATAATTATAGTTCAACATAGAAAGCTAAAATTGTGTTGTGTCCATGAATTTAGATCATCCTCATCAAAGATGGATATCATGTTATTAGTTAAAAATGTTTCAAATAATACTATATAAAAGTTATGATCGCCATCAATCATCATTAATAAATTATAATCATTAAATTTAATGTTTAGCGTAATGAATATGTTTTAGTAAATAGGGGTTTATAGAAAATTGAATATTATGCAAAGAGATTCATGATGATCAATCATCACCATTAGTATTATTAAATCCCAGTATGAAATAGGATAATTTTAATAGATGCCTATAAGTTTATAAAGATGAATTTATTGTTGTGAGTTTATTGATAAGCCATGGCTGGTATCATCATCACTATTATAATCATTATTATGACATCACTATTATAATCATTATTATGATATCACTATTATTATCATTATTATGATATTATTATCATCATCATCATTATTACCTTTATTGTGATAAATAATTTAGTTAAATGGCCATCAATATCAATAATGGTCTTCACATGCTTGTTTGGAAGCCATTAATAGGATTATACATGTCTGTTCATCAATATACGCTAATGAGCTAGCAATGTCTATAAGAATCTTTGATCTATGGTATAAACTTTGGTAATATTGGGATCTTGTAATTTTATCAATATAGATAAAATGTAAGAATGTCATTTTGTTCAATAGTCATCCAAGTCATGTGTAATAAATATGTACTGAATGAGTTTGAACTCAAGTACACTATAAATAGATACTTATCTAGATTGAAAACAATCTAGTGGCGCTCATGGGAAAACACATGTACTTAGCTAAACTGAATAAAGAGTGATATCATCCCTTTCCAACTTCATAATATTAGTTTTATAAAATATATTTTTTATAAGTTGTCATGAATAGCACCAGTGTGTGCATATGACCATGAATGGTCTTATATATTTGGAAAGAAGGATAGGAAGGATTCTTTGTTAGAAGAACCTAGTATTGGAGATAAGCATAAGGCACTCCAGAAATCTCACAGTGGGTACTTTTATTCAGTTGCTATGTTTAATATTATTTTTATTAGATGACAATGTCCAGTATGTTTTACTGTTTAAATGACTGCCCCAATATATAAATAAATACCAAGAATCTTTAATGCTGATATTTTCTTTGTCTATGCTATGATGAATTGAAATAGCTACAAATTATAATTACAAATACATATCTTTTATATTAATTTAATAATTACAAATACATATTGATATTAATTGATAAATATTGTTACAAATGGCAATTGATTTATTTAAATTGTTACAATATATATATATATATATATATATATATATATATTAACTGGGTTTAGTCATGTATAAATTATAATACTAATATATCAATGTTTTGGCTGGATAAATAGAAATAAGATAGAACAGCTTATTTTTCAGGTTTGTTAATTCACCAGATAGTAAGGGTTTAAATATTTTTCCATCCTTATTTTTTTCTAGTTAAAAATGGCTAGACACCCAATATTGAATTGTTAGTTAGGTTAATTATGCGAAAGCAAGCAGAAAGATTGTTTTAAAAATGTTCAATTTTACTCGACCGATATTTGAATACAAGTTACGGGCATATTAAATGGACATGCCGTGCACACGATATCCACCTTATATTTATATATTCAACATTATATATATATATTTAGAATAATAATGAAAAGACAAAGATTTCTAAATAGACTGTTATAATTTTATGTTTAATCGTTTTTTTATCCTGAAATAAGTAACATATTTAATAAATAATTATTTTCATGAACAAAAATATATTTTATTTTCAAATAGCTAAACTTAAATTATTTTGATGGATATAATTGACACCCTATAATTATTTATAATACGTATTCAAACAGAGAGCCAATAAAATATCACCTGTCATTTCTTAATAAACTTTAATCCGCAATTTTATTGATTTTGTACTGACATAATTTATATAACAGAAGTTAGACTTTGGAGAAGACAAACTAATCAATGTGTCATTGCAGTATTTTATGATGCAATGATATTTAGTGACTACCGTTTCAAATAGTTTTTTTTTTGTCAAATTTTATTTTAAAAAATGTCTAATACATTTTGTGACATAACAACACATCGATTATAATAAAACTTCACTTCTTTTATGATAATTGTAATGTACAAAAATTTATATCTCAATGGAATGCATATAATTTTTTATTCAGACTTAACTTTAACTAAACAATTTATTATAATTAGTAATTGGCTGATTAATAGTTTTACATATATTTAGTATAATTTATCGAGATCGTTACAGATATATATATGGCAAATTTGAGTTGTTTTTTTCAGGTGGCTGATTCTCAAACAACCTAATTGTTTATCTAATTTTTTTTTCTCATGTGTCATAGCATTAGCCGGGACGCGAACCCACATCCATCTGCAAACAACTACTTGTTTGCAAGGCGGGTGCGATGACCTCTCGGCTAACAACGCTTGACTTGTTTATCTAATTTTTGATTAATAAATGGACACCGAGCCATTTTTAACAAGATAGCAATCTAATTATTGCTCGGAAAATGGGTATTCAGATAATTTTTAGCAAAAAAAGTAAAACAAAAAAGGAGAAATAATCTTTCACTGTACAACATTTGAATTAGTATGATGGTTATTATCTTTCCTCTTAGGTCCTCACCCTCCTTTCTCTCTTTAGATGTGTGCTTAAAAATCAATAAAGTCAATATATTTACTCTGATAAGTAAATTAAGATTTAAATATTTCACTGAAAGAAAATGTTTCTTTTTTTAACTGTGCGTCTACAGAAAAAAGTGAAGATAATATCCACTATACTTATCAAATGACTGAGATATCCATTTACTGACCAATAAATAACTAACTAGTTATGTTGGGTGCTATTATAGGAGAAATAAATCAATATAAGCAGCAATTTTTGTAAAGTATTAATCAAGCCAATTTACAGCTTCAAATGACAAGATATAAATTTTAAATTTTTAATAAGCCTCTAAACAAATCGCAGTTATTAAATGGGTAATGCTGAGAAAACACAGAGGCAAAACTCTCCATAGCACAACTCAGTGTAATGGATGGAGGAAGGTGTGTGGCGCTACCTATGGAGAGTTTTGCCTTTGTGTAAACAACTTATGTATTAATTTATTTATGGAGCAATTAAAACTTAATGTGCATACCATAATAACATTTTCCAAGCCTGACTCATACGAATCATTTTAACAAGCTTTAAAAAATTTATACATTCTCATATCAATGCTAATTTTTAATTAGATTAAAAAATAGTTTACTTTTATCTAGATAATACATTCTTATATTGAAAATGTATTTATTTACCACATATCACATATCTATTGGTTTATTAAAATTATTACACTTTACACTGTGATTATTATTTGAAATTACAAGCTGGCTTGATTCATAGATTACGAAGATGGCCAATAATTGACTTATTTGCCATTTAACAACATGATCAATAAATAAATGTGAACCATTATTTATCTAACTAATGAATAAACCATAGATATAAAAAATAGGCATTCTTTACAATTAGGTTAAAATTATTCTAGGAAATTTGCATCACGAATTGTTATTATGGGATGCATCTTGCATGGTTTAGCATAGTAGGTAGAGAATCCAATTTGGGATCTGGAAGTCATAGGATTACTTCTGGTGTTTGAACTTCTTATGAACTCCTGACAATAAAGCCACTAACTTTTTTTTATGGTTTGCATATTTGAAGTTTGTTTTTCTGTGAATAATCTTTCCATGCATTAAGCTAGATAAAACTTTCAGCCCTTTATTAAACAGGCAATCTCCATTTAAAACCATAATGCAAATTGAGCCATGCAATCTAATAATTATAAAAAGTATTTGTTTGATTTACATAAATTTAGAAAGTGAATCTTCAAGATCAACCCACAATCCAATATTTGAGTAGTGATTCATGCAGAATATTTTTTTATATATGAGAATTTTAAGTGTAACTACTTCTCTGAATTTGTATCACCAATAAAACATCTCCTTTGGAGATGTATATATATTATATTGAAAATTATTATTGACTTTAGTTATAAACATAAAAAATATAATAAAAAAAAATGTATGTATTAAATTAAAGTTTTTAGCTATGATGTAACTGCAATTTCTAATTAAAACAGACAATTGAAGCTGAATTATATGATTTACTCTAAGCTAAAACATAGATTACATCTTCAAGTTGATATGAGCAATAAATCAGATTACATATTTTTATAATGAAAACTTAAAATGAAACAAGTTCTCTGAATGCTCACCAAAAATCAAGAATCTTTTCAAATTGTTATATATATTAAATTAAAGAAATCGTCTATTTACAAAATAAGCATTTAATGAATAAAATTAACAAATTAGAGTATTGAATTGCATAAAATTTTAATCTGTAATGTAACCAGGCAGCTACCAATTAAATCAAACAGTGAAATCTGTACTCTCTGTTTTATTTGATGGTTGCATGGTTGCATCACAGCTGAATGTTATGTCTAGTTTAATACATGAAAAAATTTTCATTATATTTTGAATGATTATATCATTAGTTTTTTTTACTTTATATATATATATATATTGATAGGTAGATAATTAAACACAGACACATAGATCAATTCCGTGAAAAATTATAAAATTTATGAGATAAATCAATGTTATATATTATTAATATAAAAAAGAGATTGTATTGTAGGAAGTTATTTATCTGGCAAGCCTATGACCTTGATTGGAATTCTTTCTAGGTAAAACTTTTTTTTCAGGTTCTAATCAATATTTATTTTTCAAATAGCCAGCCCATAGTCAAGCTAGCTCACCATCCACTACTGAATGGCAAATGGATTTATAACTGTTTTATTTTAAAATAAAATAAGAATAAAAAACTGTCCAAACTTTATTTATAATTGGTAAACCTGATAAGTAATATCATGTCCTTTCACTGCTCCTTTATAGATCATGTGTAGAAAAATGACATTCATTAATGGGCCCTTTAAAATCTGTTTTATCTACATGCTATGGTAACTGTAAAAAAGTGAAATAGTTCCACCACTAATAACCAGTGCAAAGATAAATGGTAAAGAGATATCTGAGAACAACCAAGTAAAAAAAATGGCTACAGAATAATATTATATACTATAATAAATTATTTCCTTTTTTAGAAAGTAGTGTAATGTGAATATTTTTATCTTAAGCAAATAAACAAACTTTTTTCTCTCATTTTAGATTAATTATAGTAAACTGTTTATTAAATAGATATAAATTTTATCTTTTATATCCAATGGAAATAATTCAAATATATTAGTCTTACAAGAAATATAGTTTAAAAGTAATGCCATATCAGATTCCAAACAAGTTCAGAATATTTTTTTCAAATAAGTTTCACACTACCATTTGTATCCATAACTGATTGATAAATCAGTATGTAGTTATTTTGGAAAGCTAACCACCTAGTTATTGATTGAAAAATAAGTATTTATCTATTTTTGGCAAAATATCAAAAAAATAAGACAAACCTTCACTAGCCATAAAGTTTTCTTATTTGCTCTTTTTATATATATTTGAACATTTCATTATTTTAAAATATAAAAATTGTTTTTTTTATTTCAATTATACCTACTAATCTATGATGAATCCATAATAACTTTCAATAGTATATCATCATATATGTTATCCAATACCATATTTTAATAATTCAGAAACTACATTGTTCCAAAAAATGATTTTCTACAGAAGAATGCTATAGACCTTTGCCTGGCAATGAGATATTTGAAAGATGCTCATGTTTTACTTACATGATCTAGAAAAACAGGCAAAACTCACTATATATATATATATATATATATAGTATAGTGATATATATATATAGAATATATATATATATATATATATTGCCATACACAGCAAGCTAGAGTAATAAATGGATACCAGAAGGCTTGTGCATAAAATCCCCATCTAGTGCCTATTTATCTAATATCCCCAGACTAGTTTCTGGCTTGTGGGGATTTTATGCACAAGCCTTCTGGGATCCATTAATTACTTTAGCTTGCTATGTGTGGCAATACCTATAGTGAGTTTTGCCTGTTTTAACAGCAGTTATACACAAGCATAAGACATGGTAGTCATGTGATGTTTATGATCTAAAAAAATGGCTGCTTTTCTTCAAGTTGCCTGATATGTCATCTAAAAATCAATGCATGTGTTATGCAGCAATGTAATTTATTATTCATCACAAAAATTTTATGGTACTATCACTTCTGGATTATATGTTATAAATAAAATTTGATACCATGTTTCATATTTTCATTGATTTTTTATTGCCCTCTCTGCCATCACTGTATCTTGCAAACCCCTTAAAATCATTTTATTTATAGCTTCACTGCCATATACAGTTTGAATCCTTTCAAATATTTCAGTAATACTTTTGCTCTATTAAAAACAAATTTTATTGTTAGCATGATGTTTCATTATGGGATAAAATATAAATCCAATGACACATTCTATGTTTTAACTCATTATCCATGCTTGAAAATATCATTAAACAAATTTAATGAATCTCTAAACTATATCATTATTCAACAGAGCTATTAATTCACAGGTAACACTGCGGAAAGTTTGGAAATAGAACCAATCATCAGATACTATCATATTAAATCACACTGGTGGGTATTTAGAACATAATAGCAGAAATTTGAAGTGATCAGTAAATGACAAAATATTATTTAAATAACTCATTGCAAGGCAAAATGTCCCATGCATTTTTCTATAGTGAAGTAGTGAAGCAAAAGATAATATTTGCCAGATGTATCAAACATCAAATGACAAAAGTTTATAAATTACTTTTCTTTAAATCTCTCTCTCTCTCTCTCTCTCTCTATATATATATATATATATATATATATATTGTACCCTCTACCCGGTTCCCTATTAAACCGTTCATAAAAGAGATTGAGAGCTTCAAAATAAACATGACATAGCGTAAAGATTTATTTATTTTCTTATATCAATAGCTGTTCATTATCAATACAAGGGGGCACCAGATACGATGATTTAATTTACAATTTAATTTCTCGCATCACCTTACGTCATATCAAAACGATTTCGAAGTCTAATCCCCGCCCATAAGCTCAAACACCCAGCATGGACCAATAGGGTCACTCAGGGTCACGATGTAATTGTTTTCAAGATTATTATTCTGGTAAAAGACACAATACTAACCAATGGAGAAGAAGCTTGATTGACTAACAGATCGATCCAAGCATTGGACCGGGTCATTGGTTATTTGCAACTAATACAAATGTTCGGTTTATGCATCAAAAAAAAAAAAAACAATTAGAAGCTTATAATATCATCCCCCCCTTTATCATACAGTCCAGTAGAATTATTTACACTAGCTTTATTGACATTTATTTACATTTACTAATAATAGGCCCTCCCAACTCTTAAATCTATCTTAACTACATAATAAATAAACATCGTGACTTACGGCACGATGTTTATAAATGACATTTAAAAGAAACAAACAAAAGAAGGATAAGAAAGATGAATCTAAAGTAAAATAATTAATTGCATGAATAAATGCTAACTTTATTAATAATCAAAACAAAAAAAAATATAGATTTAATTATAGGAAATGATTTGAGAAATGCTCGACTTGTTTAAATACTAAAAAAAATTTATTGAATATAAAAAAAAAGCAACATTGATTAACAGTTTTATTTACACGCACATACGTGCATTCACGCACTCGCACAGAAAAGAACATATTATGCATAATAAACATGGATGATAAAATACATATTTCCTTTTATATTTTGAAATTAGGTGTGTTATAGCTTATAAGATAATAATTAAGGTCAAAGTTCATACTGAAAAGTCCTAAGATTTAAATATGAGGAATTGCATAGTATTTGATTTACGAAGGTTGAGATTAAAATAATAAGTTTTAAATATGAGGAATTGCATAGCATTTGATTTACGAAGATTGAGATTAAAATAATAAGTTTTAAATATGAGGAATTACGGATCATTTATAGTTTGATTTACGAAAGTTGAATTTAATTAATTATGAGATTGCCTTTTAAAGTTTACGTAAAGAATGAATGAAAGCATTATAAAATAAAGTGTTTACCTAGGATTTTTGCTTAGTCTTCCACTGCTTCTAATTTGGTGAGGGTTCGAACATGGTAGATGATGTTTTCCATAATATGAGGTTATTCATTTTTTTTAAAGTTCAGCGTAGTAGGTTTGGACGATTCATGTATTTCAAACGGAACAACATTATTGGACTGGTTGGAGCACTATTTCAGATGGTACTGTCGTTGAGCATTCATAGCTATGGAGATGTTCTGGCGGCGGAGCGTCGATCAATCACTGAAGGGTTTCCTAGCCCATCATGACGATCGACGCTCTAAATGGTAATTTCATAGTGATCATATTGAATAAACCGGATAGCAAAAACAAAATAAAATGAGATTTTTACTGAATGAATGAATGAATGACTGACCAATCTTTTAGATTTCGCTTGATATTTATATGGGTTGGGTATTATCTGAGGATCGAATCTCCACCCAGAGTTCACTATTCTTAGAGTTGTCGTTAGGGTCCGTGTCCTACGTAATGTCCACTCAATCCATATGCTTGAGGCAATCTTAGGTTTAGGCAATCTCATATTGCAATCTCAGTAAAAAATAAAAATACTTATTCACACCTTTGATGCATACGTGTGTGCGTGTTTTAAGAGAACAATATAATTTACATTAGTTTAAAAGTCGAGCATTTAATCTTTCTCAAAAATCATTTCTATAAGCTTTTAACTTTTACTACAGTTATGATTTAAAATAAACCCTTTTTAATTACCCCCGCGGCATATACAAGTAGAAATCACTTATTGAGATTTAAAATGGCATATTAGTAATACTTTATATTTTATTTTTTTAGAGGATATTATTTTAGTAGATTATATGAAAGCCTTAAACTATTTAATCAGAAATATTAACATTTTATTTTACAGTGTATTTTATAACGCATTGAAAGAAAACTACATTTATTTTTATCATAAGTTGAAAGTAAATAAAATAGAGTGTTTACATTGCCTGTGTGTGTGCGTATATACATGTACCGACTTTGTCTCGGTATATATCCCCGCGATCCGTCCAAAAATTAAA
Organism: Epiperipatus broadwayi; assembly: GCA_028023455.1. NCBI lineage: Eukaryota > Metazoa > Onychophora > Udeonychophora > Euonychophora > Peripatidae > Epiperipatus > Epiperipatus broadwayi. The sequence continues at coordinate 28,161,318 of JAQFVV010006197.1, forward strand.
ATGCTAGGCTTGGCATTTTAATTTTTTCTTTCACAATAAAGTTATTTATTTTTTTCCCTTTCTCTTTTTCTTTACCCCACTCCGTGTGATTTTTAATCATTTATTTTAGCCGACTATCCTACAGTTCGACTTCCCCTCACATAAAGAAAATGAAGTGGCAGGTCATGTGGTCAGGCTCGGATTGACACTTTACATTTACAAACTAAACTCGGCGTGCCATAATTGGTACATCTTGCCCAATCTGGTACAGGCACTCTGGGTGGAAGGTTGGCATGGGGATGGACCTTTCCGAAGTCCCGCGATGCAAGGTTACGAACATATAGGCATTCTTTTACGGCCTATCTAATGGAAGGCAGGAGGATGGTCATCTCCGAAGTCCCCTCTGCAAAAAACGACAACATTTACGAGGTAGCGAATAATCTGAGTTATAGAACAATAAGCATTCAAAATATCCAAGCTCTGTACCTCCTAGCACAATGGGAAATAGTGAGGGAAGGAACAATAATAGCGCACTCTCGCGATCCGGCTTTTCTTTCTTTCTTTAGGTGGTCTTCGTTTCTTTTCTCCGTGTGTTTTCGAGCAACATATATTTTATTCGAAGGCGAGCGACGTTCTTTTTGATTTAAAATGGCTTTCAGAAATATTGACTTATTTACCTCGAATAGTTTTCTTTCGTGTTTAGTTATCTGCGGTCTGCTTTGATTTAAAAGATGCTTTATCAACCCCCCTTCCCCCCTTGTTATTGTACGATGCGATGTGTAAGTCCCTTCCGGTCCGAGGTCATTTTCCTTCAGTTACAGTTGTTTATAAAGCGTACTTTGGTAATCGTATTCTTGTGGCAAATCCGTGTTCGTCAGCGTGTTTTTTAGCCTAAATTTTCATTAGTACCGATCTGGTGGTAGCTTTCTCCTATCTGGTTCCTGTCTCGGCCTCTCTATCTGCCTTTCCCATCCTTCCGCTTGCTCGAACTTGGCTATGGCGTCCCCCATCTCGTGGATGCCCTCGTCATCCCGGCTTAGCATCATCCGCCTGATGTCTGTCGGCATGTTGTGTCTAATAGTCGAGATGATTTGCTCCTCCGTCATGTGATATGCCTGTAGCTGCTGGAGGCCAGCCACCTGCCTGTAATAGAACTATGTTATCGTCTCGTTAGGTTTGAGCCCGTATTTTTCATTGGTGATGTGAAAGTAGATCCCCTCTTGTCTGGTAGTGTTCCAAAAGCTTCGTAGGATCTCTTCTCGATATTCTACGAACGATCTGGGTTTAAACTCGATCGTTCACCACCAATCTCTAGCTGGCCCTTGCAGGTATGTGCTGGCAATGTTGATTTTGTCCGGCTCTGGCTTTGAGGGTTCGGAAAACAGGTTCCGGGCGCTCTCCACGTGGTCCATCGGACTCTCGTTTTCCCCTGCCCTGAAGATCTCAATTTTTATTTGCCTTTCGGCCCACGACTGGCTCGGTTCCCACAGGTTTATTCTCAGTTCACATTTCTTTTCCAATTTCTCCAGACGTTTGGCCATAGCTTCTCTCGGTACGTTCTGTAGTGGCTCGATTTCTTCTACCTTTCTATTTATCGCGTCCACCTTTTGTCTTACGTCTTCCAGCTCTGCCTTTGCCGTTATCACTTCAGTCTTCGCTTCTTCTATCTCGGCTTTTGCTGCACCAATCTCTATTTTTATTGAGGTAATCTCAGTCTTTACTTCGTCGATCTTTATTTATTCCTCTTTGCTCTGGTCCTCCTCTGATTCTCCTGTGTTTCCCTTCAATAATTTTCATATCTCCCTAATGAATTCCCCTCTCTCCTCCTTTCTCTCTCTTCTTCTTTCTTCTTCTCTGTCCTCTTCTCTCTTCCTTCTTTCTTCCCTATCTTCCCTCATCTCTATCATCATTTGGCTCATCATTCTAAGAAGCATTTTTATTTCTGATTCATCCTCTTCTTTAACATCTATCTTTTTGAACGTTATAGGGCTCTCCCCTGTCTCCTCCCACGCAGTATCATTATTGCTGTCCATTTATGACTTAATAAAAAGATTTTTTCCTTTCTTTATTTATATCTAAAATGTTACACCTTTTTGTTGATGTTTACAGGAACATGATTATTTTATTTTTTTATTTATTTATGATAAGAAGTGATTAATTGACATCTGCGCCTCTATCTCCCGCTATGTTCTCCTTTTATTTATTTCGCTCCGGCTCCAAGTGTTTTAAAAGATTTGCGATACTGTGGATCACTGTATTTTGTTCCGTTTATTATTTTCCTTTTCTCCCTTTTCCTTCCCTTTCTATTCGTCCAAACTTTCGTTTACGTGAAAAAAATTTTGCGTCTTTTACGAGGTTCGGCCGCTTTTGGCTAATGTCTTGATTTGCTTCTCTCCAAACCATTATTTATATTAGCCTCATGTTTGGAAGTGCCATTTATGCACCCTGTACCCGGTTCCCTATTAAACTGTTCATAAAAGAGATTGAGAGCTTCAAAATAAACATGACATAGCGTAAAGATTTATTTATTTTCTTATATCAATAGCTGTTCATTATCAATACAAGGGGGCGCCAGATACGATGATTTAATTTACAATTTAATTTCTCGCATCACCTTACGTCATATCAAAATGATTTCGAAGTCTAATCCCCGCCCATAAGCTCAAACTCCCAGCATGGACCAATAGGGTCACTCAGGGTCGCGATGTAATTGTTTTCAAGATTATTATTCTGGTAAAAGACACAATACTAACCAATGGAGAAGAAGCTTGATTGACTAACAGATCGATCCAAGCATTGGACCGGGTCATTGGTTATTTGCAACTAATACAAATGTTCGGTTTATGCATCAAAAAAAAAAAAACAATTAGAAGCTTATAATATCATCCTCCCCTTTATCATACAGTCCAGTAGAATTATTTACACTAGCTTTATTGACATTTATTTACATTTACTAATAATAGGCCCTCCCAACTCTTAAATCTATCTTAACTACATAATAAATAAACATCGTGACTTACGGCACGATGTTTATAAATGACATTTAAAAGAAACAAACAAAAGAAGGATAAGAAAGATGAATCTAAAGTAAAATAATTAATTGCATGAATAAATGCTAACTTTATTAATAATCAAAACAAAAAAAATATAGATTTAATTATAGGAAATGATTTGAGAAATGCTCGACTTGTTTAAATACTGAAAAAATTTATTGAATATAAAAAAAAAAAAGCAACATTGATTAACAGTTTTATTTACACGCACATACGTGCAGTCACGACACTTGCACAGAAAAGAACATATTATGCATAATAAACATGGATGATAAAATACATATTTCCTTTTATATTTTGAAATTAGGTGTGTTATAGCTTATAAGATAATAATTAAGGTCAAAGTTCATACTGAAAAGTCCTAAGATTTAAATATGAGGAATTGCATAGTATTTGATTTACGAAGGTTGAGATTAAAATAATAAGTTTTAAATATGAGGAATTGCATAGCATTTGATTTACTTAAGATTGAGATTAAAATAATAAGTTTTAAATATGAGGAATTACGGATCATTTATAGTTTGATTTACGAAAGTTGAATTTAATTAATTATGAGATTGCCTTTTAAAGTTTACGTAAAGAATGAATGAAAGCATTATAAAATAAAGTGTTTACCTAGGATTTTTGCTTAGTCTTCCGCTGCTTCTAATTTGGTGAGGGTTTGAACATGGTAGATGATGTTTTCCATAATACGAGGTTATTCATTTTTTTTAAAGTTCAGCGTAGTAGGTTTGGACGATTCATGTATTTCAAACAGAACAACATTATTGGACTGGTTGGAGCACTATTTCGGATGGTACTGTCGTTGAGCATTCATAGCTATGGAGATGTTCTGGCGGCGGAGCGTCGATCAATCACTGAAGGATTTCTTAGCCCATCATGACGATCGACGCTCTAAATGGTAATTTCATAGTGATCATATTGAATAAACCGGATAGCAAAAACAAAATAAAATGAGATTTTTACTGAATGAATGAATGAATGACTGACCAATCTTTTGAATTTCGCTTGATATTTATATGGGTTGGGTATTATCTGAGGATCGAATCTCCACCCAGAGTTCACTATTCTTAGAGTTGTCATTAGGGTCCGTGTCCTACGTAATGTCCACTCAATCCATATGCTTGAGGCAATCTTAGGTTTAGGCAATCTCATATTGCAATCTCAGTAAAAAATAAAAATACTTATTCACACCTTTGATGCATACGTGTGTGCGTGTTTTAAGAGAACAATATAATTTACATTAGTTTAAAAGTCGAGCATTTAATCTTTCTCAAAAATCATTTCTATAAGCTTTTAACTTTTACTACAGTTATGATTTAAAATAAACCCTTTTTAATTACCCCCGCGGCATATACAAGTAGAAATCACTTATTGAGATTTAAAATGGCATATTAGTAATACTTTATATTTTATTTTTTTAGAGGATATTATTTTAGTAGATTATATGAAAGCCTTAAACTATTTAATCAGAAATATTAACATTTTATTTTACAGTGTATTTTATAACGCATTGAAAGAAAACTACATTTATTTTTATCATAAGTTGAAAGTAAATAAAATAGAGTGTTTACATTGCCTGTGTGTGTGTGTATATACATGTACCGACTTTGTCTCGGTATAATATATATATATATGAGTGTGTGTGTGCATGTGAGATGGTGATTAGAACTAACAGATAAGTGCTGATTCAGCTCAAAATATGTTTACTGGAGATTATTTATCTTTTTCACACGTGTGTGGCACATGTGCATCAATTGTATTGAGATAGAGATATTATGGGCTTCGTTTATTTCAAATTGCTCTTCCCAATAGTTAACGCATTGTTTAAACTATATTAAGCTTTATTTATATAAAATAAAGGTCCTTTATTTAAATCGTTACAATAAAAATCATCTCTACAGTTCTAATGGAGAAACAGTGAAAAAAAAAAAGATCTCCTCAATTGTTGATTGGTGAGTGGGTGTTTTATACCTTGTTTTACCCTTCATTTAAAATGACAAGCCCGATTTTAAAAATTTTTAAATATTTAATATTTTACTTGGCCAAGATTCAAAACTGATTATAAACATAAAGTCTTCCAATTGAATATATATTCAATAGGGACATAACTTTATAGGTTGTGTGTTATGGATCACTATGTCACAATGGGTAAAAGATTAGACGATTAAGTTTATTCTAATTTTTATAGAGTACTAATTATTAATTATTGCTTCAATCAAAAGCAATAAAGTAATTTGAATTCTACATCATCGGCTTATAATAAGAATAAAATAATGTGACCTAATAAATACTGCGACTTCTTGAAAATTCTAGTGAAAATAAAATTATTTTAAGAATACGCCATAAAGTGAACAAAAAGAGTTCAATCACTTTTAACATTTATAAGCTGCTCTTATATACATTCAATTCTTCTTTTTGTTTAGTTTTTTGTTTGTTTTTTTATGAAATTATTATTCTTCAGAAAAAATATATATTTCTGAAGTCTCGGAAGTAAAAACTATTAGAAATGCTACATTTATGAATACATCTAATTATTGAATAGGGCTTTGTAAAAACTCACCTACATGCATTATTATTAACCTAATAAATTTGATGTGATAATATTTGTATACTATTGCATTTCTCATCATTAAAAACTAACTGTGATAAAACACAGCTGCTGAAGCTTTAAACTTAAAATTACAAATATAAAACTGTAATTCAGTGATTGTGGAACATGAAAATAAGACTGGACACCTATGTCAACCAGTAGCGGCAAAATTAGTGTGTACCGGAGTAGAATGACGTAAAGCGTAAGATTAAAGAAGCTTGTTTTATAGCTGGTAATCCCAACGCTACTAATAGAAAGGATTCTTGTTTTAATATTTCTAAAATATGGACGTTATAATATTTATTTTTATTGTATTTTATTTTTATGTTATTTTATTTATTTATTTAGATTTAGTTAACATTTTATTTGAGGTACGCATTTTGCTTTTGAATAAGTGTTTATATTTTGTATTTATTTTATATTGGGTTATGATTATGTAGGCTTAAGTCCCCGAAAGCACTGAGCTTTATATTTGTAATTTTATGTTTAAAGCTTCAGCAACCGTGTTTTATCACAGTTAGTTTTTTAATTTATTGATTTTTGTTCTCATCATATAGTTGCTTGACCACGTTTAGGTATAAATAAAGACTATGCATTCATATAATAATAAAAATAATCAAATTATTTTTTTTTGGGGGGAGTTCATTAAAATGTACGAGCAGCAGAAATGACAAATCTGGGCTGCAATTCGTTAAACCTTGACTTTCAGAAACTGTCATTCAACCACTGCGCCAAAACATGCAATGGAACCATCCAATAGTGATCAGAAAATGAGTTATCTGGCTATTACTAGCTATAAGATAAAAGTTCCAAATTAATCTAAATGTCAAATAAATGTGAATGCAATCATTAAAAAAATTTAAAATATGGTTGTAATATAATGTAGCCTTTACCAGCAGTTGCGTCATATTCCTATGGGTACTGAGCACCTGGTAATATTTACTATCTTAATTTTCACATTGACTAAAATAATTAAAGATTAAAAATATAGAAATGACTAAATTTTCTGATTTTACTTTTCTAAATTTTATTACGCGGTTGTTAAAAGCTGTGATTTTTCACTCGAATGAAAGTGTAATTATCAAAAGCCAAAAGATTCCTAGAGATCATTATTAACTGAAAAACCTTAAATTGACAGATTCTATGTTTAGACAATCATTTACATTAAAAAAAACTTTCTTATCTAAATAGACTTTGAAGAGGCTTTGAAAATCGTAGCTCTGGGAAGGTTTTTAAAAAGTGTGGGAATCTAATAAGGTAAAAAGCCTCCTACTCAATAGCCAGTAACTTAGTCTGCAAAAATAAATTGCTTTTTAGCCAATGTCAGTCACTGGTGAACACCTTTTGAAAAATTAAATTTCCCAGTTGTTTTACCATTTTCAAGATAAAACATTAATTAATAATATCTTCTTATATATATAATATTTAAACCCAAGTATATTGCCTATAATGAATTTAATATAAATAGAAGTGGATTTGAACTCAGACTTTCAAGCTCCCTACAGCTATATGGATGACTGAAAAATAGTGGAGAAGATTGAAGCCTATCCATTAAACTTTGAAAATTTGCTGTCTTAATATAAACTGAGCATTATTATATATGTGTTTGTGGGAGATGATGATTTGGACCAACTGATGAATGCTGTAAATGCGTATATTGAAGATTATTTATCTTTTTTTCACATGTATGTGGTCATGTGTATTGGTTGTATAAAATGGAGTGGATAGCTATAGGGAGTTTGAAAGTCTAAGTTCAAACCCCTTTTAATTATATGTATATATTAATACACTTTCATTTAGAAGTGTGAAACATTCTGCTCTCATTGCTTTGAAATCAACCGCTTCAGATAATTACATTTATGAGTATTACTAATTATTTATTTAACTTCAAAATAATCTCTAAGCAAGATATAAACTTCAAGCCTTAGATAACAATTAATGTATTTATTTTGTAATATTATATAAGCACATTGAATAAATCAACTTCATCTCTATTTTTCCATTAGTAATATCTTTTTAAGATAGACTTGAAAACATCATTCCATGGAAGATTTTAAATATATAATCTTAAAAACACATACATAAATATATTTCTTATATAGTCCCAGTGCATATCTCCAGCTAAAAATTCAAATATAAAATGATCATCTCTCTCACTCACCACAACTTTTTTTTATTAGTGTTACTTGTGAATAAAGATGAAATCTGAATCTAAATGGCATAAACAAAAAGTAACATCTTGGGTATGTTGCAAAGTTGTTATATAAGTTGAAATCCAGACATTCAAATAAAGAATGCGAAATTTAAATTAGCAACAATTTTGAATTACTCATAAACAAACATGTTTAATTTAAGTGGACAAAGAAAGACTAAAACATTAGTCATTTTAAACATTGTGAACTTCTTAACATAAATATATATGAAATAGATCCAGTGCATATCAGTAGCTGAAAATTCAAATATAAAATGTCTACCACCACACCCCCATTGCCTTAAGAATAGATAGATACTTATTTACTAATCAATATTGAATGGCAATCTGAGTTGGCTGAGAAATAAATACTCAAAATAAGTCTACTAATAATAAATCTTCTCCAGTCTAGATTCAAAACTAAGTCCTAAAAATAAATCTTTATTTATAATGACACAGCTAGCTAATCAATATTAATTGATAAATGGAAAACTTTTTAAACTCACACCACCTGAGAGTGCCAAGCCTGATTAGAAATATCTCCTACCATATTGTTTTTTTTTTTTGTTTGCTTTGCAGTGGATTGTTAAAATATTGTTTTATCTTTATGTAGCAAAGGTAAAGCAGATAATCAAATGCACCCGGGTCTCATTGTGGATTTATTTAATGCAATTTTGAAGTTATGTGATTCATGTTTCTTCTTAATATCTTTGTATGCAGTTTTCTTTTATGCGATAAAAATTATTAGATCAAAAGTCGAGCTCCAATAATGTGCTATTACTTTAAATATTATAAATTTCATTCACTCACATCATATTTAAAGTAATAGCACATTATTGGAGTTCGACTTCCATCTAATAATTTCAATATTTTCAGTGCTTTATAATAGTATTGTAATAGATTTTATGCAATAAAGAAGTTCATAATTCACTTAAAATCAGGATTTCCCCATTTTATATACACACATTAAATTTTACAAGACTATAATGTAAATCTGTTCAAACATAGATGAAAAATACTATGTATGTTGTTGTTTTTGCATTTTAAATCATGTTCTATTTTTGCTTTTTATAAAAAGAGTATGTAATCAGCTAATCATTTAGTGTCTGCAAGTTTATTTTTAAAAGGTGAGTAATGGCAGTGGGCACAATTAAATTTGACAATTAAAATCTGATTTTTAATTGTAATTAACCATTTAAAAATTACATAACTTGATCTGAAATTAATGTGATGTGAAATTATGACATTTGATTTTTAAATGGAATTGAAAATTAAAGACAAAAATAATAATTTAATTTTTAATTGTTAGTTTTAATTAAATTTTGCCCAGCAGTGGTGAGTCAATGTCTTTTTATTATCATAAGTCTAAGTTCTTATTTTATTTTAAACTTTTACTTTACCCTAATGGAGAGGGATAAATACCCAAGAAAATGAATTTCTTTACATCACTTAGCGAAATGGGAAGGATAAACAGCAATTAGAAAACGTTTTAGTTGTATTTCCTCTTGACTTCATTTAAGAAGTTACAGTATCTCACATCACATCACATCATGATGAATCTGATGTCTCAAATAGTGATAATAATTAAAATACGGTACATATATGAAAAAAATGTAAATAACACATAAAAATATATTGTTTTGAATAAAATTAAATACTGAATGTTAATAAAAAAAGTAAAAAAAGTTTGTCTTATGTCAATTTTTTTCAAATTTAAAGTTTTTTATTAGTCATATTTTATTTTATTTTATTTTATTTTTATGCAAATTTTAAAGTAATTTTATGTTGTTGCTTTGCTTTTATGCGATTTTCAAAAATTGCAGTAACCTATCCCCCATTTTTCAATGTAAGTCAAGTCTATTTTTGTGCAATTTCTTTTGTGCATGTTTTCTGAGGAACCTATCTACCACTTAAAATGAGACCCAGGTATACAATTTTAATCAAATAGTGACAGAATATCATGAGATAAATATTCATGTGCCATTTGATGCAGAGTAAAAGTCTCTGGAACTCAATGCATGAATCACAGATCTGCTCACTAACATGTGCTCAAACTTTTTATAAACTATTGCGCAATAAAACATTTGATTTTTATTATTATAAGATCAAAAGCATTTTAGAAAAAAATATATAATTAGAGACTAAATAATAATAGATAAAAAGTGGTATTTTAAAGATGAAAAATTTAAATTGACATTAGTGGGAAAGTTTCAGAGAAATAGTTGACACAAGGTATCAATAAAAACTATTGATCATGTTAATATTTAATAGTACAATGTTTTTGTTAATAAACTATAAAAATGCATTCTTGAACATTTGAAAAACACTCTACTTCTTTCTATCCAAAATAAATATCTTTAACTTTATTTGAAAAAAAATTAACAATTACTTATTATTGTAACTAATAATATATATTTGATCTCATCTTCTGAAACGGCCCAGACCAGTGTAAAAGATATTAGATTATTTAGAAAAACAAAGGGAAGTAGGAAGACTGTTGGTGAAGTTGGACAGCAAGGGGAATTAAGGAGAAATGGGTGGTCAAGTTTTATGAGAGATGAAAAGTAAAATGAAAATGTTTGGTAGATTGAGTTTATGGATAATAAAAGAATAGCCAAAATAGTATTTAATTGGATTACAAGTAAAGAGCAGGCAACAAGATGGGTGAGAAAGATAATGTGCTTGCAAAAGATTTGGATAAAGAATTTATATCAGATATTTGTACAAAAGATGGGATGATTGTGTAAGAGGAATTGAGTGTTAGAGTAAGGAATGGGATAAAAGAATAGATTTATTAATAAAGACTAGGGAGTTGAGAGATGGAGAAATAGTATGGAGAGTAAAAGAGTTTAAATATATATAGAAATAAACAGAATATTAGGTGTGAGTTAATATATGATAATAGAAGGAAAGTAGTTTATTGTTTAGGCTCGAGCGGGATCTTTAGCTACAAAAGAATATACATGTAAATGGAAAAATATGGGTGATTTATTTTGTAAATTATGTAAGGAAGGAATTGAAAATATTAGGCATTTGTTAATTGAATGTAAATGTTTGAAAACAGAAAGGGTACATATAATGAAGTTGTGGAAAAATAAATATGAAAAGAGTGATTATACAGAAAGTGAATTATTGGTTTTTATGCTAGGTTTGGGAAAAGATAAGGGGGATTTAGATATAAAGGTTATAGAGTTGACAAAAATTATGTTGTGGAAATGGGATAGAGCAGATTATGGGTAAATTTAGAGTGGGGAATGTAAAAGAAAGTGGCTAACAGGTTTATCTGGGCTTAATTGCTGAGATATTCTTGACTTCGTTTAAGGAGAAGCCATAATACATCACATCACATCACATCGAAAATTTGTTTACTGTGATCAGAATAGATGATGATGATGATGGTTTGCGCCGACTAGACTCAGGGAGAAACAAGAGATCTTAAATTATTTAGACAATTGAGACAAAAGCACAAAGACAAACGTCAGCCAAATTAAGTTCAAACATATTTCATAAATTTTATTATGAGAAAATAAATTATTAAATATAAGTTTATGACACAATAGATGGGGGTTAACTCAGGCGTGTACCAGACATACTAAAGGCAAAGCTATGACAGATTGACTGATCTTCTAATATAACAAATTTAAAAGGGAGGAAGCAAATTTCATTCAGCAGAGGATTCACCTAAACATTGGTTTTCACTTTCAGATATTTAAACCATATACCCCTGAAATAGATCAAAGAACCCAATGCCGATGAGCTTTCCGAGATCTAAGCATGGTCAGATCTCGAATGTCCTTATATCGGTATGAACTGCACCAATTACTACATTTAAAATAACGGTGATTGATCCACCTCAAGAACAATCGAAAAATATCATTGAAACGAAGAAACAATTAAACCTGGTGAATCCCAGCCAAACGATTGGCGAAAATTACTTTAAAATTAATAATTAATGGTCTCAATAAGAGACAAGTAAATGATTAGAAAAACAGTTACGTCTTCCCCAGCAAATAAAGAAAAGAAAATAAACTTACAAACAAATTCTGAGTACATGCTCTGATAAATTTAAAGCAAACATAATAACTACAAAAAGAAATCTATCGGAGAGTGCACATGATATCAAAAGTTTAAATACTCTAGCAGAACGAAAGTATTGCTCACCTGTAATTTAAGAAAGGATAAAATTTATCTTCCTGCTGACTACTTATAAAATTACAAAGAAAAACACAATTTTAATTTCCGCTTTTAGAGATATTAGAAACGAAATCTCCACCTGCGGAAAATTAGACAATAAAGTCGTCAGCCAAAAGATTTTTGGAGGTTTAGCAAGAGAGCAAACATAGAGTATAAAATTAATTATTGAATACTAAATAATTACAGGTAAGCATAAAAAAAATATATACAAGACAGTTAAAGTATTTACAAAAGCGAGGCATAAAATATAAAACTCATTCGTCACTCTCCAATAAACAAAACTGAAAGCAAATTGGAATCTTAAAACTAAGATTCCAAGACACACTACAAAATATTGGAAATTAGAGCAAATATTAAATATGAGGCTATATTGATTTAAGAATACATATTTATGATTAGATTGAGCAGAGATTTAATGAGAATTAATTTACCCTGGGAAGAATAAAAACGAAAATAGTACCTTTCGGTAAAAGCAATGTTCACGTAGAGTGCGCACTTTTACTTAAGTTCATTTTCAGGTTCTTTAGGCAGCAAGGTAGATGTAAAGAGGTTCCGGCTTCTTTTAGGTGTTCAAGGCATTACTGGAGCAAACTTGGAAGTCAGGGATCCATCTTTTGTGGAGTTAGCAAGCCTTTCGGGTGGTGGTAACAAGTATAGAATTTTTCATTTTGTTGCAGGCAAAAGTATTTAATCACAGCTGATGTCCTTTAAGAAATTAAATGTCCGCGCTGATATAAATTTTTACTTTAGAAACAGCTTGTCTATTTACGAATAATGAATTAACTGACACTCCAAATTTTCGGGGCTATTTATACGTTGCTCCATTTCCCGCGAAACACTTTCCTTGTTGTTCAATTTCTTCACCTTAGGCAGGGCAAATATTAATCTCCCACTCAATCTATCTAGGAATTCTACCCAGGGATTATTGAAATGAAAACAACTACATAAAAATCAAATCTCCGCTATCAAAATTGTTTACAATAATCAAAATAAAAGCAACAGGAATGCAATTAGCTAGCCAGCTTGTTTTTAAATCAAATGGATTTAAAAACAGGCGGTATATGAAAACTATTTTAAAATAAATCGATAAACATTTTTAAAAAATCCGTTTTACATATAAACGCGTGTGTACTTCGATACACGCATTCTTTTTAAATAATACTGCAAATTTAAACTCCACGTTTAATGAAAATTAAAAGATTAATAAATTTCTTTTTTTTTTGTAATGACACCATTGAATCGGATTTCAATCAGGTTCAATATATATATATTTCAAAATCTTCATATGTATAATTTTCTTTGCTAATCATAATGCAAGAAACTACTTAATAGAATACTGTGATTAAGTGATAACATTTGATCATTGACATGGAGTTTTCCATTATTTGCCATGCCTTTAGTATAATTTATTTTATGATCTTAAATCTGAAGCTGCATTCAGCAGAAGTATGACAGCTGTCACAAATGAGCAAAGCTATTTTTAACGTCATAAGAAAAAAAACTAAAGATAAATTTGTGATGATTATGAAGCCAATACATGAACTATAAATACATATTCATATATGGAACATTCTGACTTATTTTTCTGTTTATTTAATCTTTTTGGATGCTATCTTTTAACTTTTTCTGAAGCAAACTTTTTATTCTGAAATTCTTTCAGGAATACTTCAAGACTTTGCCTAACTGAACTGTAGCTCTTCATTACATTCTATCCTTAGCCATAAATTTCCAAATAAAATAATAATCACTGAAATCTTTATAATGTCTTGAAAGTAATCCTAATAACATAAATAAGAGTCTTCTCTTCTATAAAAACTATGTTCAAGTTTATTACAAAATACTTTTTTTTAGAAATTCTTGTATTGTCCTTTCATTTTACATATCTAATCTGATGAAGATGTGATTTTACAATAGTGTAGTTTATAATATTGCATCCAGAAAACATAAAATATCTTGATTGGGCTTATGATCTAGTCTTTGTATTTTAGAAATTTTATGAACCATCATTAAATAAAATATTTTAAATACTTTATGTTACCTTGATAAAGAGTCCAAGTCACTTATTCCTATCAATAAATTAGATAAAATTACAGCTTTACAATAAATATTTGGAAACCAGGCACTCTTCACAATCCTGGGAGCTTCATTATAAGTATAGAAGATTTGAACTTAGATTTTCAAGCACCCTTCAACTATCCACACTATCTCATACAACTGATACACGTGACCACACACATGTAGAAAAGATAAATAATCACCAATATGCGTATTTCATGCAAAACCAGCACTCATTGGTTGGTCCAGATTATCATCTCCCACACATATATATAATCAGTGCTCGGTTTATATTAAGATAGCAAATCTTCATACTTTAATGGACAGGCTTCATCCTACTCCAATCTCCAACTTTACAATAACTAATTTACTTGCAGTTGTTATTTAAGTGTGAAGTAATCTGTTTTAACTTGATAAAAAGAGGAATATATTGGAGTCTGTGCTGTCTCTCATTGTCTAAGATCGGGTTTTTATATAAAAAAATTACCAAAATATTTAAATCTGGTTCTCATTCTCAAATTGATGACTACTCAAGATAGAAATTGTGGATTTTTCTTCTAACATTGGCTAATAAATGACTTGATTTCTTTTAACATTAATTATTAGACCAAAGTCTTTATACATTGCATTAAAAATATTAACTACATTTAGTAGATTGATTTTCAAATGAGAAATATTACGAAATTCATTAGTATGTTGTAAATCCAGAACACAAAAGTTGACATTGTTGATTTTGCTTTTGAAAATAATAGGTGAATTGTTTATTACTAAGAGTTTCATAAAAAAAAAAAAAAAAAAACATGAGCAATAGAGTGACAGAGAGAAACCATAACTGATGGCAATCCCAGAATTCACCACTCTACCTCATCACTATTATTAATATGCACATATATGTAAGTTCTGACTTTATGTTTATTTACAGAGCATATTATAACAATTGGGAAAATGATTTGAATATTATATATATATATATGTATGGTATAGTGAGTAGATATAAATTTTATTTGAATAGGATAAATGGAATGCATAATATAAAATAGAAATGTGTCTTCTCTCAATTTTTTTTTTTAAATTATTCAACTATATTGTTTAATAATTATATATCATAGATGTATAAATTTTAATTACTAATAAACAATATTTGATATTCTATGTATATAAAACGTAATTGTATTTTGATTGTCTCTTGCAATTAGTTGGAATGACTTCATTGTTAATTCTTCACATCTAATTTGTTTAACATTTCTGTTTCTTTTTATTATATTCATAAAGAAAAAAAAACAAGCATGTAAAATTTGTACTAAAATTGGCAAGTGAAATATATATACCCACCCTCACATTTAATATATTTTATATGTACACTTGTGTAAATGTAATGGATATTCATGAATGTATAAAACTTAATCCATTAATGTTTGTTAGCTTAGCGGCATGGATATCAATACTGGCAGATTTAACAATTTATTTATTAAAAGATTGAATGGAAGAGATCATATTATTTATATAATAAATTCTCAGGTCGATTATACCACGCTGGCAGAGTTTAATAATCACTGAGTAACTGTAAGTTTCTTTGAGAGAATAAATACAATATATATTAGACTATATAAAAAATATAAATCTAACTGCTTTAATTTGCTTAACATTACATATACATAAAAGCAGTCAGCACTTAAGCAATACCAATATCAATGACAATCAAAATCTCAATCTGTTGCCAAGGTAACTGTTTTTAAACCATAAAGATGGAAACCTATCTTTATATAGGTCTTATATATGTATGTTTGTAATTTTTATGTAGAAATTAACTTCAACAACCAAACCTTATAATAATAAACTTATAATTAAGTCCCACTTTTAAGTATCAATGGTAATTTATTAGATAGACAAAATGTTCATTGATTGATTTATTTACCCATATAACAATGCCTTAGTTAGATAAAAGTGAAAACCATTTATTGTCTAAGTAATAAATCACATTGATACAAGAAAGTGGGTACTATTTATAAATTTATTAAAATGACTTTATTAGGATCTGATTTGTAATTTATTATCATGATGTGGGCATTGGAATTGGTTTTACTATAAAAATTATATTTACACCACTAAAAAAAAAAAAATTAAATATTTAATAGCCTCGATTCATTTATGGACTTATTAAAATTGTTACTTAATATACATCATAGAACTGCACGTTTTAACGTATATTTAAAAATAGTATATAGTTGTTGCCAAACATGTGTCTAGGTATCTGTTCTTTGTAATAAGTAAAACAAGAGTCCGTTCTCAACTCTAGTTTATCTATTGCAAACTTGAATAATTAGTGATTACTAGATGCCCTATTGCAATTTAAATTACTGGCCTCAGACCAATTTCTGATGTTATTAATATATATACATATTGAACTAGAATCAGTTCTATATAATTGTTTAAATAGATATAGACACTTGAATTTCAAGCTGAAAAGAACAACCATTCTTTATTGCATTCTATATTATTATATAGAAGACTGTTAATTAATTTAAACTAAATTGCAATATATATATATGATTTAACTAAATTGCAATATATATATAATGACTTTAACGTGTTTATACTTTTTTCTATATGGAATGTAATAAGTGCTATGAACATGAGAACGCCATAACTCGAAAGCTCTAAACCGCATTTAATTTACAAAAATAACAAGCTTCGCTATAGTTGCTTAAAGCACACTTATTACATTTATTAATATATATATATATATCAATTTTTTTTAAAAATTCACTCTCTATCTAGAGTTTTTCATGACAGTTTTTTGTATAACTACATAAATGCAACAAAGAATGACTGATCTTTTATCGTTTATAGTGTTGAATATTGTTGGTAGAAGACAAATTAATTAGTATAGCAAGAACCTCGAGTGTTACATATATTTAGCACTGTAACATTGTTTATCTTTACACACACACAAATGCAATCATGTGGAATATATTTTATACGTTTATATATGTATATACAATGAATATTCATCGCATATATATAAAAATGAGTACTGTATTAATAATAAAATTTTTGACAAAATACTATCATCATACGAACATTTTTAATTCATTCATCTAAATCACTAACATTATAAGCTAAAGTAATGATATAAAATATATTATAAAGAAAAAGTAGTAAAAAAAAAAAAATACAATAAATATATCAGCAATACCAGTAAAATGTAGAAATTCTAAATACGTAATTATTCAGTCCTTACTTCCTTAGTATCACAATTCATAGAAAGGAATATCCAAGATTTATGTAAAAGCATATGGTCTGAATAAGTTAAGAACATGTGATTTATGTTAGTGTTGTGCAAATCTACACTATATTAAGAATATTTTTCAAACATTGCAATATTAAAGTATTGAGATGGCATGGAGAGCTGAGGGTCATGTGAAAGTCTGAGTTGGATCCCCTTATATATTACATTATATATGTGCACGTGTGTGTAATCCTGTATAGTGTATTAATAATCATAAATAAATAATTTAGAAAAATGAATAATAAAACCTTTAACTCAAATAAGCCATAACTAATCATATTTAATTATTTTCTAACATAAAGATAAATCATTGACCTGAGAGTTGTAAAAATGTCTCCCCTATCACCAGTGAAGGTTGTAAAATATTTTGATTGTATTTTTACAATACACGGATTAAACTCATCTGATAAACCCAGATTAATCAAGAATCTTTATCATTTATATAGTTATACACAGATATTCATGTTCATAGTGTAATGATAAAAAACTTAACTAACATGCCCAATAAACTAAGTTTAAATATCTGGCTTTGTTCTTTTTTATGTTCAATATACAACTCAAAATAAATGAGTATCTACCTATTCTTAGAAAAAAAAAATTAGAATGAAAATCATCTCAAACCATCATTTTTTATCAATTAGTAAATCTGATGTGTTATACCTTTTATTACTGTTCTTTTATAGTGCCTTTGGAAAGGCTTTCATATTGCAGTGAATTATTTAAAGACTATTATATTTTTATTATTTATTTATGACCAATCCTGGATGACTAGCTAGATTAACTATGAACACACTATTTGAAAAAAATCTTAAGTCAATATGTGGCATGAAAACAATTCCAAGGTTTACTGATAATAAACTCAAATATTAAAACTAAATTTTAATACATTTTTTTTAAAAAAAAACATTCTGTTCTTTAAAACTTTTGTATCTATGTCCTGACATATATATATTAAAATTCATTTATGGTATTGAATTCTTATAATACATAGTACAATTGTTTTTAACATGCATATACATTATGTATATACCTATAATATTATTTATAAATTATATATATATATATACATTAAGACATTAACAAAAATAATAAACAATAAAGTAAAATATTGTCTAACATGCATTTTATTATAAATTTGAACATGTATAGACATTATAATAAAAAAACATCTATATTTTTTTTGTACCGACAATTGACAAATGTTTTTTTTTTATTTATAACTTCCATGAAATTTTAGTTCTTATGGCTATTGCAATTATGTCACATTTAATGATGATGAAATGCAAAAGATACAATTTCTAGATAATTTTAAATTGATAATTTTTCAACACGTGCTTTTCTATAATAAAAAAGTATTTGCAACTATTTTCTTATGGTGTTAGTTAATCTTAGCATTAGCATTTACAATGTGATTTTAAAAATTCACATTTAAAAAATTCAATTTTTTTTAAACCTAATTTCCAATTTATTCATTTACTATTTTTTTAAAAAATATATATAAATATATTTATCTACAAATTTTGAGACAATGGATGAAAAGTGTTTACTGTGTTTGTATTTTGCCGTTATAGCTAAGAATTTTTTTTAAATATTTATTATATAAACTTTATTTTTTTTTAAATTTATACTCATAATCTTTCTAAGTATAAATTGAACTGAATGCAACTAAAATATGAATAACAATTATTTTGAGTGATTTTACTTAAAATGTTATTCTTATTCTATCAATATAGGGGATTTACAACACAGACCATCAAGCACTCATCAACTATCCACACTATCTCATATCAGTGATACACATGACCACACACATGTAGAAAAGATAAATAATTACCAATATATGTATTTTGTGCTGAACCAGCACTCATAAGTTGGTCCAGATTATCATCTCACTTACATATATATATAATCAGTTCTCATTATATATGTGTGTGAGATGATAATCTGGACCAACTAATGAGTACTGGTTCAGCACAAAATACTATATTGGTGATTATTTATCTTTTCTACATGTGTGTGGTCATGTGTATCAGTGATATGAGATAGTGTGGATAGTTGAAGAATGCTTGAAGGTCTATGTTCAAATCCCCTATATTTACAATTAAGCTCCGGATATATGACAAATGTCTGTATTTTAAATCTTATTCTATCAGTAAATTTCACATAATTGAACAATATATATAAGACATTATAAATAAAAAAGATTGATTTTATCATTTATCATCTGGTAAATAATCTGGAGTAATAGATGACAAAACAAATATCTTTCTGTTAAAACTTTTTAATCTTTTTTTTTCAATTACACATAGTATATATAACAATTTATATTCTGAAGAATGTTTATATTTATGTAAGACATCTTTCATTTTTATTCATTATTTTATAATCAAATCTGAATACTAATTATTAACAATATATTTTTAGACACAATTTAGTTGACTGTTAATATACCTATGGAATAAACATATGATGCACTATGGCTTCTCTCTTTATTGGAGTCAGAAATTTCTCAGCCACTATGCCCAGAAAAATCTGTTAGCCAACTTCCCTTCCTATTCTCCTAAGTTTTTCCCATATTTTTCTCTAACCTTCTCTATTTCATTTCCACAACATTAACTCTGTCCACTATATGGCCTTTATATCTAGATCCCCCTTACCTTTTTTCAAACCCAACATAAAAACCAAAAACCCACTTTCTATATAATCACGTTGTTTATATTTACTTTCCCACAACATTATTTGTACCCTTTCTTTTTGTAAGCATTTACATTCAATTAAGAGATGCCTAATATTTTCTATGCATTCCTTACACAACTTGCAGACTAAATCACCCATGTTTTTTCATTTACATTTATAATCCCCAGTTGCTAAAGATCCTGTTCAAGCCTTAAAAAGTAAACTACTTTCCTTGCTATTATCATAAATTAACTCACACCCAATATTCTGTTTATTTTTATATATATTTAAACTCTTTTTACACTTTCATACTAGTTTTTCATCTCTCCAACTTCCTATATTTTATTGATGCATCTATTCTTCTAACCCATTTTTTGCCACTATAACACTCAACAATTCTTCTAACACAAATATTCCACCTTTTGTATAAGTATACTCACATAAAGTCTTAATCCACATCTTCTGCATAGCTTACTACCATTCTCACCCATCTTGATGCCTGTCCTTTACTCGTAAACCCAATTAAATACTATTTTGGCTATTCTCCTATTATCCATAAATTGCAATCTACTAAACATTTTCATTTTGCTTTTTGCATCTCTCACATAAAAACTTGACCACCCCATTTCTTCTTGAATTGCCTCATTTTCCATATTCACATCTGCATCCAATGCATGTCTTTCTACTTCTCTTTGTACTTTTTCTAAGTAATATAACACTCCATTCGTAACACGTAACACATCATTACCATAAGTTAACTCTGTTACTGTCACTTGCTTCCAAATAATTCTTCTACATCATATTTTTTATATAAAAACATTGTTAATTTTTTTATTAGTCTCTTACTTTTTTTTGCTTCATTTATCAATTTTTTCTCTCATTCATCCAAGAAATTTCACTGATTAATTAAGATGATTCCCAAATGGTTATTCCTATTCACTATATTTTACTTTATATCCCACAATATTTTTTTTTTCCTTTCTTTTCTTTCTCCAGCAAGATCAGCTTTCTACTTTAATGCAATCTATGAGAATTCTGACAAATCTTGTGATTATTAGATGGAAAATCTCCATTATTCTTAGGATTCAATGCTATACCATTTGTAATAACTAATTACTCAAATTTACTATAGATGGCACTAGAGTAGATAACTGTTTTTGTTTTATTATGTATTGTGTGAATTAAAAAATTAAGTGATTTGTTGTTATTATCTATGAAAATATAACTGTGACTAAAGCAACAGTAATATTTTTCTGCATTTAGTTTTTGAGTAATAAATAACATATCATAAAAACAATAATAGCCAGTAATATTTATTGTAAATGACTAATATTTTTGTTACAATAATATACTATTAGAGGGTTGACAGTGATAAACCATAAAATGACATCATTGTAATATTTAAGCATCAAAGTAACACATTGAACTAGGAATCAAGCAACAATATTTAGCTTTGAGTGTCACTCTATCATTGCACTAAATCACACAAGTAATTAGCTAGATATCATAAATGATGATTAAAAATTATTTTATCCAATAGCAGTCTGTTTCTTGGTATCATTAATATGTTTTCAGACAGGGAACATTAATACATTTGAATCATTATTATATCTAGCAAGAAACATTATAATTTTAAATATAGTTAACACTTTTAATCTATCACACATTGTTAAAATATATCATTAAAGGCATCTGAAAAAGATAAATGGCTCTTTAATATACCTGTCTGATCAATTGAAGAGATCTGGTTAAGCATGAAATGAATTTTAGGAAAAAAATTATTTTTTCAAATTTTTTTTCATTCAAGTTTTAATTATGTGAGGTAGAAAGAAAGTTTTAACTATATCTTTAAAATGTATTATGTGATATTGCAAAGAAAAAAAATAGTTGAAGTTAAATTATTCTATAATAAGAGTACCAAACTCTCCATACAGTAGTGCCACCAAGTGCAAGTCTTTGTAATCAATGGATGCAGGAAGGTTTGTGCATAAAATTCCTATCGAGTGCCTACTCGTCCAACACCCCAAACAGTTTCTAGCTCATAGCTTACATCACTGAGGAGCCTTGTATTTGAAAGCCACAAGCTAGAAACTAGTCTGGGAGTGTTGGATTAGTAGGCACTAAATAGGGATTTTATGCACAAATCTTCCTGAATCTATTGATTACAAAGGCTTGCACATGATGGTACTACTATGTGGAGAGTTTGGTACTCTTATTAACAGCATGTGTAAGCATATGAAATGGTATCACATGATGTTTTGATGGTCAAATTATTTCATATTTTTATGTTTTTAATTAAAACATTTGTATATTAATCTTTAACTAAGATTGAAGTTTATATTTGGTTACAAATAATATGATAATTTTTAATTAATATTAATGTATTTATATAAAATGAATGGTATCATATTTAAGAGTACAGAAGGATTGACAATTGTAAATCAAATTATAATAAAAATATTATAATTTTATATTTTTGACAATTTTAATATTTTGAGAACTAAAGCAGTTTTTAAAAAACTAATTAGTCCAATATATTTAAAATTGTGTTGTAAATATCAGTTAAGAAATGATATTATAAATATGGTATTATTTTTAATTTAGAATATGAGGCCACTGATATTAAAATCATATTTCAAAAACAATTATTGTATTTATTTATAAACACATATACAGAAACTATAAAAAAATTTGTAGCACTACCTTTAATTTCTCATAATTTCAGCATCATGCATAAAATCATATTTTTAGTCTTAGTTGAAGATTATTTTTTTAATCATGTACTGTGTAAATAATTATTCGAAATATCAAGTAAAGCCAATGTACCAAAATCATTTCATGTAATTACATATATTACAATTATTTAATTTTTATTTGTAATTCATCATCTTTGGTAATTTTGCAAGAACTTTAGTTCTCCAGCCAGATACCTTTATTTTGGGCTAACCTCTCGGGGCTATTGTTATATATATATATCACAACAATAAAAAAAATCACTTTAATTATTGTAAAAAGTATTTATTTACACTTATCTTTGCGCCATAAAAATTCCATTATTATCAAGTAATTTATAAAATGATGTTTTCTCTCTTTTTGCTTATCTTTAGACAAATAAATTATATATATAAAAAAATTTAACATGAACAAAATATAATTTTCAAAATGGTAATATAAAAATTAAATGTGAAAAAAATAAATAAATAGATAATCAGAAGAAAAAAAGAAGTAAATAGATAATAAAAGTAGAGAAAAATAAACTCTACTGAAGTTTATACAGCAACACAACTTTTTCTAATCGATTCTTTTCCTTTGTAAACAGTTACTTTTTCATTAGGATGTTGTATTTTTTTGCTTATAATAATAAAATATAGATGGAAATGCAATATATATGCTGCACTCATATCAATTAAAATATTTCCCATTTTCCCTCTGGCTATTTAATTTTTATTTGGGAAGATTAAACTATAGAAATAGATATTTTAATTAGCCAAATTCAGCAATCTAAATCTATATTAGGAGTACTCATTTACTATATTTACTTCGAATCTATTGTAATCTGAAATATTCAATGGACATTAGATGATAGTATTATATTCAAATCTCTAGACTAGTTTTTGGATATTTATCTTCTTCAGTGAAGAGCATCAAATTTCCTACCCACAATTTTAAAACTCACTTTTACTTTATATTACGCAATCTAATTATCTGAGATTCAAAAACACTTTAGTTTTATCTTATGCTAGTCATGGCAAAAGACCAATTTCCATAAACTAACCTATGAATAATTTACACTTACTATTAATTCTTATGCAGTGTAAATGAAATGAATAGCAATTCTTGATGCAGATGCCAAAAGTATGCAAGAAAAATCATATGATGTTTTGTTTAGAACAATTTAAATTCATACCATCAATTTAATCCAATCTTTTTAAATAGGAGTTTTGTATACCATTATAGTTCAAGTTTAAAATATTTGAGTCAGATAAAATTATCTTATTTTCCTAAATTATCATTACCCATTTGCCAGTTTCTTCTATTAGATATATGTTATCTATTCATGTCTATTGATCTGTGGCAATGACTGCTCAATCTGATCTAAATAAGGTAGAAACTGGACTACCATTTGTTGAGGGAAAAGTGAGATATAGCATTCCTTCCCCCTGGCTAAAAATTAGCCTGGAAGAATAAAATTTGGCTACAAGAGCAAATCAGTAATTGTAACTACTAACTCTTTATTCACGAAATGTTAATATCTCTTCTATTTCATATGTACTCTAAATCAAGTCAGAACATAGATAAAGATGATGTTTATAAATTATCTATAAAATATAATAATAGATATTATTGAAGAACATTTAAAAATGATAGTATAAAAAATGTGGAGAAAATAAAAATATAAAATGAATAACGTGGAGGAAAAGGTCTAAAATGCTAGAAAGCAATCTAAAGAAATTTATAAAATATATACACAAATTTGGTAAATAAAAATATGCACAAATATATGAAGATATGTATAAAAAGATGAAGGTTAAAATAAAATATATATTAAAAAAATTGTACAAATAAACTTTTTAAAATATTTTATCTATAAAATTTAAACAATTATTTTTTATGAATCAAAATATCATAAGGGTTAATTTAGAGTGGATTTTACTTTATTAAAATATTCAACTTTGACAATTCCATCTTACAATTATACGATATATATATATATATATATTCCAGTTACATAATGATAAAATAATCTATATTTTACGACTTAATTATGCTGTCACATCTGGATATTAAAGATAAAACTCACTACGCGACCATTTTTATGATGATAATTTTTGCAATATCTATGATTTATGAATAAAATTGCTAATGTAAAAACAAATCGGTTTAATTATAATGCACTAATTATGCAAAACACAACTAATTAAGTTTAACTAAACAATTAATATACTATTTTGAATATTTAAAATAAAAGCTGTGCCCATTATAAGTTATGATTTAATTCTATCTTTTAAAAAACTATGTGTGTAATATAATGAAGGGCTTTCTTAATGAAGGACTTGTTAGCAAAGAGATAGCATATCTTCCCGCTAATCACATTACCTACAATTAAAATTCAGGGCTGGTAAAACCTGATTTTTATTTTTTATTTTTATTTTTTTTTGCTTTAATAAAATTTAGGATTTTGCTTGTAAATTATTTTTATTGATAATCTTAACTTGTATATGTACTAATAGAACTCAGATGATAACATCCTAATAGTACTGGAGGTCTGATGATCTTTGAACACTTTAACAGCAGATTAAGCATTTGTTTCATTCCATTAATTTGAATTATTTTTTACTTACATTTTTCATCTAAGAATTATTCTAGAATCTTTAGCACTGTACTCATCACTCTTTCTTCTGAGATAATTTACTCAGAGTTTGATCAAACATTATGAAAGATTATATATATTTATTAAAACTTACACCTATTTATTGCTTTATTAAATAGAAATCACCGTTTTTGTTATTTTACAGATATGTGTTAAAGTATTATTAAATATAAATGTTATCAAACATTAATACATATGTATTTTATAAAAATTATTTCCAAACATGTTTTTTTAATGTTCTAATGGCCTACATGTTCTCATTGTTTATTAAATATGACATAAAAATACAATGTGAAAATCATCTTTTTTTATTTTAATATATTTTAAAAAAATAAAGAAAAAATTATAATAGTCAAAAGTAAAGAATAAAATTAATGGTTTTCATTTTAAAAAATATAAAAATAAATAATAATAATAATAATAATAATAATAATAATAATAATAATAATAATAATAATAATAATAATAATAATAATAATAATAATAATAATAATAATAATAATAATAATAATAATAATAATAATAATAATAATAATAATAATAATAATAATAATAATAAGAAGAAGAAGAAGAAGAAGAAGAAGAAGAAGAAGAAGAAGAAGAAGAAGAAGAAGAAGAAGAAGAAGAAGAAGAAGAAGAAGAAGAAGAAGAAGAAGAAGAAGAAGAAGAAGAAGAAGAAGAAGAAGAAGAAGAAGAAGAAGAAGAAGAATCTTTATTAATCCTTTGGACTACATTGCATTATATAATGATTGTAAGGGTTACAGGTGCCAATATGTTGTAAAGATTTTTATATGGATTAATTTTAAGGGTTACATAGGTATATTTTTTTACAAATGCTGCTATTAGTTTTTGATACAGAGATGGACATCAAGTTTAATCATTAAAGTCTTAAAAAACACAGTTCAATATAAAACTCAACTTCATAGATAGATAGATAGATAGATAGATAGATAGATAGATAGATAGATAGATAGATAGATAGATAGATAGATAGATAGATAGATAGATAGATAGATAGATAGATAGATAGATAGATAGATAGATAGATAGATAGATAGATAGATAGATAGATAGATAGATAGATAGATAGATAGATAGATAGATAGATAGATAGATAGATAGATAGATAGATATGACCTAAGATTGTAAAATCTTGCATACTGGAAGTTATTTACAGTCACTAAATTAATCTTGATTATTGTCCTTTTAATTAATTGTTAATCTTGTAGTACATGGAGGTAACTTATAATCCAAGTACATGGGTGATGTATAAAGAACAAAGTCAATTTAGAGTAGAATTACATATGGTGGCAGCTTATGGATTGTGATAGATGATATGTAAATTTTGTAGTCTTGTGGTGGATGATGTTAAAGGCAATTAGTGAAAGTGAGCTATGTTAAGAGTAATGGATGGTACAAATGAATACTATTGAATGCAATTATTGTTGGAGTATGATCTTTTATAGATTGGATGAATGTTTCACTATTATAATTATTATATAAATAATAATAATAATAATAATAATAATAATAATAATAATAATAATAATAATAATAATAATAATAATGATGATGATGATGATGATGATGATGATGATTTAAAAAGATAACTATTTATGAATATATGAGAAGAAAATAGAAAAAAATCAAAATAAGATCAATGGATGTTCACTATACTGTACATTGGTAATGCCATTGTGATAGTTTAACATTACTGATCATGTTAAGATTATTTAATTTGCATGTGAAACAAATATATTTAATAAATTTAGGATAATCTGAGTTGTGGAAGTATCAAAATTTAATTTTTTTAAATATTTTTGTTTACTTATTTACTTAAAAAGCATTTTAAGGAATATGAAAAACATAAAATTTACAAGGCTTATTTAATTATGAATAATTAACTTTATTATAGCCAAAACATGTTAGAGATACAACTAATAATAATATACAAGTTCAAGTAAATAAAACTAAAAAAAGCAATAAAAAAATGCTTTTAATCATAGAAATGCAGTAAAAACCAAAAAAATATATATCAAAATCTGAAAAATAAATTTTCTTTAGCTTTTTCAAATAAAATCATAGGGTTATCATATTTAGAAATTCACAAATCAGATTTCTAAAGAGTCATTTGAATAAACTTGCAATAAAGAGCTATTTTTCTATATCAATTCCAATCTATTTGTCAGATCTAATAGTTAACAACACTCATGAATTTCTAAACATGTTGAAGAAAATATATTTTTTTTTATTTTCTTTCTTATGCATTTTGTGAATAAAATCATGTATTTCACTTTATATATATATATATAGTCCCAAAATTAAGAATGTGTTTAGATGCAATTTAATATTGATAGGTAGCAATACCATATAACATATGAAATTCTATATAAAATCAAAATTTTAAATTTTGACTAAGTTGTTGCTGAACATTGTTAGCAAATTCTCAAAAAATATATTGTAATCTGGAATATACACATATCCAAAGTTTTAACTAGATTGGAAATTAAAATGATAATTTTGAATTACAAGATTTTCCAAACAGACAAACAAAAAAACGGAAGTTAAATAAAAGTGTATAAATATAAAATTATATAAAATACAATGCTAATGAGAAACAGATAAGATATTGAGATATGTAGAATTTAAGAGATCACATATGCAATTTTTTTATTGCTCAGCTATTTACTTCTCAGCCAAAATTATTATTCTTACTAAACTAATAAAACATTTAATTTTCATTTTATTTTATTTATTAAATATATCATAAAATATATCCAAGTGATTGTATATTGATTATTTAAAAAATAATAAATTTATGAAAGTGGTAAAAAGTAATAAGGAATCTACAATTTGGGAAATATTTATAATTGATCATATAATTCTTTCAAATCAAAAATTTAGATTAGACATTAAAAAACAATACACTTAAATAATTTCTAGACCATCCTCCTTCACTTATTTTCAATTAGAAAATTGATAATGATATTAATGTTTTTATTTTATTTAAAATTACAAACCAATTTAATATTAAATGATTATTTTTAAAATCATATTATTATTAATAGTAGTAGTAGTAGTTTTAGTATTATTATTAATAGTAGTAGTTTTAGTATTATTAGCAATAATAGTAGTAATTATAATAATAGTTATAGTAATAGTAGTAACAATAAATTTAAAAATTGTAGTACTGGTAGTAGTAGTAATAGTAGTAGTAGTAGTTAGTAATAGTAGTAGTAGTAATAGTTGGTAGTAGGAGGAGTATGAATAAATGTAGGAATAGCAGTAGGATTTGGAGTAGCAGCAGGAGCAGCAATAACAATAGAAAAAAATCAATGTAGTGTATTGGCAAATAATAAAAACTATGTGAGACCAATCTATATTATTCTTATCTAATGGTTTCCATTGTTAAACTTTTATTTATTTTTTTGTTCTAATGTTTTTTCCAAAATCTTTAAAATGCAAAGAGTTTTCATTAACTTACTTCAATTTTATCAATCTGCCATAACAATTCTTCATCTACTTAATGAGAAGCTGTAATAATCTACAAGAACAACGGTTTTTTTTTCTTTTTTTACAAAAAAAAAATTAATTAAATTTTAAAACAATTATTTTTTTAAAAAATCAATAAAAAGAAAAATCAGAACTACTTCAAACAATTAAAAGAGTGGAATATAAAATATCTATATCATATATGTGTGAGTGCATATGTGTACATGTTATTCATATACAAATTTTGTATTCATGGAACCATTCTATGAATATAGCAATATTTGTTTATATAAGTAGTTTTTGATTAATTGATAAAATTTTTAATAGTATTCATTTTATGAATTTAACATAAAATCATCATTATTATTATCAATAATATTAATTTACTTCAGTATAATAGTCTTTCTAATCCCTTATTTTTAAATTTTTTATGTTATTAAGTATTGTTATTTATTAAAACAGGCCAAACTCTCCATACCCTAGTGCCACTTTCACTTACTCTATTAAAGAACCAAAGACACCAAATTTTTGGATATTAAACTGAGTTCAGACCTATATGACTATATAAGATAATGAGTTTAGATTGAAATTATTATTGTGTTTGCAATTTTATTCTCATAGTTTTATAGTTAAGTAGAGATAAAAGGTCGCTGCTGGAGGGATGTAGGTGCAGGGCTGTCAGATCCGAAGCTCCTCACTCACAAAGGCAACAAGTTAGAAACTAATCTAGGGATATTGGATGAGTAGGCACTAGATAGGGACTTTATGCACAAGCCTTCTTGAATCCATTGATTACTCTGGCTTGCACTGAGTGGCACTACTGTATGAAGAGTTTTGCCTGTTTAAATAACAGTTATGAGCAACATAAGAAATGGTAATCATGTGATGTTTAGTGGTTATATTTATTTATATCACCCAGACATTTCACATAAGGTCTTTTATGTCTTTCTGCTTCATTCCAAATTCCACCTTTCTATTTTGAGTGGAATTTAGTGAGACTTTTAATATTTCTCCATATTTGAACATTTAATTTTACAATGAAATCTTTTTTCTATATCATATATTGATAATCTTAGCATTATTTATTACAAATTTAAGCTTCTAAGTAATAGATATTTTAAAAGTTTCTATATCATATAGAGATAATATTAACATTATTTATTACAAATGTAAGCTTCTAAGTGATGCATATTTTAAAAGTTAATATTTTATTTTTTTGCAAAATATGGAAATAAATTTCTAAACAGAACTTTTATCTATAACAATGGTACTTGACACCATTGGACAAATTTATCTATTCAAAAAGTTAGTAGAATGAAATATTAGATATTTGAAATTTATGTTAGTAAAAGAAAAATATATTTAGGGTTAGTTATCATCAAAAGAAACAAAAAATTTGTTTACAAAAGTTCTATTCCCTCCTCACTTGTGCTGATAATATTAAATCAGCAATGTTAAACATGGGAATATTCTCATTCCAGCCACAAGATAAAGACTTTGAGAAGAAACAGAATGACTATCTTATTTTCAAACCTAAATGCATTTATATAGGCCAATCTTAAGTGTCTTAAAATGAGAGCATAAATATGTTAAATCATTCACTTTTCATCCATTTCTTTAATAATCTTGTTACCACTTATGAACTATTAAAATTTACTTTACATTAATATTAGATGTTAAAGTACATAATGATCAACTAATAAAATTAGTGCAGTATCAGATTGTAATTGTATTTAGAAGATAATAATCTCTCCTCACTTGCACCATTCTATAATATTAAATCAGTGATGTTTAAATATAAGTAAGGTATATATACTTAAGATAGATGTAATTAGAAGATATTCAAATCCCCTCTAATTATGTCTAGCTTAAGTATATTGTACCAGTTGATTATTAATTACTTTTGATCATGGAGGATGCCACCAGGTCACTAATACTGGAAAATTTATTTACCATGATCAAAAGTTAAGGATGATGATGATTTGCACTGACCAGACCCAGAGAGAGCAAGAGCTCAATAATATTGTTCCACAATTGAGAAAAGAAAACACTAAGACAAACATCAGTGAAACTAATTTTAAATAATTTAAAATTTTATTAAGTTCAAGCAAAAACAAAATAAATCTAGCAAACAAAAATATGAAAGTAGGCCTAAATTTATTAGTGTATTCATTCAAGAGTGTATATGAGTAATGCAAATATTAAAACATTAAACACTCTGACAGATAAGCTTGTTTCTCACCTACAAATTTAAAAAAAGAATTGATATCTTCCTGCTGGTAATTCATAAAAAAAAAAAAAAACAATTCTAGTTTCCTAATTCAGAGATAGCAGAAGAATGAGGTCTTGTAGGAAATCAATGAAACAGTGCAAGATGAGCATTCTCTAGTACCTTCAAACTAGAGAAGTCATTTGACCACAGGAACGCTCATAATATACCACTTTTAAGGCAATTCACAGTTAATTTCACATACAAGACAAGCAAACAGAAGAAACAAAAACTCCATTTTCAGAAACCAGAACACTATATATGATAAACCACCAGCCAAAAGATTTTCAGTCTGCAGGAAATGCAAATTAAACTTATTTAAAATTAATTTCAGAATAATACATGAGGGTAAGGTGAGTTTAAAAAAATTATGAAGATCTGCCAAAGCATTAAGCATACAAAATATAAACTCACAATACCCTCTGAGATAAATAAATTTAAAACAAACCTGGAATCTTAAAACTAAGATTCCAGTACATACTATAAATACAATAATAACACACAGAATAAATGCTCAAAATATTTAAATTGAACATGCAAAAGATATAAAAGTAAGTTACTTTTAAGATTAAGCTGAGACTTTAAAACCATGGTAAGAATAAAAACACATATTACCTTGATGTATAAATTTAAGACTGCAGAGGTCTTTCAGCATGGCACATATAGTTCATTTTACTTGAGAATTTTGGCAAAGGCTTTAGGTTTCCTTTTTCTGTTCAGAAGGCAGGAGGCAATGCTAAGCATTAGTT
Source organism: Epiperipatus broadwayi (assembly GCA_028023455.1). Classification (NCBI taxonomy): domain Eukaryota; kingdom Metazoa; phylum Onychophora; class Udeonychophora; order Euonychophora; family Peripatidae; genus Epiperipatus; species Epiperipatus broadwayi. The sequence continues at coordinate 28,193,229 of JAQFVV010006197.1, forward strand.
CCAGTTTGAGCTCTTAAGACATGATTTTTCAGGGATGATTTGGGATCCAGGGTTCATCTTTAAAATGGCTTAGTATGGCATAAGTATCAGTTCCAGTTTGAGCTCTTAAGACATGATTTTTCAGGGATAATTGGGGATCCAAGTTTCATCTTTAAGATGGCTTAGCATGGCATTATGTTAAGGCAATTCTGCATAATGAATAGTTTTGGCATTGGTTCTTAGAAATGGACAATGACCTTAAGAATTGATAGCAGCATGGCAATTTAAAGAAGTGTCCCAATTGGTGTACTAAAAGTTGAATCCAAACTAAACAAGCAGAATAAACATCAATAGCTGGAGAATTATTAGTACCAAATCCCAGGGCTATTTATACAAGCCCTTATCTTTCCATAACATCTTTTAATAGTAGTTTTTGACCAGGGCAAATCTTTATCTCAACTCAATCTTAATTAATGATTCTGACCAGGGTTAATCTTATTCCTAATTAGTATTAACAAAATGTAAAAACAAGTTTCAGCTTTAGTTAAAATAAATTAAAAATTGATTCCAATCAAAACAAGAATGCAATTAAAAAGTTTGCTTGCCTTTAATTACTTTGATAAAACAAACAACCAACCAAAAGAAAACTATTTTAAAAAGAAAATCTTTTAGAAAAATAGAAATGATGGAATTTTAAAACATAACGGAGTATATGCATTATTACATGTACTCTTATAAACAAACTGTTAAATAGTTTTTTAAAAAAAACTTTGTTAAAACACAAGCTATTTTAATTTTTGTGGTGAGATCTTTGAATCGGATAAAATATCCAGTTCAATATACATTATACTTGTATATAAATATTACAGATTCAACCTTATTTTGCTTATATCTCTTGTATTTAAAGGGTCTTAAGGTCCTACATATGAAGAGTCGGAATGACTTGGGGTGAACATGGGTTTGACAACAAAATTGGTAAACAAGGTGACACCATCAGATTTTTAATGATGTGGATGAGTGAAGAGTTGGATAGTGGAAAAGATTGAAACCTTTTCATTAAAGTTTAAAGATTTTTCATCTTAATATAATCTATATATGTGTGGAAGATGATGATTCAGACCAACTGATGTGTGTCAGTTCAGCATGAAATATATATTATGGAGATCATCAATCTTTTTACATGGATATGGTCGTGTGTATCAATTGTATAAGATTGAGTGGATGACTAAAGAGAGATTTAAAGTCTGGGTTCAAATATCCTCTAATTAAATCAGTGATGTTAAATGTGAAGATTACTCTTATTCTAGCCACAAAACAAAGACTTTGAAAAAATAAAATTGAATGTCTTATTTTCAAATCTAAATGCATTTATATAGGCCAATCTTAAGTTGCTTGGAATAAGAGTGTGAATGTTTTAAGTGATTAACTTTACATACCATTTTTTTTAATAATCTAATTAAAACTCATGAAATATTACAGTTGACTTCATGCTAATATTAGATGTTAAACTATGTAACAATCGGTGAATTTTACTAGTACAGTCGCAGATTGTAATTCTATTTAGAAGATAATAATCCCTTCTCACTTGGGTTGCACTATAATGTTAAATCACCAATATTAAATGCTAGAATATAAATGATTTATTTACCATTTTGACAATAGCAATTCTAGTTTGACCAGTAGAAACTACTTTCACTTTGTCATTAAAGTTTTTAAGAGTGATATTTTTAAAAATAAATGTTTTCAAAGAAAATCTTTTTTTGTGAAATAAGTTTTTCATTAAGAATAAGTTTTTTTACAAAAATATTACATAAATAACCCTTAATTTGTAAACAAATTACTGAAAATTACAATTTTTTTAGGAATATAAATTAGTCTACCACTTGGCTTGTCAACTATAGATTTATCTATGATATATACTAATAATATTCAACTTTTAAAAAATGTATGTCTTATGTTTTTAAAAAGTTTAATGATAACATAAATCATCATGATTTTGCAATAAGATAGAAAATAGATTATTTTAATAGAAATTGATACCCTGAGTGCAAAAATAATGACAATTTCTTTATTCCACATTTAGTTGAGGCACAAATGTTATTTAGTGGTATCTATAGCCATAAGTTTTAATGCTCAGAGATGTTCTCACACATTTCTCTTTGCAACACAATTACATAACTTTAGTTGTGATTATTTGTGTGCACTTGATTTATGCAATAAAAAAACATGGCCACAGATGTTTGGCTGTAAATAAGAAGCTGAATTCTACTCTCAAATTATTTACATAAACAGAAATGGTTTAAACTTCATTCCTATCTCACCTAGTTGAAAAAGTTGGGCTGACATTCCTTTTCAAGATTATCTATGAGTTGTGCTTAAGATATAACCCAATAAGTATCTTTTACTATCATTTGTATTTGTGCATGCATTATTGTGCTTATAAAAACTATATATTAATCTTTATTAGTGATATTTTTATTATAAGTATTTTAATTCTAACTAAGATTGGTTTACTTTTCCTATACAATTATAATTGATATAAGCACTGGTTAAAAACAATAAAGACCACAAACCTATATTTCTATAGCATTAAACCAAACTTGGCCCCACATTTGAGCCTACATAGGCTAGCATTGTATGTATAGAAAGGGAATGATCAAAATGCAAGGTAAAAAAAAGCTTGGCATATCTCCAACAATGCTAATTTGATAAATAAAAAGGAATCCTGTTTCCCTCCTCTCTAAAAAATGGGATATTTAACTTACTTGTACACATTTACATAAAATTTACATTATATCTTAAATCCACACCCCTCTCATCCACTATTCATTGAGTATGATATCAGGATTAAGATATTGAAAGTGGACTATAATAAAACTTTTATACTTAAACTTTTCTTAGCCTTCCTAGCTCTTATATCAATTATAAGTATTTTAATAGCACCATGTCTAGTATATCAGATGAGCACAAAAGCAGTTTTACTTGAATGTTATAGCTCTCTTCTCTGTATGCATAATTTAGTACTTAAAGAGCTAAATCTAAGAATGAAAATGGAAAATTTTTCAAAGATAAATTGCTTTAAACACCCAAAGAAATACCCATATCTATAGAAGCTCTTTGTAAAATCTCAGGAATTTAATATCCTCTCTGAACAATATTTTGAAGCATATTCAGCAGTATATTTCAATTTTTGCTTTATTAAAAAGTAGTTTCTCCTGTATATATATATATATATATACGTGATCAATAGATGGCATTTTACTAAAAACACTGACCAAGCATTTGTTTACATAAACGATCAAAGAGTCAAAATTAACTATCTCCTTCATTTTATCCCACCTTCAGATCAGCTGATTTCAAGCTGATTTGCTATCATCAGTGAAGGACAGAGCAAAGAAACTAGATCTAAACACTGACTCCAAGGGTTTATGCACAAATTTTCTATCAGCTTGCAAGCATGAAATTTTTCAGACTGATAAAGTCTTCAAACTCAGCCAAAAAAGCTAGATAGCTATATGGGTCTGATCTCAGTTCAGTTTCTCCACATAGTCAAAGCCTCTGCAATCTATATCATTGCAGAAACCTTTAAAGGTACATTTATGAAAAACAAAAACAAGTTTTAATCACGTTAAAACCTGCTGTCACTTGTATATATGATCAATAGATGGCATTTTACCAAAAACACTGACCAAGCATTTGTTTACATAAACGATCAAAGAGTCAGAATTAACTATCTCTTTCATTTTATCCCACCTTCAGATCAGCTGATTTCAAGCTGATTTGCTATCATCAGTGAAGGACAGAGCAAAGAAACTAGATCTAAACACTGACTCTAAGTGTTTATGCCCTTTTTGGCTGAGTTTGAAGACTTTATCGGTCTGAAAAATTTCATGCTTGCAAGCTGATAGAAACTTTGTGCATAAACACTTGGATTCAGTGTTTAGATCTAGTTTCTTTGCTCTGTCCTTCACTGATGATAGCAAATCAGCTTGAAATCAGCTGATCTGAAGGTAGCTAAAATGAAAGAGATAGTTAATTCTGACTCTTTGATCATTTATGTAAACAAACGCTTGGTCGGTGTTTTTGGTAAACACCATCTACTGATCATATATACAAGCGAAAGCAGGTTTTAATGTGATTAAAACTTTGTTTTTGTTTTTCATATATATATATATATATATATATATATATGCTACAGGTATCACTTTTTCCTTAAATATTCTTTGTTACATTTGTAATAAAGTTGCTTGGATAACTTTGTAACTTTTATTTCAAGTAGGGCTAGTAATTTAAATATGTTATTGGCTGGTTTAAAATAAATATTTACTGTTTCAGGTTTGCTGACTTAAACATAAGTTAAAACAACATAAAAAGCAACTTTTACTTCTGTTTAATGCAGGAAAAAATAAGATTCCATATTTCATATTAACATTTATATGTGATATATCTAACTCAATCAATCTAAGTTATCAAAAATTTTATGTAATGACAAAATAGCATTTTGCATTAGTGTCAATTAACCAAACATGATACAGCAAAACAATTTGACAGTAAATTATGTATGACTTTTTTTGCTATCTAATTTTTTAAAAAGACTTAAACATAAATTAAACAAAATTCTTTAACAAAATATTACCAGTAGGATTAATGAAGAGAATAAATTTAACACTAAATACAGTAATAAAAAACATGACTGAAAAATATAAATAAGACAGCAATTAAAGATAGTTAATCAAGATCACAGTAACACATTCTTGTAGAAACAATGATTCAAAGACATAATTTATGATCATAGGACTCAAAATATGCTGGGAAAAATATTTAAAAATATCAAGATATATCTTTTTCAAATACCAATTTTATCCAAATTAAATATTAATGTATATTACTGAAATAATGTGGATTAAAGGGAGGAGATAAAAGAATAAAAATGTACAGATCTTATTTAAGTCATTCACATTTTGCAGGTGATGTGGGTGATATTTTTTTGCAAATAATATTTCAGAACATCATGAAATGTTGCCAGAGTTATCAGATGAAAGTAAGACAATATAATTACAGATAAATATGCCAAAGGCAATTGTAATGTTCAATGGATTTTTTTAGAAGAAGAAAATAAAGATTGATAATTATAAAATAGAAGCAACAGCTACAAATATTTTGGTGATGATATTAATGCAGATAGAAATGTAATGAGTGAAATTAACCCCAGAATTAAACTTGACTCAAGTGCTTTAATAGAAACAAATTAATATTAGAAGAAAGTATAACTATGCATTTGTAAATAAGAATATTTAATATATGTATTTTACCAGTTTTTATTTATGCATATGACCCTGCTATATTTAATAGAAGACCTATATATATATGAAAAACAAAAAAACACAAGTTAAAACTTGCTAACGCTTGTATTTATGACAATAGATAGCGTTCTACCAAAAACATCATCAAGCATAAGTTTGTTTACATAAATGTCAGAGCAAGCATTCACTACTCTAGCTTTAGTTCCACCTTCAGATCATGATTTCAAGCTATTTGCTATTGTCAGTGAAGGACAGGAATTAGAAAATAGATCTAAACACAAACTCTAAGCGTTTATGAAACAGTTTCTATTCAGCTTGCAAGCGTGAATCTTTTAGACACATAATGTCTTCAAACTCAGCATAGCAAGCCAGATAGCTACATGGGTCTGATCTCAGTTCAGCAACACCACATAGTAGAATGCCACCTATTGTCATAAATACAAGCGTTAGCAAGTTTTAACTTGTGTTTTTTTGTTTTTCATAAGGGTACCTTTGAGGTCTTTCTTGCAATGATATATATTGCAGAGGCTTCTACTATGTGGTGATGCTGAACTGATATCAGTTGCATGTAGCTATCTGGCTTGCTATGCTGAGTTTGAAGACATTATGTGTCTTAAAGATTCATGCTTGCAAGCTGAATAGAAACTGTTTCATAAATGCTCAAAGTTTGTGTTTAGATCTATTTTCTTATTCCTGTCCTTCACTGATGATAGAAAATAGCTTGAAATCATGATCTGAAGATGGAACTAAAGTTAGAGATAGTGAATGCTTGCTCTGACGTTTATGTAAACAAACTTACACTTGACGGTGTTTTTGGTAGAATGCCATCTATTGTCATATATATATATATGATCACTACTAGATGGAGCTTTACCAATAGCTCATTAACAAGCTTTGTTTACATAAACACTAGTTTCTAGTCTTCCTACCCTTTACTGATGTGGGCCAACTAGCTCAAAACCATTGTCTAAAAGTTGGACACAACGAAAGAGATATTGAATTTTACCTCTCTCCGTGTTTATGTAAACAAAGTTTGTTAGTGAACTATTGTAAAGCTCCATCTAGTGATCATAAAATGCAAGCTAAGAGCAAGTTATGAAATTTATAACTTGTTTTGTTTATCATATATATATATATCTTCAGATTACTTAACTGAATTATGGAAAGATATACTCTGAAATAATAAGAAAGAATTAAAAGTGTAAGCTGAGAGAATAAACATTGAAATTGGATTCTAAGAAATTTAAAAGATCTAAAATGAGATTACACATGAGATATATTAATTAAATAATAATGTTTGTTAATGTGATATGAAGAAAATAGGTAGGATTCATGGAAACTGGATTAAACATAAAGACACCTTCATTCTACAATGGATTGGTAATAGCTGAAAATGATGAAAATGGTATAAATAAACTATACTAATATATAAAAATAAAAACTGCAAAAGATTGTCAACAATTTTTTTTGTTTAAAAATATGTTTTTATTAGACAACTAAATAACTTATTGCACATGAAAACATAATACATTAGAGGGACTATGAAAACAATCTTATAAAATCCACTCAAAAACATATTGTGTTACTTTAAAAAATTAGAACTAATTGAATATCTACTGGAAATAAAACCTCCAGAAATGAAAATTATTTTATCAGAGAATGAATAACTTTTTAAAACGAAAAATATAATAATGAAAAATATTAACGAAATTATCATATTAATGACTTCTTACGGATTAGACTATTGTGGAATACAAACGTAAACATAAAAATTACATTAAATTTTATACAAAAAATAAGAACGAACTAGTACAGTATTAAATTCTTATATCTATAGAACATGCAAGGATTAAACAAAACTTACATAATGACTTAAATTTTTTTCTATTTATTGATTAAGTATATCATTGTTCATAAATATTATTTCCTATCTTTTAAAGTTGTAATTATAAATTTTATTAAACGCCCATTATTATATTAAGTAATAATTTACTAAGGCTGTAACCTTAGAAATAAGCGTCTGAAAAATACGAAGGTAGGGACCTCTATAGGTCTTTCGTAATGGGTACAGGATTACTGAAAAAAATAAAATTAAAATAATAATAATAATAATTATAGTATTATAAACTATAGAACTAAATTTTTAAAACTTGTGTTAAGATTAAAAGTAAAAATTAGATCTCTGAGGAGCTTTTATCTTTCACATGAATGAATACTTGAAGTTTTGTTATTCCTTAGTGAGTAATTTAAATAATACCAAATTTTTAAAACATAAAAATAAAACCTAGACAAAAAATCAACATTATATAATCGTAAAAAATTAAGATAGTATTATTAGAGAATTATATTTATTTATCTATATGTTAATTTTTCACTTGATCATAATCATCATCATCGTAACAACACAAATAAATATGGTTGCCATTCCACATCCAAAAAAGTAAAAAGACGGCAAAAAAATAATAACAGAGAGTTTTGCAATGTTTATTTAAACCAATCTGTAATCACAAGTACGTCCTCTTTTTTTTTTATTTGAAATTTTAGCTGCAGGATTTTAACGTCTACACCATTGCTTTCTTTCTTAAAGACTTAAATATTCTGTCTAATTGTATCTCTCCATTACATGTTATCTTAAATCATATCTTTCCACTGAAAGCAATCAAAATTGTACTTTATAAACTTGTCTTAAGAGTTAATTTGTATAACAAATACTTTTCCCATGAAAATCACATTCTAGTTTCCTACAATTTTTTTTTTTTTTAAAAGTACTCCATTGTTAATCTGTTTTAGATATCCAATTCAACATAGAAGTAATTTTATAATAGTGGACTCTATAGTAATACATTCAGAAACTTAAAGAACATATGTGATCTTGCCATTAGTAATAAAAAAATCATAAATATTATAACTGAATTTCATCTTTTTCATTTATTGCTTATACTTCCAGTTGTATGCAATTTTTGTTGTTAACATTTCTTCTTTGCAGAATCTTCCTTTTTCTTATTTTCATCATTTTGCTCTTGTTTTACTATGTTTGATTTTGTTATCTTTTTTAGAATATTCCTTTTAATATCTTTTCTGAGCATTACCCTATAAAGTAAGAGTGACAGCAGATAACTACACTCAGGTTATATATATATATCACTGGAATAAACTCCATAATAATCAAAATACCAATATATTAAACTAAATAATAGCTATAATCAACTTACAGCGTGTCCATCATTCAAAATGGCGATGCTGTAAACTGATTATGGCTATTTATTTTTATATATTGCTATTTTGATTATTATACAGTTTATTCCAGTTTTTTTTATATATATTTATTTTATGTATACATATATTATAAGTGAAAACTAATGCCAATTTTTTTTCTTGCATTCACATTTTGATAATATATACTTTAGATAAATACCATTATTTATTATTAATCATTTATTAAGTTTATATATTATCATAGAAATACATCTAAAAAGCCAATTGTTTTTTTTTTTTTCAAATGTCTATCTCTGTTCATAAGTTTGAAGTATGCACGGGTGCATTACGCGTGCATTTAATAAAAATAAAATATAAATCTCTAATTAAGTTTAAAATTTGTATCTAGATTGATGATTAATAATAATCATTAACATATTTATGCTTTTCAATTAATTTTGCCTATTATTGATTTATATACGTGTGTGCACATATATGTTTAATAGTCAACTCATATTATTTATTGTTCCTAAAATTTGTCAATTAATCATATGACAAATTTAAAAGAACAGAATTTTAAATTTGTAATTTGCTTGTGCAAATATAATATTTTTTTCCAATAGTTTAAGTAAATAATAGTATTAAATGCTGTATTAAATCACTATTCCATATTTTTGATTTATCAATATAGATAAATCTCTTTAAGTTCAACATCACCGAATATATAGAAAATTATCAATAGCACACTAGGAAGTGAGATTTACCAAAGTAACCTGGGGACTTTTTCAATAAAGGTGGGGAAAAAAACTCAGAAAAATTAATCAAGATAAAAAGATAGTGAATACAGCAATATTACTTGAGAATAAAATATATTTTTTAATTCAACATTCACTATTAATAGCAAATGTCTATTCCAGCAGTATAAAATACAAACAATACTAACTTCAGTTTAATATTATACATCAGGGTGACGGATTACTTTAAAAACTTTTAAATAATGTAAAAAGATATTTAACATTGAATAGGTGAAAATCCGTTTGAAACTTGAGACCTATAATAATAACACGCGACTTTAAATTAATATAACATATATATCCACACACGCACACATATATATTAAACAATCAAAATGATTGGTCAATTATATAAAGTTTTTTAGACGAAAAGTAATGTGAAGGGATTATAGATAACGTTTTTATATTAATGAAATAGAAATCTAAAAAAAATTATGCTGTATATTTTTAAGCCCTTTTTTTCATACAGTGAAAAAAATCATTTGGTAAAGACACACATTAGTTAAATTTTTACCTGCTGATGCAAATGAGGTATTCGACTAATGTGATTTAGAAATCATTATTTGTAGATATTAAATTTTTGTGTATGTAAACAAATCCTCCTGTACATCAGACATTTTTTTAAGCTCAACCTGATTTCAAAAGTAAATCTAAAAATATATATATTATCGCACTTAGCTGTATTACGTCCCTCATTTTTATACTGCTTTGGTAATGCCACAAGAAATCAGAACACATCTTCAAATGCTTTAAATTTTTTTCACCATAACAATAATACTTTTGTTCATCCCCTCATATAGATGCATCACAGAGTTCAATGTGCAGCTATTGCCTTAAGCAAGTTAAAAGATAAGGTATTTCATTACACTAAAATAACTACTGTCACTAAATTAAATGTATATAGATCTGTTATTTTTGTGTTTTATTTGATGGAAGTGTGACTTGGACACTTTTTCAATATAACATAAGGATATAAAAAATTTCATCTAATGATGCTTCATAAAACTATAAAAATACAAATATAAGACTCATTTATATTTTTTTTCAACTTGCTGGTTTGTCACAGATGGTAGAGCATTCAACATGGGATCAGGAGATCCCAGAATTGATTTTGTTACTAGAAAATCTGGTGCTCAGACTTCTAATAAACTCCTGAGCAATAAGGTTATATGCAGGTCCCAGGAATGATTCTGGTGCTCACAGGTCTGGTTTTTAAACTTCTTATGACCTTCCAAATATGATTCTGGTGCTCACAGGTCTGGTTCTTAAACTTCTTATGAACCTTCCAAGCAATAAGACTATCTGCAGGTCCCAGGATTGATTCTGTTGCTCACAGATCTGGTTCTCAAACTTATTATGACCTTCCAAGCAATAAGGCTATATGCAGGTCCCAGGATTGATTCTGGTGTTCACAGGTCTGATTCTCAAACTTCTTTGACCTTCCAAGCAATAAGACTATATGCAGGTCTCAGGATTAATTCTGGTGCTCACAGATCTGGTGCTCAAATTTCTTATGAACTCATCAGCAATAAGACTATATTCAGGTACCAGGTTTAATTCTGGTGCTCACTCTCAAGCAATAAGGCTATATGCAGTTCCCAGGATTGATTCTGGTGCTTACAGGACCGATGCTCAAACTTCTTATGACCATCCAAGCAATAAGACTATATGCAGGTCACAGGATTGATTCTGGTGCTCACAGGTCTGATTCTCAAACTTTTTTGACCTTCCAAGCAATAAGACTATATGCAGGTCCCAGGATTAATTCTGGTGCTCACAGATCTGGTGCTCAAATTTCTTATAAACTCCTCAGCAATAAGACTATATGCAGGTCCCAGGATTGATTCTGGTGCTCACAGGTCCGATACTCAAACTTCTTATGATCACCCAAGCAATAAGACTATATGCAGGTCACAGGATTGATTCTTATACTCACAGGTCTGATGCTCAAACTTCTTATGAACTCCTGAGCAATAAAGCCATATGAATTTTCTTTATTATAAAATCACATTTTCATTGGATTAGATTGAATATATGAAACAATTGAACAATATACTAATCAATTGTAATCTAATGTAAGAAGCAATAATCACTTTGGTCTAATAAATTTTAGAAACTGTTATTTTTCTCCACAAAAAAAATGGAGGATCTTGATTTGTAATAAAAACATCTGAAGTGTAATTAAAATAATGTTAAATAATATGTAAGAATTATATGTAGTTTAAAAGTATAAGTATACAAGTAATCTATTATTTACTTATTATTAGTTCATTCCCAATTTGTAGAACATATATTAGGGGTGGCCAAACTTTTAGATGTTGGGGTCTATTTTTTTGATGAAAGTGTACCTGAGAGCTACTATGTTTTTTTCTGGTCAGGGCTTCAAATGGGAAATCAGGAAAAGCATTTTTGCCAAATGAAAAAAAATAATGGTTCGAAGTCCTGGTTTTTTTAGAATGTACTTATGAATTGGTGTTTCTTTTTTAAGGGCTTTTTAGGTACTCACAAATATTGCTGACATTCTTAGAAGTTACTTACAAACTGATGATTTTTTTTTTCTATAAGATATGAACTGTCGAAGATATTTTACTATGACTACTATTAAATTACCTCAGCTCCCTTTATGTATTATAATTTGTCCATATCGCTTTACAAAATGTTTATTAAATTACAATAATTGAATTACCTATAAATAACTATTTTCTACAGCTGATCCTAAATTTTAAAAGAAATTTAAGAAAATATAAAGAAAAAAAAGAAAATTATTGTTTTAAAATTTTATTAAAATAAATTAAATGCAAATTTTACAAACAAAAAAAAAGTTACAAAGTAAAAACAAAATATTTTTTTTTTATTATTGTGTAGTTTCAGCAAGTTTGTCAAAATTTGGCTTGTATAAACTTAAACTAATTCTTAAGCACAATTCCAAATGTAGCTCTGATAACTGTGAACTACGCTTAGTTTTTATCACATTCATGCAGGAAAATGCCGATTCTTGCAAATATGTTAAACTAAAAAATGCATTAAAATATGCAGTGACTCTCAAAATATTTGGATATTTATTCTTGCTTATTAATGTCCAGAAGTTCTCATTTGAAGCCACTGATTTTAAATATCACATTTAGTATTTACTATTTCTTCTTCCATTCATGCTGAATCTGTATGTATAAATTCACTTTATTTCATAGTGATATCTTTGATATTGATGTTAACATTAAATGGATAAGACAAAAAACTAGTAATATCTTCAAGTTTGTCAAATCCCTCAAATCTTCATTCAAATTTCTGTATGAAGAGTATTATATTTTTAACCTATTTGTTGTAGATTAGATTCTTTCTATCTTTAGACTCATCAGTCATATTTTGAAATGTTTTAATTTACAATGCTTCAGTTGCATTACAAACTTACTTAATTTTTCCTTGAATAACTTCAAAGTTCTTATCATAACTATGATTGTTTTATCTTTTCCTTGTAGTTCTACATTAAAATCATTTAGTTTTTTTGTAATATCACAGAAAAAGTTGAGGTCAAGAAGCCATTCTTTGTCATTCAGTTCTGAATATGAATTACCTTTAGTTTCCAAAAATGATCTTATTTGTGGTAGAAGTTCTCTGAATTCTGATTAACAATTTTGCTCAACTTAATCATCTTATGTCAGTATGTAATAACAATTCACTATGTTCTTTCTCACATTCCTTTAGCAAATCTCAGAATTGACAATATAACAAGCTTTTTGATCTTATTTTATTAACAATTTTGAAGGCAACACTCATAACATGATTAAATTTCAATACTTTTAAACACAAACATGCCGATATATAATATAATGATAATCCATAAAAGTAAATTTATCATTATTGTTTCTCCACATCTGATCACAAAGTCAAAGCAACAATGTAGAAAGATGTTGCAGAAACTGGCATATCACATAACACTCCTAAATAAAGGTAAATGAGGTGAAGTTTGTAGAATACATTACTTATTTCAGTTAATAAACAATAAAGCAGTCTCTCAGAACACTGGTTTGTGTCTAATCAGCATGCTAGTCAATAAATAAAATGTTCATCCTTTTTTTCTAGGCAGGCAACACAATACTTTCTTTTAGGACTATTATGAAACTACTAAAAGCTTGATATCAAAAGTTGTATTTTTATCTATGAAAAATTATATAGTATACAATGGACATTATGGCTATCTACACAGAAACATAATTTGAACACAGTTCCTATTAGTTATCTGCCACAGAACCATCATTTGAAATATTTTTAGTGGTTTTGAATGACATTATTAAATGTTAACTGTAATTAGTAAATTTCTTAGTAGTTTTATCAACTATACTTCTATACATCTGGTACACAGCTCTAAAGTTTACATCACAATGGTCATGTTTACATATATTACTGTGATCACACATATTTATCTAATTGGCTAAATTTTATTGCAGTTTTCACTTTTAATATTTGGCTTTTTTATTGTTAAAATTTAGACAAGAAAAGATATATAAAAGGAATATCATAAATGATTTTTTCCAACTATTTTTCTATAAATAATGGACCTACTTTTGAAGGCAGTAAATAAATGAACTAGGACATAATCTCTAGTCATGAAGCAATGAAAATGAACCATCGGGGAACACCAATGATAACTGAATTTACCTTACACAAGGTGCTATATATTATAATATAATAAAGAGTAATAAAATACCTTTGAAAATATAACAACCTAAAGAGAGCCAAAGCTACAATCTCCAAAACTATACTTGCAAAAGAAACATTCATAGAAAATAAGACAGACTAAACAAATACAATAACTGACATGTGTAAAAATGATAAATAAATAATTAATGTTAAATCTAGCTTAGTAATATTAAGTGGTAAAAGCAAGCAATACAATAAGCAATAAAAATATACATCCACTTATACTTCATTCAACATAATTATACACCTTCAATATATAAATAATTCATAAGAAGGGCACACACAACATTTTCAAAATATATTATTATCAAATAATAATATTCTGAAAATTTTAACAGTATCATTTTTAAAATAAAATACAAAAGTATACCAAATATTATGCATATAAAATAATAATATTCTAAAAGAAGTAGAATATTAAATTAATAACAATATTCTTTTAACAATAATAAAAATAAAAATCCATCTATCTCCAATCATTTTAGCAGAGTAAGTCAATAAAATGAATAAATTTCTGAAGAATCCAATATACAAGAACATGATATAACTGAGTTGTACAAATAGCACTTCTTAATTATAATTAAGCATAAAATATTTTTAAAAATTAATGCTATCAATGACATGTATATAGCCATTTAATTAAGACATTTTTTCATGGATTAACCAATAATAATAATATTTATTTCATATTATAATAAAGTCATTTATTTTTTTATCCTTTGAAAGCATTTTATAAATAACAATAAACAGGAGAAACAATTGTTTACTTGAAAATATTATAATTTTATAGTAAAATGGTTTTCCAAATTAACAATGATGAGAGAGGGAGAAAGCAGACTTTTATAATAAATGTAAGATAATTCATCTTAATTTTTGACACGAATAATAAATTCAGAAATGTTCATAAATTTTCAATTAATACAAAATATAAACCGTAATTTAAAGTGAGTGGTCTATCCTCACGCTTTCACTTCCAGTACTTAAGATTTGCCCATATATAAGCATTTGGGTTGGAAAGAATAAGTGGATTCATTTTATTCTTTCCTAAATACTATATCTTGTGTTTGGAGTGAAAGTATTCATTTATTATTAACACTCGTAAAAAGCTGCACAATAGCTTGAAAAGGCTGATCTTTAATGTATTACAAAATATCATATTGAAAACTATTTAAAAGCATATTATCAGTTTCATAAAACAATGAAAGTTATTTGTTTTAATTTCAATGGAGACAAGAAAATATATTTCTTTACTCGAACTTGAAATAAACATAATAATTATTTGTATGAAAGAAAATTATTTTTACACCACTATCTCTAATAATTGCTTATTAAAATAACAGCATAATAAAATATATGTCCAAATAGTAATAATAATGTTAAATAAGTTTAATATTTTTCTTATTAAAGTATTTGAAACTTCATTTGAGACATTGATACTATTTCATTATTTTATGCTAATTTTAATAACAGGAATTGAAAGTTTTTCATTTAAAAATGAATTAATTCTGAAACAACCTTGCTTTAAAAGCTAATCATTTTAATAAAAATAATTTAAGTTAATATTTCCGAAAAGCTAATTAATTTAAAGTCATTATCATTATGAAGAATTTTTTTAAAAAACGTATATTAAAATAAACTTGAAATATCAGCTAAATCTTATATGAATATTGAAATTAATTAAAGTTTTTACATCACAGGGAAGACAACATTGCTGTTTGTCAAAATCTCATAAAGCACAAAATTTAAATAATATTAATTCAAACATTGTACAATATTTAGTAAGTTTCCCCCATAATGTTTCCTATAATGTGAGCTTATGCACTTGAAGTCTTTAACTTAGAAATTATGCCTGTATAAAGTTAATTTTCTAGCAAGCTATTATTTTAACTAAGAAAAAATATATATACTATTTAAAAGAAAGTTAAACTTAAGCTAATTCAAACAATTAAATGACTGCAAGTAAAAATGAACAAAACATGTGTGTGACACCCAGTGTGTGTGCAAGCGTCAACTTCTCTTACTTATTCCGTAAGTCATGTGATTACTTTATGATTTATAATATTATTTTAATTTCCACCCAATTTATTTCCTTTTGAATCCAATGTCTTACAAACTCTAAGTAGATATTCTAAAAATAATCTCATTATATATATTCATTTTTTAAATTAATTATTACATTTTCTGTTAAAATAAATTATTTATAAAATCAAATATTATAATGAAAATAAAATACATTATAAAATTAAAATGACCTTATTCCAAATAAAAACTTTACATTATAATATTTATTTCATATTCATTTTAATTTAATTAAGTTATCAGAACATTTAATATTGTTTTTAAAAAATATATATTTAATAAACATTTTAAACAAGAAAGTGTTAAAAAATTAATTACTTTACGTTAATTCTCCAGATATTCATGTATTCATTATTTTTAATTCCTAGTTTTAAAATTATCTGCTTTACTATGACTTCTTTTAACTAACTAAATTTAATATATTTAATTATATTTTATATTACAATTAAAATGGAATTAAAACAAAATTTAAATATTAATAAATTTAAATATAAGGATTTGAAATTGGTTTTCAAATTTAATACTAAATCTTTCAAATACTCTAACAGTTAAATTATGTTTATTTTAACCTTATTGGCTTACAAATTACATTAACTAAGACTTTAAGTTAACAAATACTTAAATTTTAAGTACTTTAAAATTACAAAGAACTATTTATAGGACTAAAATATCATAACTAGGTTGATGAAATCACTTTACAGCTATAAAAATTGCAAAAATATTTTTATACTAGCCTAAATAAACATAGCATCCTTAACAACAACAAAATTTATTTATCCTAAAAATTAAATTACTGAAAAAAAATTTTTCTTAGACATTAGCTTCTAGCAAAAGCTAAAACAAATACTATTTTTATTTTATATTAATTATATATTGGGATATTTTCATCATCTAATATTAAATATTGAATGTCTTTAGAAAAATTTAAACTCTATTTAAACTTACCAAATACTTTCAACTTTTAGTACTATCACACAGTTTAGGATTTAATACAACGTTTTGAGTGATATTAATCTCCTCTCTTTTTCAAGTGTTGCTGGCCTGATCGGTGAGAGCTTTGAATCAAACTTGGTCCTTTAGATCCATGAATATTGAATAACGTGATGGTCTAATAAAATGAACTATTCTACCACACATCTAAAGATCCAGAGACGACTCTTGTGCTAGGATTGTCACTAGTCAGGCCAGCAACACCCAAAAAAGAGAGGAGAATAATACCACTTGAAAGATTATATATATATATATATATATATACTAACTTGTGTACTATTACTAATAGCTAAATGTATTTAAAAAGATTAAATAAAGTTTTAAAAAATATTTTAAGGGTATTCAGTATTTAATATTAGGCGATGGAAA
The DNA here is from genome assembly GCA_028023455.1 of Epiperipatus broadwayi. NCBI lineage: Eukaryota > Metazoa > Onychophora > Udeonychophora > Euonychophora > Peripatidae > Epiperipatus > Epiperipatus broadwayi. The sequence continues at coordinate 28,210,636 of JAQFVV010006197.1, forward strand.
TAGTCCAATATATAATTAATATTAAATTGCCATCATCGCAAACCTTCAGACAAACATATATATAAAGTAACGAAAAATTTTATATAACAAAAAACTTAATATGGGAATCATATTTGAAAGCTGATGAATGATAAATTTAAATGCATTTATCAAGTTTCTCTAGATAATGTTTCATCAGATTTGTCCGACTGTAAATTTTTCATTTCAAATTTTTAATTCATGAAATATGATGATTAATCTTTTTTTTTTCTTTCTTTGAGTTTTGATAAGACTTTTGACCCATATACTGAAATATTTAATAATCACTCAAGTATAGAACTTGCGCAAACTTTTAGGAATAAATGAATAATCAAAGAATATACTTTTAACTTTAAAACTTAATGTTATTGTAAATCGTAAGCTTAATTGACTTCTAACTTTTACAAGATTTTATATGCTATACAAATAAATCGTCTGGAACTGTTTGTATATTTATTTAAAGCAATATAAATTTTATTTATTACTTATAATAACTACATATATTATAGTAAATTCAAAATATGATGGCAAGATCATAAGGTCAATTGTTGTTTTTTTTAGCTTGATAAAAATTACATTATTTAAGGTACAAATATAAGAGCACATCATCTTGAAATTGGGATGTGGATAAAAATGAAAATTTCGATAAATGTATTTTACTGTGAATTTGAGTTTAGTTTTAACGATTTCAGTTGTATTCTAAATCTCTTTAAAGATTGCATATTCATTTTTATTATTGCCACAATATAACTGGAGTAAAATGGAAAGTTACAATTAGGTAAAGTTTTGATGCCTTTCAAAAAAAAAAATTTGCTGCAGAAAAAATTGGAATGCAGAATTAAAACTCTGCTTGTAATATTGATAGTGTTAATCATTGCAAAACTATATGTCTATTTTTCTTTTTTAAAATTAGGATGGACATAATCATTTAAGAGTAACTTACTAATATATATATATATAACCGAGCAGGGCAAATTCCTAATGTCCACTCCATACGTTCTTGTCGTTGCAGCTGTTATTACTATGTGTTTATTCATATAGTATATGAACATGGATGGGCTGCTCACCAACATGCATTAGCCAGCATGGTGAGTTTATTGGCTTTTTACCTCTGAGTTTAAGATCAAGAAACACCATGGTCTTTTTTCTCAGTGCCTGATAAGGCAGAATGAATGTTTGTGTAAATGATAAATATTTTTCCAATACATATATTCAATTATGACAGACAAAAATAAAGCATGGCCCTTATTCCCATGAGGCTGTAAAGTCACCAACGAAGGCAGCAGTTGGTGGCCAAAGGTGGAGGGTGCTAAGAATCCCCTGATTGTGGACCCAGGCTGCCATTTGATGACAACTTTTTATTTAGGTACTTACAACTGCAGATCACTTTTAAGTGAAGGAAGATTGCAAGAATTAAAAATGGAGTAGGATTCATTATAAATAAAAAGTGGAAGAACAATAATGTGGAGATTGATGGTGTATGTGACAGAGTGACAAGATTAGTTATACAACTTAATAGCAGATACCAAATGCAGATAATTCAGGTTTATGCCCCAACTACTTCTCATAGCGATGAAGTAGTAGAAGATTTTTAAATGGATGTACAAAAGGCTTTTGATCAGAGTAAACAACATTTTAAAATTGTTATGGGAGACTTTAATGCTAGTATTGGTAAACAAATGAAAGATGAAAGTGAAGTAGGTAATTTTGGTTATGGTAATAGAAATGAGAAAGGACATAGACTTGTGGAGTTTGCAGAAAAAGAAAAACTTTATATTATGAATTCTTTTTTTGAGAAAAATGTTAAAAGAAAATGGACATGGAAGCATCCAAATGAAGGTACAGCAGAATTGTATTATATTTTGACTAACAGGAAATACATATTTCAAGATTGTAATGTTCTTAATAGATTTAACACAGGAAGTGATCAACGATTAGTAAGGTGCAAGATACGTGTTAATGTAAAACTAGAAAGACAAAAATTGTTAAGAAAAACAATATTTACAGTTGATATTCCTAATCTTCAGAAACATTCTAATGAATTTAAATTAGAACTTACAAATCGGTTTCAAGTATTAGTAGATTTTGAACATGATTCACATTTGAATGAAATTAATATGAAAATAACTGATACACTTTTAAAAACTGCAACAAAGATAGCTGGTAGAAAAAAGCAGCAATTGACCAATAAAATTTCTACTGAGACTAGAGAATTTATGAAGAAAAGAAGAAATATGAAGATATACAAAAATGATGCATTAAAAAAAATTGAATATCTCAAATTTTGTAAAATGGTGTGGAAAAGAGTTGAAAATGATAAATAGAAAGTATAACTGTGCACTAGCAAGAAAAGCTGTAGAAGAAAATAAAAGTCTTAAGAATGTAAAACAACATTTTGGTATTGGTAGGAAATTTATATCTGCAATAAGAAAAAAAGATGGAATTATTACTAAAAAGAGAGATGACATCATGAAATTGGTAGAAAATTTTTATAAAGAATTATATAGTAATAAAGAACAAGTACCTCCTATATCTATTACATCTTCTAAATTGCCCAGAATTTTAAATGAAGAAGTGAGAAATGCAATTAAATGTATGAAGAAAGGAAAGGCTCCAGGTAATGATGAAATTATAATTGATATATTAAAAGAAGCAGGTGAAAAATCAGAAAATTTTTTAGCAAAGTTATATACTAAATGTCTAAATGATAAAGATGTACCAGATGATTGGAAGAATGCAGTAATAATATTAATATTTAAAAAAGGTGATAAAGAAGATATTAGAAATTACAGGCCTATCAGCCTTTTATCAGTTTTATATAAAAAAATTTACCAAAATAATTACAACTCGTCTACAGAGAACATTGGATTTCCACCAACCAAGAGAATAAGCTGGATTTAAAAGTGGTTTTACTACAGTAAATCATATTCAGGTACTGATAGAAGTTATAGAAAGGACAAATGAATATGAATTGTCATTATGTTTTGGATTTGTAGATTATGAAAAGGCATTTGATTCTATAAACATTTCTTCAGTGATTAAAGCATTGGATCATCAAGGTATAGATCAAGGATATTGTCATATTTTAAAGAATATCTATAAAAATGCTACAGCAACAATTAGATTACATAATGATACTGGGAAAGTCGACATTGAGAAAGGTGTAAGACAAGGTGACTTCATATCTCCAAAACTCTTTACAGCAGTGCTTCAAAAAGTATTTTGTGGATTAAAATGGGAAACTAAAGAAGTGAAAGTAAATGGAGATTATTTAAGTCATTTAGATTTCACAGATGATGTAGTTTCTTTTGAAAATAATACTTCAGAGCTGCAGGAAATGTTGCAGGAGTTATCAGATGAAAGTAGGAAAGTAGGACTAAAGATAAATGTTAAAAAGACTAAAATAATGTTTAATCGATTTGCTCAAAATATGAAAATAAAGATTGATTATGATGAATAGAAGAAGTTAACAGTTACAATAACCTTGGTCAGATTATTAATACAGATGGAAACATAACAGAGGAAATTAATCATAGAATTAAACTTGATTGGAGTCCTTTTGATAGAAATAACTTGATACTAAAAGGAAATATGCCTATGTGTTTGAAAAGGAAGGTTTTTAGCAAATGTGTTTAACAAGTTCTTACTTATGGATATGAGACTTGGACACTCAATAGAGAGCAATACAGAGACTTCAGACCACTCAAAGAAGTATGGAGAGATGTATGTTGGGAGTAACAAGAAGAGATTGAAAACACAATGTATTGTTAAGAGAACAAACAGATCTTACTGACCTCATTGAAAAAATTAAAAGATTGAAGTGGAGTTGGGCTGGACATATTGCTAGAAGAGATGAAATTATAAACTGGATTCTAAAAGATTGTAAAAGACCCAGAAAGAGATCACATGTGAGATGCATGGATGAAATAAGAAAGTGTGCAGGGGTGATGTGGAGAAGAGAAGCTAAAGATCGGAGAAGATGGATTAAACTTGGAGAGACCTTCATCCTGCAGTGGATTGATAAGGGTTGATAATGATATATATATATATATATATATATATATATATATATATATATATATATATATATATATATATATATATATATATATATATGCTGTTAACTGACTTTGATTCCTTTTGAAGGCCTTAAAAGAACTGGATAGGGCAATTTTCTAATATCCACTTCATATCTTATTGTCCTTATAGCTATTATTACTATGTAATTATTCATATATATGAGCTGCTCACTAACTCATATTACCCAGTGTCGTAAGTTTGTTTTTTATTTTCAAGTTCATTAAGATCAAGAAACACCATGGTCTTTCTCCACAGTTGTTAATAGTTCTTAATGGTAATCAGTTGAATTTTCTTGAAGACAGAATAAATGTGTGTGTGAATGACTCTTTTTTTCTTAATAGATATTTACAATCATGACAGGCAAAATAAATTATGGCCCTTAAATCCCATGGGATTATAAATTGCCAGCCAAGGCTGCAGTTTGTGGCTAAAGGCTGAGGGTGCTAACAACCTCCTGGTTGTGGATCAAGGCTGCCATTTAATGATGACATTTTGTTTAGATATTTACAATTGCATGGCACTTTCAAGTGAAGAAAGATTGCAAGAACTGGAAAAATCACTGTCTAATAATAAATGGGCACATTATTCGACTTTATGAAGTTAGAATAAAAGGTGATAGCACAAGCATGGAAGTACCAATGGGGTAGTTCATTATAAACAGTAGAATAATAACACTATGAAGATTGATGGTGTATCAGATAGAGTGGTAAGATTAGTTATTCAACTTAATAGCAGATGTTAAATGCACATAATTCAGGTTTATACCTTAACAAGTTCTCATTGTGATTGTGAAGTAAAGTGTTTTTATATAGACTTACAAAATACTTTTGCTCAGACTAAACAACATTTTTAAAAAGTCATGGGAGACAAAAGAAAAAAATAAGGATTGATAATGATGAATTAGAAGGTAACAACAAGAAACCTGTTGGTCAGATTATTACTACATATGGAAATATACTGGATGAAAAATCATAGAATTAAGCTTGGTTGGAATGCTTTTGATGGAAATAATTTAATATTAAAAGGAAATATCCCTATATGTTTAAAAATGAAGGTTTTTAATAAATGTGTTACCAACTCCTGTTTTTTATTACTAAAACTCCTTAAAATCTAAAGCACATATGGTAAAAAACTTACCTTTTTTAACTTTCATAATTTTTTAATTAATAGATCATTCTTTTTCAATTTAGTAAATAATTTTTATTTTAAACTTTTATTAAAATCACATTTTTCACACAATTATTTCAAGGTCAATATGGACAAAGCTATCACATGATCAAAGGTCTGCTGACAATATTTACAACAAAGAATTGAAAGTTCAAAGGTCAACCAAGATTATGTAAACACTGCTAAAAATGGCAATTCAATAAACAATTTAATAACCAACAGTTCAACCAAGAAATTTTCAACATCTATTATTTACAACACAGAATTACAATATTCAAAGATCAACCAAACTTATGCAAAAGTTATTAAAAATAATATTTCAATAAATAACAGCACAATTAACAAGATTTCAACTTCCTAATTAATATGTTTGCCAATACCATCATCTCCCTCATTCTGCTGCTTAGGAGAGAAATCCATATCATTGTCAATGGAAAAATTCGCCCTCCTTTATACCTACTCAATTCATCTCACAGGGATTATCTCTTAGCTCATTGTTTTTAATCTTATATATTAACCCACTTTTACAACTGATACAACAAAAGATGACTGGCATCCTAATTCTCCACACTCAAAAACACATTCAATGTATTGTATACATGAATGCAATCACTATCTTCCTAGGTTCTTGAAAACAACTGCCCATACATCAAAACATACTGAAATGAATACACCTCTGTCTACAAACATAAATTTAATTTGAACAAATCTACCACATGGTTCATCTACATGAGAAAGCCCTGCAATCAAATATTTTAGGGCAAGCCTTACATCCTGGGTTTCCCTTCTTACATGAATCCACTTGTCATGATGCAACACAAAATAAACTTCATGATAGCATTATTCATATTAATCTTACTTCTCTCTTTATTTCTAGATTCAACTATTCAACCTTCTCATAATTACTAAGATTACATATATTTCCCTCATTATCAAGTTCTATAAGTCATTTATTATCACAATTAACTCCCTCTGCAATAAGTTACTGTGGATAGGAAGACTGTATCAATTTCTACCAAATGATTCAGCTGACCATCTATTTGTAATGGTCTGGGTATTCACAACATATAAGCATTTTATTTCAAAAGGCTTTTCAACCTCATACCATAAAATATCCAGTACTGTCCAGTGTTCCAGCATCTGCTTACTATAACACCCACTGACCGATACCCTGCTCAACTTCGTAGCTGTGAAATCTTATCCACTTGATTAAAAATGATACCTGTCAAATGATCTATAGTAAAACCAAAACATGCTGGCATACATATAGCATACTACATCCAGATTCTAACACTGATCATCTGTCCCTTATGGTAAATATCAATAGTTATCAACTTCATCAACAAATGGGTCCTGGAAACAAACTTCCTGCTTCATTTCCACTTTCATGTTTTGCCTACATCTTACTTTCTGTGTTGCTGTCATCTGTACCAAAACATTGATCCATTTTTCTATCCAAGAAGATGAAGTTCTCGATTTTACTTTTAAGCAATTCAAATTAAAAAGTCCACTATCAAACCTGTATCTTATTTTGATCTTATCTCATTATACCATCTATAAACAATTTCAAAGCCCACTGCTATAAAAATTAAAATCGAAGTTGCCATAGGTTTATATCTTTGTTTAACACCAGTTTTTATTTCAAATGTCTCATATTTTTCAGCTGCAGTAACAACAAATATTCTCATTTTATCACATAGATGCCACATAATAATGAATAAATTTTGATGGACAACCATTTAATTTCCAACAATGCCTTGTCTTATTAAAGGAATCAAATGCCATGATCAAATCAATAAAAAGCATATATAAATCATTCTTTTGTTCCTGTCATTTTCCTGGTAATAAAAATCATATCTACAGTGCTTTCTAATTTCTTAAACTCACATTAGTCTCTAGTATCCCTTTATCTATAGCAGAATATTTTTGAAAATACTTTTGCCCTATCGGATAATAATGATATTCTTTAGTAATTACCACAATCTTGTCATTACTTTGTTTTTGACAATCAGGACAATAATAAACATCATTATGATCAGATGCAATAACTTTATGGGTACAGATATTCCTAAAAAAATTCCAATATTTTTGAAACAAATATAAACTCCCATATTTCCATAGATTGTACAAATATATTATTAATAGTATTAAATCTCATTTGATATAATAAAAATACATATATTAATATAAGAAATTAAACAAGTTTTAACAATGTCACTGAGTTTGATTTACGTCATGGATATAATATTTGTAACAAAATTAAATTGCTTTTCTTTTTTCTAATCTCAATGCATGCATATACTTTAGCCGAAAGCATTCATTATCTACAGTACCACAGTGATAGAAAGGATACAAATTTATTTTTGAAGTTTGTTATTTCATGTGATCAAGATTTACATGACTTCAAACTAATAGTGTATACAACAACTCAGTCAGTGGTCAAATGATGGATATTAGAATTGAAATTTAATCTTGTTCTATACACTATTAGTTTGAAGTCATGTAAAGCTTGATTTTATGAAGTAACAAACTTCAAAAATAAATTTGTATTCTTTCTATTACTGTGGTACTGTAGATAATGGATGCTTTCGGCTAAAGTATATGCATGCATAATCTATTCTTTTTAATGCCTAAATATCACATGACTTTTAAAACTATTCGATCATTTATACATATACGGATACTTTTTGATATACATTGCGCATGCTTATATATATTTAAAAATATATATCAGCCCACGTGTAGATTAACAAGAGCTGAAAATTGAAAAAGAAATAAATTTATAAAACATAATAATAATAATTAGAACTGTTTTGATAAATGGTTGGATTTAATTAAAATATTTACAAAAAAAAAAATCAGAACTAACAAATAAATCTAATTACTTCTCTTTTTCTTTTATCAACTTTTTTTTTTGTCAGAATTGTACTTGAATTAATTTGATTTTCTTATAAGGATTAATACTGTCTAATCTTTACAGGCGGACAAAAGACTGACGTGTTCAGACAAAAGAAGATATTGATTATTTTTTCTAAACATCATTCATTTAGTTTTTAATAAATTAAGTTAATTTACATTAAAAACGTAATTTCTAAATACGCTCTCAATAATTTAAACATTTTAAATAATTATCGTCTAGTTGCAGTATCTTTCATAATTAATTAACAGTACACACACACATTACTTACACATCTTAATGTTATGTTTTACTGGAAATTCAATGTCAGTGTTGCTATTTATATTTTTTTAAATTTTCTCTTAAAAATAGTACTAATAACCAAAGCAATTGTAATAAAGATAAAATAGATTTGGGGCTGTCAAATCGACACTCACTCCCGATGATCATATTATTGAATTCTACCTATTTATAAAATATTCAGCATTAAGTTCGTCAACTTTTGTAATAATAATCATGACCCAATGCTTTATTGCTCAGGAATTCAGAAGTTAAAACAACTAGAAGTAACTGCTGAAGCCATAATCCATGGATATTATACTACAATGGCTTGTGATTTAATGTTATTGATATCCTCTTATATTAATGTTGACTTAGATGTTAATAAAAGATTAAAAAAGTAAACCAACAAGTACAAAAAAGAATATCAAATTACAAAAAAACAAAGCGTTAGATATCAAAAAAAGATTCAAACATCTGTTATAAAAGATTGTTAGATGGAAGAATGTGTTCTTCAAATAGAGATTTTAATACAATATGAAAAAAATAACTTTTTCACAAGTGTAAAAAAATATTAATAATAGTAGTAATTACTTATTACGGTAATCAATTATTGGTTGATGAGATTTATATATTTATTTTACGTCATATATTATAATAGCTTTTGTGCAGAATAAATATATATCTACGCACACACAATAATTATCCTGCATCTGATATATTTGGTTCCAAAATATGACACAAATATTTAAATTTAACAATGTAGACAATTATATCATATGTGTATTCATACTATATATACATATTGAAAAGATAGATAGATAGATAGATAGATAGATAGATAGATAGATAGATAGATAGATAGATAGATAGATAGATAGATAGATAGATAGATAGATAGATAGATAGATAGATAGGTAGATAGATAGATAGATAGATAGATAGATAGATAGATAGATAGATAGATAGATAGATAGATAGATAGATAGATAGATAGATAGATAGATAGATAGATAGATAGATAGACAGACAGACAGACAGACAGACAGGCGCGAATTATACATTTAAATGTAAAAATTAAAAATTTTATTTTTCCCCCATCAATTTCTATTTATTTATTTATTTTTTATTATTTTTGAATTATGAATATGAAAATCTCATGAATTTAGTAAGTTGATGCTATATATATATATATTCTACCCAAAATACTTAAAAAAAAAAAACAAGCATATGCAGATATTTTATTTTCTTATTTATATTTTTATATACATTTAATGCTAATTTAAGCATTAAAAAAAAAAGTGTCTCAAATAAAAATAAGTGGATGGTAATTAAGAAAATATTTAATGCTTCAAATTCTTTTTTACTTCTAAAGAAGAGAAGATACAATAACATTTACTGGAAATTTAATGTAATATCAATGCTCATTTTAAATACAATGTATTTTTCCATGGTATTAACATCCGAAATCCCTAAAGGCAACTTCAAGCATTAATCTTTTTTTCTAATAATATTTATTATTTATAGATCCATAATTGTTAATAATGCGAATAAAATAAAAAGTTTTTAAAATAAAAAATAAAAATACTTTTAATACTATATAATATTTCACTCCAGATTATCTCTAGGGAATCATTATGAACCAGATTTGAAATGTGCTTATTTATTTTATAAATAGGTTTTGAGTATTTTTGGTTGCTAAAATATTTTAAATGCATTTATAATAATATATTGTATGTTCTTTTTTAAATGATAGTGACATTTTTGTCGCTATATGTAATGATCAGCTTGAGAACTCACTATTGTGTCATTAAATGTATAAGCTAGACTGCCAAATACTCTTTATATAAGTATTTAATCTTTTTTAATCCAGATAAATGCTCCAATCGCAACCCTGTACAGCTCTTTTATCCACTACTATACCATAGGTCTGAGAAAACTCTGATCCTTTTGTTAATTCTTACAATCAGATGAATTTGTCCTATGTTTGCTTTAGACATAATAATAATAATAGATTAGCTGATTTGTATAAAGTTTAGTAGATAAGGCACATTCCTAACTGTAATTAAATAAATAAACCCTTTATTACAAATACTAATAATTTCTTTTCAGAATCCACCTTGAAATTTTTTAATTATGGAGTTTCAGTTTTATCACCATCTTTCTATAATTTAACATTTGTAAAGTCCATGTGTTAAAATCAGAGTTTGATATCAATAGACAATAAAATAAAAAACATAACTGTGGCCAATTCACAAACATATAACATATCATTTAATAATATCTATCTACAACCAGTTGGGTTTACATAAAATATCACATCAGATGTCTGTGCATGAAATATTCTATAATTCAATATTGTAATATTTGTAATAGGTCTACACAACATGAATTCAGATTATATAGCTCTTCAAAAATCATTCACATGTATGTAATCATCATCTCTACTGATTGACTCAAGGGGAAGATGGACAAATGTAAATACTGAGGAAGGGCAAAGTGTGTATAGAAAAATTAATAATGAGCTAAGAAGAGAAACAGGTTTGGTGAAAGAAAAATGGTTTAATCAAGAATGTAGAGAGATAGAAAGGCTTCAGCATCTAAAAATATATGGTCAGATATTGGTAGAATATGAAATGTCAGGAAAAAAAGACATGGGTAGCAAGTGAGATTATAGAAAAGAATGGAAAGAGATTAACTGATAGCAATAATATATTAAAAAGATGGAAATAATATATTCAGGGTCTCTTTAGTAGAAAAGATAATTTAATTATGAACTTGAAAATGAAGAAGATATTGAAATAAATGATAAAGGTATGGTCATATTGCCAGATGAAGTAAAAAAATCAATTGCACAAATGAAGAATGGTAAGGCTGTCGGATTTGATGCAATATCTATAGAATTTTGAAAGAAATAAGAGAATTTGCTATGAAGGAAATAGTTGGACTTTGCAATTTGATATATAACAGTGAAGTTTGGCATGGTTGTTAAATGTGAAGAGTTTAGAACAATGAGTTTGTTACCTCATGCTTCTAAAATTTTATTGAGCAATTTAGCTCAATTTTTGGGAAGGTGGAGTATTATATTGGAGAAGATTAGTTTGGTTTTCCAAGATAAAAAAGTACAAGAGATGTTATTGATGTTATTAGAACAATTGTAGAAAGATATATTGAAAAAGGTAAATGAATTGGTATATATTTTATCAATTAGAAAAAAAAAACATTTAATAGAGTAGTCTGGAATAAACTTATGTCCATCTTAAAAGATAAGGGGGTATTTTAGATAGAGAGAAGATTGATTTGGAATATATATACTAGACAAAGAATAGGAATTAAATTGGGGAGTAATGAGACTGAAGAAGTGAATACAGAAAGTTGGGTTAGACAAAAATGCAGTATGTTGCCTGTTTTCTTTAATGTTTATTTAGAAGACATACCAAATAATTATTTAGACTGTGGAAGAGCAGATGTTGGAGGTAGAGTAATAAAATATATAAGATTTGCAGATGACTCTTATAGCTGAGAATGAAAAGTGTCTACAGAATATGTTGAATATATTGGAAAAAGGATGTATGAAATATGGAATAAAGATTAATGTTGAAGACTAAGTGTTTATGGATAGGGAGAAATGCAAAAAGATTGCAAATTGAAATCTGAGACAACATAGTTCAACAGATAAAAGGATTTAAATATTCGGTAGTTGGTTGAGTGAAGATGATGAAGATGAAGTTAAAAGAAGAATAGCATTGGCAATGGAGGCATTGATTAAGAGCAAGATAAATAAAATATTTTGTGGAACTTTGAAAAGAGAATTAAGAAAAAGATTAATTAAATGCTATGTGCAGAGTGTACTAATTTATGGTTGTAAAGGATGAGAGTGAATAATAAAATTAGGAACTGATTGGAAGCCTTTGAGATGTGGACATGAAGAAATATGGAAAAATCAGTTGGATGAATAAAATGACAAATGAATAAGTTTTGAAAAAAGTAAATGAAAAAGAAGATTGATTGAGGAAATCAGAGAGAGAAAGGAAAACTGGATTGGACATGTGTTAAGAAGAAATTATAGTTTAATAAAAGATGTTTTGAATGGAATGATGAATGAAAGTAAGAAAAAAGGACAAAAAAGATTGACATTGTTGGACGATATACGAGATGAATAGAGTTGTGTGGACTTGAAGAGCTGGGAAAGGAAGAGAATGGAATGGAAAATTGATGAATCGATGATGTGACTACTCTATGGACCTATCCATTTGATAGAATACTGTTGACAATGATGATCAATAACAACATCTAGAAATCTTTATTAAAATATATAACTAACAGTGGTGTAAATCATCTTTAAATAATTAAAGTTACTTCATCATCAAATCTCTAAATAGTTTCTTTGCAATATCTACATATAAACAATATATATTTTGCAGGTATAAAATCTGATTTAAAACTTTTAATTTATAAGTTCAACTCTAGTCTTTGTTAAGCAATATTAAACAAACACATCCTCGTATTTTCTTCAATATGATATCACCAAGTCCTTCCCTTCTTTTTTATATTCTTCCTGTCTAACATAACCTTCTCATACTGTTTAATAAGCATAAAGATATTACTTTTGACTGTCGACTTCAGCTCTCTATTTTATATACTAAGGTACATATTAATTGTTTTAAATTTCCTTATAAAAATGTCTGAGGGCTACTCTTAGTAATTTTGTCATTAAAATTTATATCATTATTTAAATGCAATTAACTAAAAATATTATTTATACTTTTATAAAATGTAGAAACTTCATTATTTCAATTTAAACCTGGAACCAAGAGCGATCTTTATAAGCCAAATTAATATACTTATTACTAAATCTTTAATTCATTATAGAAAAGAATGACAAGTACTTGCAAATTTTAGACATTAAAGTTCATCTCATTTTACATTTCACCTAAATATGCCATTAAATTATCTTAAAAATCATTAATCCATGTATATAAATAAAATTATTCATTAATTTAAGCCAAAATTATAACATACAATTTGGATATACAAAAATATGCATAATAATAATCAAATATTTATATAAAACATAAAATTGTAATAAACTAAAGATTAGCCTTTCAAAACCTAATGTACATTGCTTTTTACGAATGTTAATAATAATAAATGAATACTTTTATTTCCAACACAAGATAAAGTCTTTGCGAATGAATAAATGAATCCACTTATTCATTCAACCCAAATGCTTATATATATGGGCAAATCTTAAGTACTGAATATGAAAGTGTGAGGATAAATCAGACATAGTAAACAGTAATTTAAAGGATTGATTTATCCTCACGCTTTCATATCCAGTACTTAAGATTTGCCCATATATAAGCATTTGGGTTGAATGAATAAGTAGATTCATTTATTCATTCACAAAGACTTGATTTTGTGTTGGAAATGAAAGTATTCATTTATTAGATTCATTTATCCTTACACTTTCATATCTAGTACTTAAGATTTGCCCATATATAAGCATTTGGGTTGAATGAATAAGTGGATTCATTTATTCATTTGCAAAGACTTGATCTTGTGTTGGAAATGAAAGTATTCATTTATTAGATTCATTTATCCTCACGCTTTCATATCCAGTACTTAAGATTTGCCCATATATAAGCATTTGGGTTGAATGAATAAGTGGATTCATTTATTCATTCGCAAAGACTTGATCTTGTGTTGGAAATGAAAGTATTCATTTATTAGATTGATTTATCCTCATGCTTTCATATCCAGTACTTAAGATTTGCCCATATTTAAGCATTTGGGTTGAATGAATAAGTGGATTCATTTATTCGTTCGCAAAGACTTTATCTTGTGTTGGAAATGAAAGTATTCATTTATTATTATTAACATTTGTAAAAAGAACATGTATGCTAGCTTGAAAGGCTAATCTTTAGTTTATTACAATTTATAAACATAGCGCTATAGAAATAAATGCCTCATTTACATAAAACATAAATAATATTTACTAAGGCTGTAACCTTACGAATAATCGTCTGAAAAAGTACATTTGAAATTTATGCAAAGTTCACAAAAGGTTATATATTTCAACATAGACTACAAAATGATTATCTAATATTGGTGACAAGTCTGGAATTCTATCTTTACGAGTCAGCATTTAATAATTTCCATAGTGACTCAAAGCTTTATTTAATTTTAATATTATACATATATATTTTAGAGCTCTCTCTTCAGATGAAATAGGTAGTTTGTACATCTTATGAAGAATCCTTGTTTTTTTTTTACTTAAATTATTATTGATGTAGATAATACAGCTGTACAGAAGATGAAGTTGAGATTTTTACAAACTTTTGAAGATTTATTATTTTCTTTTCATCACTGTTTTTATTCAATGGGCAGTCATTAGTTCATGGTTTAGTTGTTCTCTGAAACCATTTCTGATTGAAGTTAGTTTTCTAGCCAGGGCAAACCTAACTCAGACTGACTACATATTTGAAAGATTCCTGGTTTGCTTGGGGGTTGTTTTTAGTTTTAATGATCATAGAACAGATGACACAAGAAATGATTTATTTATCTAAACTATTTATATCAAATTTCATTTGAAAAAATTTTAATTCCAGCTAATCGGCACAAATTACTTTCTAAATGACTTAAAATCACTCAAAAAAAAAAACTATAACTTTTCACCAAATAAAAATTGCTTCTAACAAAAAAGCTATAATATACATCAATAGGTACAATAACACTAGTTAACCCTTAACAATGGTCAAATAGAATAAATATTATGCTGAATTTGTTTATTTCAATTGAGTGGAATTGATTATTAATTGTAAAACTATTTTAAAATTTTGCATAAAAAGATTATAATTACAATAAAGCTTGATGCAATTTTTCTTGCGTTTAATCAATGTCGAAATCAAACTAATTAAAGGCTTTCTATCTATTATTGGTTTTGATGTTAAAATTTATACTAAATTATTTTATTTTTTGGGTTTGATCTACTTTAATATAAATTCCAAAAAACTTTTATTTATTTGTTTTTTTAATTAAAAGGATCAAATTATTTATCTAAAAAAAAAAAAACTTTCTAAATAAAAAAATTCTCTTAAAACTAAAAAAAACTAAATTTTTATATAAAATTTTATGTAAACGTGTGTGTACATATATATACATTCTTAAAATTTTCTTTTGACAGATACATATCTATTTAGTCAGCCTTATTTTCAATAACTTTAACCTAACTTGCAATAAATTAAAGTAGTTTCTTACTTCACTGGTTACATGAAATCTACATTAAATAGACATCATTATCTATTTTAGTATATAAAACACTCACATGAGTGCACATACTATATTTATATGTGCTTAATCTAAAATTATAAAAAATATTTGTAGCAAAAACAACTAATTAAATTCTTATATACAGTATTAATAATTGAAAATATCTTGCAACTTCTAATCAATTGTTGCAGAATGCACTTTCAATTATAAGAAAAATTATTATTTAAGGGAAATTGTGGAGGTGATAGTCCTTGTGCATGTGTACAATATGTATGAAGAAATAACCCACTGCATATTACTAGCTGAAATTTCAAATACAAAATCTTCAAATCATCCTTCCAAAAAGTTATCGTTTTTTAGCAATCCTCTCTGTGAATAAATATAAGGTTCAGATTTTATATTTATTCACAAAGGGTGTTGCTGGAAAAACATAACATTTGGGACAATGATCTTAACAGTTCAAATATATATTAAAGCCAGTGAACCAGTGATCAATAAGGTTTTTTTGAAAATATAATTTCATTTCTATAAATTGTACATAAGAATGTGTAGAAAATATCACAAACTACCATTAATGATAACTAGTATTATGTTTTCATCATAGAACCCTGTTGCTTAGTTTTCATTTTTTTAAGAAAAAAGAAACTCAACATATATAAAACAACATGAAAAATATATCTGAAATAAACAAATGAGTCCCAATATACATTTCTGGATAAATCAACACCCTTCATTTGATTCAGGTGTTATTAAAACTCAATTTAAATATTTCAAACTTCTTCCACTCACTCGTGTGATAATAATATGGATAAATAAATATATTAATATTATCAAGAACAATTTATTAGGCTAAAGATTATTATATTATTTTAGACCAGATATAAATTGAAATCTAATCAAAAGTTAATACATCTGTTTTTATTAAATATAATAACATGGTATTATTAATTTACCAAGATGATTTATATGTCATAGAATTCACCTGGAACAAAGAAATGCATATTAGAGATCATTTATCTTTTTAGATATCTTTATTTAAATGTATACATTGCAGGTAGAAAGATAGGTGTTTTAAATTATATTTAACATGTTACACATGTGAGAGAAAAATACAATTAGTAAAAATAAATATATTAATCTTTAATTCAGTTTAAAGTTGATATAATAATCTCTAGCCTAATAAAGATTTTATGATCATCATTAAAGTATTTATCTAAAAATATTGACATCTATTAAAAATTTATCATTTGTAAATATGGAATTGTAGTAATATGTGTATATACTATGACACTATTGATCCTAAGCCCATAATATAATTAAATAATAATCATTAATATAAATTCTTCTCTATGCTAAAAATAATGAGTTGAAATTTATAGATATGATAATATACAGACAAATTGAATGACTATTAACTAATTTAAAATAACTCAAAGTTTATATATTTATTTAAAATGTATGAGATTGCACAAATATTTATATCTTTTGTAAAAAAAAAAAAGTCTTCTTAATTTTTATTATTTGGGTTTTCAAATTATATTAATATTTTTTTCTTATAATGTCAATTTCTAAACATGTTTATTTAACCTTTTAACATTCTATTAGTTATTTTTTTTAACTTAGAAAATATTTAAGACTTAATACTGCAAGAAAAGTCTTATAAAATTAGAAGTGAATTAATTGTTTTAATTTTCTAAATGTATATATTTAAAGATTGATATCAATTTGTTATTTTTATTAACAAGCCAATCATCCTATCTTTATTAATTTGTTTTTTTAATTAGTCTATAGAAAATATTACATACAAACTTAAAAGTTAATTTTTAGAAAGTTTTTCTATCATAGTTTCTAGCATATTTATCATTAATTTCTATAAGTTATAACATATTATTACAGTTTCTGAAAAATATATCTCTGTAGTCAGAAGATTGGCATCATCATTATTGCTTTTGTCAATGTTTTTGTAATAAAGGATTCATCTGTTCTGATACTAAACTAAAGAATAACATCAAAAAGATTCCTTTTTAATTTAAAACTATTAGGTAAAAAAAATATTTCTGAAGATTATTATTCAGTTATTCGATTATGGAGAAAAAAGGATTTATTTATCCAGAACTGGTTATAGATAATTTGAAACTCATGCACACACATATATAAGCAGTCATCCTAGCTATAACAAAGTAATTTTATTTAAAAAACAAACAAACAATAGTATCAAGTTAAAAGTAGAGGATTATCTTACAAGAAAACTGATTTAAATTGATTTATTCATAAAATACTCAAAATAGAAAAATAATTATTTTAACATTTTACTCCATTTTTATTTAAATTATTTATCTAATCCAGTTATATTTAATGATTTTAAATAAAAATTATATCTATTACTCACGATAATCTCACATATATATTTTAATAATAATTAAGCATATAATCAGTTAAGATATGAATCTAAGTTGATTTAACAAGTTAGATATTTATAAAGGACTAATTTTGTGGATTATACTTCAATAGAAACAATAGAAAATCCTTATTAATACTTTTAATCACATAATGTTCAATTTAATAAAATATTTTTTTTTATTAATAACATATTGTTTTATTTAAAATATATTCTTGGTTCATTGCTCTTGAGTTAAAATTTCTTCCACATATATGTGCTGTGATTGCACAAGCTGAATAAGTTATTTAATTATGGTGATTAAATGTATAAGTTGGTATAACATGTATAATGCATGTACATGTTTTCAAATTACCTTTACATATCTAAAAAAAATGAATAGTGCTGCACAAATAATTGTTACCTTTCTCTATGGATGTAATATAGTCAAAATATTTTGATCTTTATTATACATATATGCATGGACATGTCTTATGCCATTTAATGTTACTTTAATATAGATGATATACATATTTGATAATCCAACATGAATAAACAAAAACATTGGTCATCATCATTAGTCAAACTCTTTTTCAATAAATTACATTTTGAAATTCCTTTGTGAACCTATGTATACAAAAGTCTACTGGGATCATTTTCAAACTATTACAATCTCTCTCTCTCTCTCTCTCTCTCTATATATATATATATATATTGTAACATATTAAAAGGATTCATATATATATATATATATATATATATATATATATATCTGAATGGCATTATTCCTCAAGGGTTCATCAGAAGTTTAACCCTTTAACTGATTCTTTTAACTTTTTAATCTTTGTCTAATTTTGTATTAGTCCACTACTTAAATCTGAGAACAATATGATTCATCCATTTCATTTCCAGCCAGTTTCTATTGTTAAAATATTAATCTAAAATACACAGAATTTTTTTAATTCAGCTTCTAAAAATTGAATAATTTTATATTCAAATTGGTTAAATGTAACGAAAAATTAAAAATAATGTTAATAACTGTAGAAAAATATAAGAAAAATGTGTAAAAAAATAACCAGCAGTAAAACAAAAGAATTATATTCCAACCAATGATTGTGTCATTATTCAGTTCTCCAGCTGTCAAAACAATTCTCTTTTTATTTCCAGAATGCTTATTTTTGTTGTAAAATTTAAAATTTTTTAAATCAAACTTTATATTTCCATAAAGTAACATCAAGTCTTATTTATGAATGTAAAAATGACAATAGATGTAATTATTTACTACAAAATCAATTACAAACATGTAAAACCTTTCATTTTATCTCTATTTACCCCAGTTAGTAACGCCTACTATGCACATTATGTTAGCCTGATCCACCATGATGATTTTGGCCACGCTTATTTTTCTTGTAATATTTAACATTTTTGGATAAAGTAATGAAAAATCTTGATAGATATAATTATTTACTTCAAAATATGAAAGCGTACTACATTTCATTTTCAATTCTGAATTTTTAGTTTAGAAATAGCTGATTATGGTCTGCAGCGATAATTGTTTTTTGTAACCGATTATTTTGCCAAATGTATTTTTCTTGTAATATTTAAAATTTTTCGAATCAAACTTTATATTTCCATAAAGTAACATCAAATCTTATTTATGAATGTAAAAAATTACAATAGATATAATTATTTACTACAAAATCAATTACAAACACGTAAAACCTTTAATTTTTATTTCTGTCATTGTTAATTAGAGACGCTTACTGAGCAAATTACAATCGTTAGCATGAACCACCTGACTTGAAGAATGATGATTTTGTCCGCACTTATTTTTCTTGTAATATTTAACATTTTTGAAATCAAACTTTATATTTCAAGAAAGCAATGCATAATCTTATTTATAAATGTAAAAAAATTACAATAAACATATTTATTTACTTTAAAATCAATTACAATGTAGAACTTTTTGTCTTAGTTTGTGTCTTTGTTATTTAGAAATGTCTATAACCCAATTTCAAGATTTGGCAAGTATCCAATCAGAGTAAGAGGTGGGTCAACCTACAAAATAGCTAGCAAAGAAAATTGATTTTTTTTAAAAAAAATATAACGCTATATGCGAACATTTTTAGAACTACAATTTTAAAATTTGAATTTCCTATCAAATAAGCCTAAAATGAAAAAATTGTGACCAAAATTGACCAAGAAATGGCACATGCTATGTCCAAAAAATTTTTAGATATGGGGTCTTTTCATAATAATCACATAAAGGTTAAGAGACAATGTTGGTTTGAGTAAGAGAATATATATATGGTGAATTAGCTTTTAGTTTTATTTCATTTAATATTTCTTCTTCTTTCAGTATATGTATTGCACTAGTAATGTGCATTATATCTTGTATACATACATAGGCAATTTCCCAGAATCATTGGCTATATTAGATGGAAAGTCCTTTATATTTATGTAATAGTATTATTTACTATTAATCCTTTAACATTCAAAAGTACTCAAATGTCCATTTCATATTTTCCTTTCACTTCAATTTTAACAAAGAAAAATTAATCCCCATTAATTTTTTATACTTCTGATAAATTTCTTTAACAATATAAATTTAAAAATAAAAAGTTTTTGACAAAAATAAAAAGTAATAACAGATATACATAATCCAAAAAGTTTTTTTTTTAGCTTTCAATTTAAAAACATGTATTTTAACAAAAAAAAACGTATTACTTATATTTAATACAAATGTGGATAAAGTACAAGTTCAAGTACAAAAATATTCTATAAAATATTGAAAATCAACACATAATTTTAAAAGAATATTTTTGACAGCAGACATTTCTTGCTTAATATCAAAAAAAATTTCAGTTGACAAATTTTCTGCTAAAAATCATATATATTCAAATAAAATCTAAATTAAAATGTCACATACTTATTAAGAAATAAATATTTAACAATTTTATGAAAAAAATAAAAGCCAAGTAGAAATTATGTTTGAATTTGGTTTTATATTTTTATATTATAGTAGCAATTTAAATAATATATATAGAGAGAGAAATTTACAAGACCTAAAAAGAGACTCATGTAGGATGTATGGGTGAAATAAAGAAGTGTTCTGGGATGATGTGGAGAAGAGAGGCTAAAATTAAGTAGACTGACTCTTTGAGAGACTTTCATCCTGCAGCAAACTGATAATAGTTAAATATGATGACAATCACTATAGAAAAAAACTTATTTGCACAAGCATAGATGGTGCATTCATCTAGAAAAAGTATGCTTGCAGAATCTAGTTAGAATTTATATATGGTGAATTTAACTTTTATAAAAATAATTGAATGGTTAGTTGCCTAGCAGTTTACAAAGAAATTTGAACACTGTAAGTTACAGAGCTGAATTGTGATCCATATATCTAAGTCATTCACTCCATCATTTCCCTAAACCACATTGAGCAACATAAAATGTAATGTACCAAAATAAATCAAACCAAATATCATAAGATTTATATTATATTAAAGATTTTTGAATTTATGATTGTTCAACATTGAAAATTGATACAACTAACATTTCTTTATAAAATACTGGATAGTCAGGGCATTTCTAATAAATCAGATCCCTGATTTTATTATAATTATTGCTTGATGGAATATGTGGTGTTAAGATTATGTTTAAATCTACTGTGAATGCAAGTTTAAATTCTTAATATTCAATGAAGCAATTTGAACAAAATGTAACATGCAATATTTTTATTTTTGTGATGTTAACTTCATACAGAAATCCTTTTAGAAAAAAAAATATTTAGGAATATTTTTATATTTTAAATTGTGATTCAAAACTTAAATTATCTCTTTTCCTAAATATTATTTAAGCTAATAAAGAATAAATTATTGCTTGATGATAGATTATAAGAGTCAGTATAATAGGATATTGTTATTTGCATTTTATGTCATAAAGATATACTTTAATAAAATATATGACTTTCATGCTATGTTTCAGTTCTGTGATAAACTTAATATGTTTGATTGAATTAGTTGATATATATTTTAATTATTTTGCACATTATTGCTTGTATAATGATATTTATTTTTTTATAATAGTGCATAATTGTTTAATGGTACAGTAAGAACTAATTGTTACTTTGTTTGATAAATTAGCAACTGCTTTTTTGGATTATATAAAATAATCTCAAAATTGCAAATGGATGAACTTAATTTCAGCCAGGTTTCAAAAAAATATTTAGATGAGGCAATAAATGCAGATAAAGTGCCATCTAGTGAGAGTTGTCAAAAGATAGAACTACAGATTCTGTTTTACTCTTAATTGTATCTTAATGCATAATTTACTTTGAATAAGTATTTTTACATAAATTCAAATATTTAGATTCATAGCCACATAAATGCTTTATTTGTCAGAAAAAATAGTTGATTTATCTACAGAAAAATTAGTCATTTAATAGACTACCCCTTTCAAAAATGGAGCAATAAAGAATGATGCCTTAAAATAGTCAACTGTAGGATGATCAAGATTTTTTGTTTGTTTCATTTTTTAACTAAGAACAGCTAGATATTCATTACTGATTATGACTGAATAGTAGCTACATTGTTTAAAAGTTAGACATCTAAAGAGAAATCCTTTGTTCAAAGCTGAAAAATGTCAAATTTTATTTGTTTCATATTTGAACCTCAAATTGTGCATATGACAAAGGCATAAATTAACCATTATACTATGTTCTATATAATTGAATATTCAGTGAGGAATTATATTAAACCTACCTCTGACAAAAAAATGTGAAATGCATAAAGTTTTTACATGCAACTCCTTTATTTATTATATAATTAATGGTTACAAGTACTTGATAAGAGCGATGAATTAAAAGGTAAAAATTAGGTAATGCCACTCATATAATCAGAACAGCTTTTTGTAGCTCAATTTTACACAGAATTAATTTCCCTATATAGTGTTTTATAGGCAAATTAAAACAGGCTCATCAATTTCCAGGATTTAATATCGGCAAAAATTTTCTCAAAGTTAATGCCTTTTGATATCTACTTTATTATTTTAATGATAGCAGATTCTCAACATGCTCAGTATTATGTTGATGTGCAGCTGCTCGTGAGTGACTTTTATAGTAGAGTAGTGCCAATAAACTTTAGTACTACTCATATAAATAAAAGAGCCACACCCGAGATCATGCCTTTGGTGAGTAATAAGTGTTATTTTTACGATATGTTCTTTTTTCTTGCTATACTATTTTGAAATGGTAAGCATTTTATTAAAATTACTTGTAGAGCTTATTATATCCTTGTTTTACATGATTAATGACTGGGAGAAATATATACTTTTTGAATAATTTTTTTTAACTATTCCTTGTTTTGTATTGTGTACTTCATGATTATTATCTTGGCATATTGATAATTAAATTTTCATATTTTTTTTTTAAATTTTAATCTGAAAAATAATTGAATGGTTTTTTACATAAGAGTTTATAATTATAAATTTTATTAAACGCTCACTATTATTTCAGTAATAGTTTTAACAAGGCTGTAAACCTTAGCAATGAGCGTCTGAAAAAATCGTCACTAGGGACCTCTGTAGGTCTTTACTTTTTTCTTCATAGCGTAAGCATGTGTTTTAAAGACTTACAGAGGTCCCTAGTGACGATTTTTTCAGACGCTCATTGCTAAGGTTTACAGCCTTGTTAAAACTATAAGAGTTTATAAGAAATTTGCACATTGGAAATAATAGATATGGACATAATGCATGAGCTTTAAATTCCAGTCTACCATTCTACTGCAGCACTAAGACAAACATGGCATTTTAACTTTCTTTTAATTATAATATAATTTTTTTCACACATGATACTGGCCTTTATTTTAACCATGACCTCAAAGAATAAGTGGTATAATATGTGCAAAGAAATTGTTGTAATGATTTATTATTTACGAGGGTATTATTATGATATTACTTTCTCAGATTATCATCAGAGATCATACCTGGAAAGTAAAAAAAAAATATTTTACTTCAGTTGTTTATATTTATTATTATCTGAGATTTATTTTTATCTTGTGTCATGGTTTGAGAGGTCCCTCTATCGGCAAAATAAAAATATTAGTTGGCTATTATAAATTTTAAGGCACATTTGATACAGATTAAAGCCTATTTTAAAAGTAATTACATATACTTCCTGTGCACTTAATAAATAATTATAACTCTAAAAGGAATTTTATGGTTCAAGACATTGAAAAACTGGCAGACTCAAAGATAAATGGTTTTTGTACTGATGTCTGCTACATGATGTATAAAAAATCTAATTTGCTCCAATGATGGAAACTGTTATACTCATCCTGCCATCTGAATGTTTAGACATCATACAACTTCTTAAATAAAATCATTCGATATGATTTATTTCTATTAAAATCTTTAAAATATAAACGTCTGCATTTAATTAATTTATCCATTAACTTAATTAATCAATTTATTTATTTTCAAATTACTAAAACGAATTTTTATTTTGTTTTACAATATTAAAAAACAAACAACTTGTTAATATTTTATTGTATCTTAATCTATATATTCTTGCATAAAGATTTACTTTTATTCAATAGAAAGTTTTATCAATACAGTAACAAAAAACAAAAACTATAAACATACCAACATTTCAGTCGATAGTATATCTACACAGAAGAAATATTTAATTAGATTTAATATATATACTAAATTTTA
This sequence comes from Epiperipatus broadwayi, assembly GCA_028023455.1. NCBI lineage: Eukaryota > Metazoa > Onychophora > Udeonychophora > Euonychophora > Peripatidae > Epiperipatus > Epiperipatus broadwayi. Next base: position 28,235,442 of record JAQFVV010006197.1, read on the forward strand.
AATAATTGAGAGTTTGTAATAACTTTTTATATTATTCTTGTACTAAAAAGAGAGCGAACTAATGACTAAAAAACTACAATAATGAGCTTTTTATTTATTTAAAAAAAAAAATCAAAAATATTTCTCTTATCTCCAATTACTTTACAGCATACCAATAATTTCCAATTACTTTTCCAATATTTTTTAAATCAGTGGTTCGTAACCTCCCACCTCCCCCAATGATTCTTTTTAAATATTTGCATAGTCCATTGATCCCTATGATACTATTTGCCATATCTTATAAAAAAAATTTCCAGAAATTTTGTAAACTTTCTGTAAATCCTTTAAACTGCTTGAATAAATACAAGAATATTTGAAATATTTTCACATAATATTGATAATTTGTAATACATTGAAATCATATACAAGTTATTGGCTTATACAGATGCCTCCAAAACATTGCTACCACACTTGTTAAGAATTTACTGTTTCAAATCTTTTACATTTATTTGTAGTAGTTGCATTATAAAAATAACTCTGAATAATTTACAAGTTATATATTTTGGAATTTAATTATGTTTCAGCTTATCAAGATAAAATAATTTTGCTGTATAATTAATTTTATTTAACAATTATTTATTATTAAAAATCATTGTTTTAATATAAAATATATTTAATCTATAACAACATTCTCATATATTCTATGATGTAAATTCAAATATTTTTATAATTAGTTTTTATGTAATTGGCTTATTTGAGCAGAATAATAGCATTTTTACTTTTAATGATCAATTAACTACCTGCTTTATGAAAATGAAGGACTTTGTGTGGAGAATAACAAAAAACATTGGAAATGAAGTGTAGCTATCTATTGAGATATTTCACTATTTCTTTTAAATCAAAACATTCATGTATATTTTATTTAGATATTTTAAAATCAAAAATCTTCTAAATTCATTAGAATAATCAAAAATGTAATGACTTTAAACAAATTCTGACAAGCCTTTACATGATTGGTCATTGTAATCAGCTTTGCAAGATTATTTTAAGAAAACTTTTCAAATGACTAAATATTCTCTTTTTTTGCAGAGTTTATTAAGATTCACAATTAATGTTGCACAATAATTGTGTAATAATTATTAAAAACCAAAAACATACATGATTGCACATTTATTTTACATGTATAAAATCTTATTTTTAAAAGTAATGGTAATGTGCTAGTATAACATTAGCAAAGCAAATTACAAAGATTTTGATAATCATGAATTTTTAAAATGATCTCTGACACATATTAGAATATATTTCAATGTAACAAAAATTATTTTAAAAAATGATATTTTAAAGCAAACTCTAATAGCTTTATCAGATTGTGACATTTATTTGTTCACATTTTAAACACATAAGGCCAATAAAAAAAGTGTTTGTTGATATAAAATTAATCTGCTCCTTCTAACTGTTACCTTTATCAGATAGTGGCATTTATTTGTTCACATTTTAAACACAAATGTCAATAGAAAAAGTGTTTGTTGATATAAAATTAATCTGCTTCTTCTAACTGCTAAATGACAAAACTATTCTTTGTTTCTATTACAATTTTATTTTCTCAATATCTGAAAAATTAAAATATGATTTTTTTTTAGAATTTATTTTGTATGTAAATCTAAATTTCTACCAAATCATGTTCAATTATTTACTTCCTGATGTGGAATGGTGGCTTAATACTAAAAGCAAATGTTGAAAGTCTATAAAACTCTCACTAGGAAGAACAATTAAGTCTGTGATAGTGCCAGAGAATTACAAAGATTCAAAGTCATAACATTTTGAATCAAAGCTTACTTATCTGCCTTTTTACTATTTTTATTATTTATAAGTGTCATGAAAGTAATGGCATCTACATGTGACCATATAAACAACTTATGATCTGTTAAAATTAGAAGCAATAAAAAACTTATCAATTCATAGCAAAGACATGGGCTTAAGCTGCAGTATAACTTCATATACTTAAAAATATTTTACCAGATATTTTTTTTAATTATACATATCAGTTTCTTTGTGGTACAAATAAAATTAAAAGTAAAATAGTAATAATAAAAAGCCAGATGTTACATGACTTATATATAGCTTGCATTTACCAATATGTAAAATTAAGAGCATGCTAATGAGCTCTAAACAAGTTTTTTTTTTTTTTAGTATGATAAATGCTACTACAAGAGAAGGCATTCAAATCATCTTTATCTTAGATTGTCCTCATCCCCAGACCAGTTTCGACCTATGGGTCTCTTCAATGAGGAGTTGGGACATTAGATTCAAAAAACCAACTCAAGCTAAGCATTTATCTAAAAGTTAATTGTCAAGAAGATATAAAATACAGAAAAAAAATTGAATATATAATAATTAATATAAAGGAGCGTACTGAAATAGTAGGTCAATTACACTTGAAGGGGCATACAAATTATAAATGTCAATTAAGTAGCAAAACTCTATCTATAATGAAACATAAGTATAGACAATTATAAAACAAAGATTACATATATAATAAGATATTTAAGCAAAAGCATTCGGTTATAAGACCAGTTAATAATTAAATTTACTACATATATTTTATAACAGTAAAATCAATAAGATTATATATATATTTAAACAACTTTAAAAAAAGAAATAAAAACTTGTGAATGTATTTATGCAATATTTTATTGAAAATATAAATTTTTACTATTTCAAATAATCATCTTCACTAAGAAAAAAATGTATAAAAACATACTTAAAATGTTTTAATGTAAAACGCATTATTATAGCAAATATAAGGTATTCAATTTTTAAGAAGTTACTTTAAACATAAAATTGTAGTTCAGAGGAATATTAAAAATACTTAAAATCGATATTTACGTGTGATGTGTGTGCTTAATTTTCTGTCTAAAGGCAATTGAAGTAATAGTCAAAACATAAATAAAACGTATAATGAAAATCTCCTAATATCTATAAAAAACAAGATCAAAATTGAAATTGAAGATATTGCTGACAGAAGAGAAAAATTATTTTCTAATGCTAAAACAGGAAATTTGGAGACAAAGAAATATACTAAGAAATTGATAAAAGATTTAAATTTGTGATAGAACCTATGTAGATGGAAGAAAAAATGTTGAACGTTTGTTATTACATTATAAATGTTTTAATGAAGATATAAAAAAAAAAATTGATGAAGGAAAAGATTTTAATAAAAGAGAGTTGATGATATTTCTTTTAGGATACAGAATAAAAAAAACAGAAGAATTAGAAATAAATAATAGAAAAAATATTCTTAAAATTGAAAGAAGTAAATAAAGATTTTATAACTTATCATCATCATCATTTTCAATCTTCTCCCATTTCTAGCCTCTCTTTCATCCACATTATCTCAGAAACACACTTCCTTATTTCATCCATCCATCTCCCATGTGATTTTTTTCTAGGTCTTTTAAAATCTGTTTTAGAAATATACAGTGTTTATAAATTAATATCGATTAAAAAAAAAAAAAAAACCTCTTTATTTTTTTGAACTCTGGATTTACAGCATGCTAATAATTATTCTGTCTTTACTAGGCTCAAAAAATTACCTATGGACTATATTTAACGTTTAAATGCAACATATAAAGATTTTGGTTTAGTAAATAATGTACCAAAAAAATAAGTTCTTTATCAGGGCGGAAAAAATATCTTTAGTAATTTATAGTTTGGGTAGATGAATTGAAATATCTTGACAAATTTTTTGAAATGGAAAAGTGAATTTAGAATGTGCTACTACTACTTTTAACAAATTGAAAGATAGAATATTTCATCATAGTGAAATAATTACTTCAGCTAAGTTAGCTATATGTAGAGCTATTATTTAATCTAATTTATTGTAAGGCAGGGAGACTTAGATAACTCATAAATGCAACATAAACCCATTATCCCATTACAAAAATTTTATTTAAAGGTTTCTGTTTATCGCCATGCAAAGACCATTCATTTGAAAACATTTATAATTTCTTTGTCCTCATTTTAAAACTACAGAAAAACTGAGGGAACAATATTCTCATCTTTGGATTTTGTTTTCCTCTTTCAAAACATACATGCCATATTTTTCTATGACAATTTTTTTTTATGAATGCCTATTTAAAGACTTTCATTTAATTGTTTTACCCTCAGTTTCTCAGATTGTAAAAAAAAAAATACGATGTTGGATTTTTTACCTAAAAAAGTGAATTCAGAAATAGTTTGAAGCATCAAATATTTTCCAATTTCTAGACAATTCGACTCTGAAGATAGTTGATTATCCAGAAGTTCAAATAAATCATCTAATCCTTATTTAACTTTAGAAAATAAAAAAGTTTCTTTACCAGCCAGAAGATTAAGAAAAACTAGACAACGTTAGCAGCAGATGGGGCCCTTCATTCCAACAACTTATTAATATACCACCTAATATAAAGAAGCAGTGGAACAGGCAATTTTAAGATTTCATATTTGAAGTTTCTCATTACATGTGAGTATTCAATTTTGGGAGTATTTTTAATTTACTTTTTGATAATAAAAAAATGTCTGCTAAAATAATTGATGAAACCAATAAATATGCTCCTAAGAAAAAAAAAGCAAAATTGTTAAAGTGCATTAGATTATCTGGATTTTTTGGAATGACATTAGTTTTGTACAAAGACCATGCAGTTTATCTGAGGGACATATGGAATTCTGATTCAAGTCTAAAATAGTCTTATTTTGCAAACTTAATGATTCTTGAAAGATTTAATAATTTATTAATGTGCCTGAATTTTAATGATAATGGAAAAATTCTGAATATCACAAGTAATGAATTTGATAACATCTACAAAATTATCCTCATTATAAGCCAGTGCAATATAAATTTTAAAGCTGCATATCAGATGTACAGAAATATTACAATTGATGAAGCAATCACAAAATTTATTGGGCATAGTACCAATATGACCCCTAAAAACCAATAAAGAGAGGTTTCAAGGGGTGTGCTGATATCCACAATGGTTTATGTATCCCATATATAAATAAATGCAGATTATTCCCTATTCCTTGATACTCATAGTGTGATTTCAGTTGTTTTATGACATCTTGTAAAATAGCAACACCTTATTTTCTGTTATAGATTGTATTAAGGTCTACAGTTAGCAAAACAAACTATATGAAAATAAGTTATACCTAAGTGGGACAATAAATACAACAATAAAAGATATTCCAGGTAGCACCACTGAAGTATATAAAAATTATAAAATGAATAAAAGAAACTTATTTTATCATTGGTAAAGTTAGTGTCTCTCAATTTCTGGTTTAGATGGATGAGAAACCAATTGCAATAATTGTAAATGTATGGTCACCTTCCAGAAATGATGTCAGTTGAAAAAATAAAAATAGATTATGACAAACATATTCATGTCCACCTGCAGTAAAATGCTATGTGGGTGGCATCTATTTAGCCAATAAAAAGTGGAACTAATATTATTGAAATAAGAAGTCCATGCCATGTCCCTTCTGACCATTTTTATAATTGTTTTGACACAGCAATTTATCACACATTTTATATCCATTTATAAGACATCCAAATATTTGAAAGTTAAAATTCATTTAGAATTTCAGTCAGCCTTGTCTCTTATGCTAATCAATGGACATTCTCCAAATAAAAATTTCCCCCAAAAATGTATTTCCACATCTAGAATAGTGATCACATGAAAACCATACAGATGTAAAACCTCTGTTGCTAAAGCATTCCAATTTATAAGTGCTGTGTTATACATCTAAAAGTAAGCTAAGATATAAAACTCGATACAGCTGTTTGGAGTGTGGATTGATACCTGTTTGTAATCGCTCTCAGAGAGGGTATTTTGCTTTTTATCATACTCAAAATGTAACATGTAACCTAACTCTGTCTTACCAATTTTAACTCCAAATGTGACCTTGTGCAACTTTATCCCAAATGGATTTACCAGGAGTGTGAATTAACATAGGCACTTCAGAGGCTTCCAAATGCAATTGTTTCTACTTCAAGCTCAGATGAGAATATATAACTTTTGAATAGCTCTAATGGGTAAGTTATATTTGCATTCTTATTGTTTGCTTATTGATTTGTAACATGACTAATAACTTCTTAAATGGAATATTTATATCAATTTTTAGTATTTTGTTGCTAAAAAGAGTGATTTTTCACATGGTGAGAGATAGCACACATAATGGAAAATGTTATCATTATTATTATTCTGCAATGCAGTAAATCAAATTAAAACTTTTTGTTGGTTTGTTATCAGCACAAGTGAAAATTGAATTACTAATATCCTGAAAACTGTATTTACAACTTATTCCTCTCTGGCTCTTTGTTTTTAAATATTACTTATTTGCAAGACGTATAACATGAAATAAGTAGAATATAAACACACTGCAGTTTTTTTATACAAATATATGTTGTAGAATTTTAAAGCTTTGCAGCCAAAAATAAAAATATATATTTAGTTCTAAATGTGAAATTATAAAAAAGAAATTATATATATATATATATCTGCATTTTTTTTCCTGTAAATCTTTGACTGCCTCTTGAAGTGAGAAATTCTTGCAGATTCTGCGTTTATGCACTGTTTTATCATTTGAAAGAATGTGATATTGATTGTCATGTTTTATGTATTGGTGATGATTATTAAGTATGAAGATGTTGTTCATAAGAATATTGGTTGATTAAAAGTCTAAAATCAAAATAGTTCTGAGTGACAAATAGGAAATTTAGAGCTCAAATTTGTAATGCATTTTGTCTTTCAGGCTATCAAGATTCCAAAACTTTTAGTACGATTTGCAAGAATTCATACATATATACACACCAGAGTTTTATGAAGTACATATATATATATATAGTTTTTTTACTTCTTTATTGTATTTATAGTGCTAAGTAATATCAGTTGGTGATTTTGTAACCACCACCCCCACTTTCTTTTATAATGCCATGCTGTTTGAATATTAATTTTCTTATTTATTTATTATAATTTATTAAGAATAATCTTATCATATTTGATTTTAAATAATTATTGCTTGATCAATATTTTTTTTATCTTTTATTAGGGAAAACTATTTTTCTTATAGATGCCTTGAGACTTTTTAACTTCTGGACTACAAGTATAAATGAAGTAATCTCACATTTCTGTTTTTATAAGTATTGAAGCAATGAATTATCTTAGATAAGAAGTATTATATATGTTTTGAATCAGAATTTTATGAGGAATATAATGTAATTATCAATAAAAATGTAATTTAAAAATAGTTATAATAAATTATGAACAAATATTAAAGTAATAATTTTTCAGGATATTGTAATTCCTTTTTTTTTCTAAGTTTTAATTGTAATCACTATTTTTATTATCCATATTTTTTCCTTGATATTTTTATGTTCTAGCAATATATAAAGGATTTTACTCTAATTTTGTTAAAATGGAAGTTATTATGAAAATTGTGTCTCAAACCAAATCTTTAAAAATTCAATATGGCATCTTTTTATCGGAATAGCCTCTGCAAAATTTTAAAAATGCAAATGACAAGATCATGTGACCAATCAATAAGTGCTTCAATTTACTGAATGTGATATTTTAGACATCACTATTCTAAAATTGCATCTTTATTTGATTGGACATGTGAAACAAATGAACAATACAAGATTGTCTACAACTATATTTTATTGAGAATTTGATCATGCTTTTTATAGAACTGACATAATTTATTTACATTCTAAAGATTGTTTTAAAAACGTTCCAAAAAAGTGCAATGCTGATTGTTATCATTGGTAAGACATGATAGAGAATAGAATACATTGAAGTACTATGCTTAGGCACTGTATTGAATTTTAGAAAAAAAAATTATTTGCAGAAGAACTTAAAACACAACATTGCAAAATATCAAATAAACAAACTAATGGACCAGCATGTTTTATATGTGAATCTATTTCTGGATTAGACATTGGTATGTATGGTCTTCACAAAACTCATCTGTATGTTATTATTACTTTTTTTCCTTGCAATGAATTGCCTATTTGTTTACGAGTGACTGCTGATGATGATGAATTAATAGTAGCTACTATTACATGAGACTTCAGACAAGGAGTAGCTATATTTCATCGCATCATATTGCACAATCAAGTGATCAAATATTTGATATATATATATATATATGTATGTGTGTGTGTGTGGAAATTACATTCATTTAAAATAGTAACAGTTTATTATCAGTTGAATTATTTATTGTTTATTTTTGTTTTACATGAGCATATATAAGTATGTACATATAAAAACGAAATAATATCCAACATATTGATTTAATGAATGTTGTCGTTTATTCACGAATTCGATTAAGTTTGGAAAAACTATTCATTCCTCTTTCTTTATTTTGGTTTGTTATTAAAATCACTCATTAGCAGCTATTGTAGAAACGATCTTCACCAATCTTTGGTCAATAGAAAAAGTAATAGTGAACTCTTTCAATCAGCTAATTTTCTTTTTTTAAAAAAAAAAAAAACATGAAGCAAATTGAATGAAAAACCAATTTTATTTATTGGGAAGTAAAATAAAAGTTTATAAATAAACCACGAATTTATAATCCTTGTATTAAAAATAATTATTTAACAAAATTATTTGAAATATAAATTATTTATGAGATGAAATGTATAAATCAATTTAAAACGCTATATTTAGTTTAAGGAAACCTCTATTAGTATGTGATATATTATTCACACTTTGTTTGCAACACACTGATGAAAACTTGATAATGTTACTTGGAGAACAGTTCATCATTTCAATCTGTAATCTACAAAAGGGTCAGTGACTCTTGTGAAGGGCTCTATTGTTTTCATCCATTTTCCATTATTTTAAGTTACATGTAGCATCTCATGACCTAATCTAATCAGTTATTTGAAACAGGTACTTAAAACAAAATTGCACTAAAAAGTAGTTTAGTAACAGCATCTAGTGATTTCACTGCTCTACATAGCTTTGGTACAGTGATGGATTGATAGATTGCGAAGCTGAAAATCAAGAGCTTAGTTTTGTACTCAAATTTCTTGAGATCTCCTGAGAAATAAATCATTCACTTTTTATTATTTACTAGATATACCCAGCCTTTTGAAAGGCCTGTTGTTTTATATGTGAATGTAATATCATTACTTCCTTTGCAATAAATTCTTCATAATAAAAATTACATATTATTAAATTTAATGTGACATTTTTTTATTTGGTTGCTTTAACATTTTTTTTTAAGATTTTTTGAAAATTAAACAAAATATTTTAATATTATATAAATAAATGTGATAAATTCACAATTTTAAAAAAAAATGTTTTGAACATACCCAGCAAGGTATTAATATATTTATCTTTATTAATAAATAGTTTTGTGTACTTGGTAAAAAAATACCTGTCTACAAAACTATTAATAAAGATAAATTAAAATTAAAAATTTTAAATATATCTGTTATATTTGGTATATGAATTTCATAGTGTTATGGACAACTATAAAAATTCCATTTTATTAATAGTGGGAATACAAAAACGATGGTCTTTGCAGCTTATTTTCATAATAGATTTTTTTAACTGATTGTATTAGCAATTTTTTTTAAAGATTTACTGTAAATTAAACAAAAGATTTTAATATTAGATAAATAAATGTGAAAAATATAGCTGGCTTAAAAAGCTGTAATTTCCTTGTATATTTGATATGTGCATGTGATAGCATTACGATGGGTTTTTTTAATTGGTTGTGAATTCAACACATGACAGGTTTGTGGACAAACATACATTCACCATTAAGACAACCGAGAAAATGTGAATAGTAATGGTTCCATTAATCACCAAAAAAAAAATTTTATTGTCATGATTCCTAAGCAATTTATTGTAGTGGAAGAGAGACAGACTGAACAACTAAAGTTTCTGGATCAAAGCTCAGTAAAAAAGAGTAAAAAAAATTATTTTATCATCTGAATGTTATCATATTGGTAATTACCACATGAATTCCTCAATAGCTGATTATCATTATAAAGCACCCTTAATATTGTTACTTTTTTTTATTACCAATATATATATATATATATTATTTTTTACTTTTTTTTGTATTAGTAAGGTTAAAACTGACTGATTGTAAAAATTCTCAATAATTATTCTAGAGTTATTAATATTTTTATGCATTGATTTTTATTATCAAATATAACTAATAACTCCTTTCTTTTATACTTTATTCAATGCAAACATATTGTTCATGCTGTAAGGGTAGCTTACAATCCAGTTCAAACCCACTCTTATATGTCCATTGTAGTAGACTAAACCCATAAAAAACTGAAATGATAGGTTAGGTATGTCATATCATTTTTCTATATGCAGACATACATGTAAATACACACACACTTGAAGTTTGTTTTAATGAGTACCAAACTAAAATAGAATTGAAATGAAGTAAATGCTCCTTTTTAATGGAAATCTTAAAAACCTTTCATATACATATATATATATATATATATATATACCAATAATGATTTGTTTGTTAATATTTATAAACATCATGATATAGGATGGTAACTTGGTAGATGTGGTGATGACCTGAGGTCAAGTCAATATCTAAGCAACCAAGTGTTGGAAAGTGGGAATAGAATTTTACTACATAATTTTATTACATAAATTGTATTATGTAACATCAACAACAACCATTAATTCATGCAACAATAGACACCTACAGCAATAGAAAAAGAAATTGAAAATGTGAGTTTGCTTGACAAACTAATGGGAGACTTTAACATGTCATGCAATAAATTTGTTAAAAAATGGTTATATAGGCTGACTTTTCCTCTCATGCTTGAAGAAAGTTTTTTTTCACAAAACTCTGTTTCATTCAACAATGGCAGACACTCATCTTTAATTGATATTGTGTCTGTTTGCCAGCACTCCAACATATGATCAAAATATTACTAATAAACTCATTTTTTCAGATCATTTGGCCATGATGGTTTGTCTTAAAAATGATTTTTCATACAGACCCACAGTCACTACACATAAAACTATTAGAATATTGCTTTCAGGTCAAACTAATAAATATCTCTTTTCAGAGATATACATATCAATATTCAAAATTTGTGATGTGGATTTGGACCCTGTTCAGACATGGATTACCTTTGTAAACATAATATTGTAGTTTTATATACAGCATATATATGCACTGCTCCCTACTGGATTTCTTTTACATTTGCAAAGTACATTTTCCAATAGAAGATGGTGCCTTAGTATAATTATGTAATCACTCCAATGATTATATATTCCATTAATTAATATTTATAAACATGCATGCATGTGTGGATGTAATATTATATGTGAATATGGAGTACTTATATATTATGCCATCTCCATAAGCTTCCAGACATTTTTTAATTATCTATTTTCAGGAGCCTCCAATAAATTTTGAAAGCAATATGGCTGACAAAATGCTGTTGTATATTTCCTTTCATTTTTCTTTTTAATATTATTCTAAAAATACAAGAAATTACACCAAAATATGATAATTGATTGTAATTGAAATACATTTGATATAATTTAAAGTGCAATAGAAAATAAAATAATGTGGGGAAACAAAGTAACAAACATGATTATTCATGTCAGTGGATGGAAATTCCTAATAACCTGTAACTTTGCCATAAATGCATCTTCTTTGTGCAGTCATCACCACAAAAATTCCACAAAAAAGGGAATTCATGTGTTGTCACACAGTTTCTCAGTATATGTTTTTCAGTCAAAGATCCTAAATTTTAATCATTTTGGCAAAAGGCTACAAAAAGAAAAAAATAACAAATATGCTCACAGATAATCTTATGCTTAATGTAAAAAAATCACAACAATGTTTATAATGTGGTAACATTTCTATGTTATAATATATATATATAAATAATTCATTAAATCTTGTGAATAGAATTTATAAGAGATTTCTTAATATTTTTTAAACTTAACAAGTGACAATGTTTGACAAAATAATTTTGAGAAAAAAAAAAATACTTTGATATTCATGAAAAGGGATAATTTTTTTAAAAAAATACCTGGTAAGCTTCCAGAAATGGGAGAATATGTCAGTACCGAATGTAGTTTATGGACATCCATATAGCATGGATAAATGTGAAAACTGTATTCACATCTATCATTCCATATTTACATATTACAAAAATTAAAAAACTATTACAAGAGAACTGCATTGTGAAATCACTGCAAATATATAGTTAATGCATGAGATTTCAAAACAGTAGTTAGAATATATCACATGATCACCATCTCATGCTAGCACATGGAGAATTTGCCTGTTTAATTTAGTTAGAATACAGTTCAAGATCCATTTTTATGTAAATGTGAATTCCTCATCTTATTTCATAAAAAAAAATTGCATTACTATATTAGAAATTTTTTTAAATTAATAATAATAACAAAAATATTCCATTGGAAACTTAAACCAATCGGTTTATAGTTAAGACCTGTAGAGGTCCCTACCTTCGTATTTTCACGCGCATATTCTTGAGGTTTACAACCTTAGTAAATATTACTACAGAATAAAGAAGTATCAATCAGTTATATTGGTAATATCACTATAACTTATTTTTATTTCCCATGCACATTTCCTTTCATTTCCACAACCTAGGTTTGAATCTAGACCATGGAAAAATCTTAAATTTTTCTAATTTCAAATTAGTTTTAAATTTTTTCTTTCAGAGCTAGCCCATTACTAATCTAAGTAAGAAATATCTAAATATTGATAGATTGAGAATAAATCGAAGGTGGAAAACTATTCAATTCCTTGTCATATTACGTCACGTGGATAGCCCTTCATAATCATCATTAGTTTATTATCGCTAATACTAAAACCTTTACAACTTTAAAATAAAGCTGTAAATTTAAATCTCTATTTTTAAAAAATTTTTAAATTAACTTTTAAATATTTAAAAACACAATTATAATAATCTTTCTGTCAAACGAAATTCATAAGTAAAGAGAAAATCATTTGTTAAGATGCATCATTTCTCTTAACCTTTGAATCAACATTGTAATTTAACTGTTTCAGATTATATTGGAAAACTTAAATGAGAAAAAAGAATTTTAGGTGTGATTATATGAGTAAAATCAATGGCAAGTTAATTCACAGCTGTTGTCCATTTGCTAAAGACATTAGCTGAGCTTGCTAAAACATCACCACTTTTCTTTTTCTTTTTTTTTTAAAAAACTTACTTTTCATATGTAATCTCCACAACTGGCTAGGTTATAGAAAATAAAAGCTTCTAAATTAAAATTAAAAAGATGAACTAAATGTTTACACTACTAATAATAATCAGTTGTTTTAAATGGCATACTGACATTTATTTATTACCTTGTTAAAGAGAAAGCAGGCAACATAAAAAGTGCTTCTGATGACGATCAATTCTTCTGATTGATTCATACTATTCTCAAACATAGTTATTTCCAACTGCCTTCCAAAAGGTAATACGGATGTATAAGGTAAATTAAGAAATACCTAGTAATATGAAGTGTAATCAGAGATATAATCTCAAATGGTAATATTTTCGTGCAATGCATTCAAGTGTCAAAGTTAAAATATTAGAAATAAAATTGAAAATACTTTCATTTATTCCCAAGTTATTATGCAGAGATCTAAATAAATTTTAATACCAGAAAGTATGTAATTTAAATCAACAGAAATGCCCGAGCACGATCAATCATAGGCCTCATAACGACTATCATATATATCACAAACTAGATAACACTATATATATATATATATATATATATATATATATATATATATTATATAGTATATATATATATATATATATATATATAAAATATAGCCAAAGAGAAAAACCTCCTAACTTAAATTCAATGGGTATTTTATTATAATGCTCTCCAGTTTCATTGAAATAAACAGCAATTAGTTCTGCTTTTATAAATTTATGCTATAAAATGATTTGAGTGCAGCTCTATGCACATCTTTTTTGATTTAAATTTCATGCTCGCCACTGATATAGTTTGCATAAACACCCATATAATAAGTATGATAAATGAGCTTTGGCATGTTTTAAATTAGATGTTTTATAACTGTATTTCATATAATTGTGTGTATTGATATAGACTTTAAACTAAACATAACTACAATGTACATGTAAACAAAAAGAGTAAATCATCCTCCCTCAGGCTATGATTTAAAAGCACACACATAAAATTAACATATAGCTTAAGATATATATAATTAATAATGAACAAACCATTCTTTCCCTCTCAGCCTAAGAATAAATAATGTTCTGTATGCTTATCAAAGACCAAGTTCTTCATTCTTGTAACATAGTGTTATTATATGTAGCCTGAGGGAGAGCGATGTGCTATCTTTGATAACATATGTATATATATATAATATTAACAGCATTTACCTATGCTCTGTAGATCTTTTCTAATGTTTCAAATATAAATATTTTATGAAAATATCAATTAATTTCTTGAAATATTAGAAAACAACTTTTCTTCCAAAGAGTAAGCTTGTGGTTTAAGACCTGTAGAGGTCCCTACTATCGCATTTATATACATGTGCTTGAGGCTACAGCCTTAATGAATATTACTTATGTAATCAATGTGTGTTTAAATAAATTTATAATTAAAACAACTTTAGATGATATACGTAAATAACATTATTTAAATGGTTCATAATTATATATATAATATATTTTAGAGGTTTTTCCATATATGATTTTGATTATAAATATATCAGCATTTTGACTTGATTATACAATCCATCAACTGGGTGATGAAAAGAATACTATTCAGTTGATTGTTTGTAAGATCAAACAAAAACCTTGATATATTTATAATCAAAATCATACATTAATGAACCTGCAAAATACATCATTTATATTTGTAACCTATAAAAATCTTCATATCAACATATATATATATAACATTCAACACAATCATTTCTAAATATTACTACAGTACATAATGCTTACTCCCATTTAATACATACTAATACTACAATGAGAAAATGAAAACATTTTCTTTGTATATAAAGAACATTGTCTTAAATATTTATAGTAAAAAATGGGAATATTAATCAATCCAATTATTTTATTGTTTTTATATCATCAAACAGATTGTTTTTATTAACAAATGAAAGAAATTCTTTTTTTTAAAAAAAAAATGTAATGATAACAATCAACTCTTAATCTTTTTATTGTTCAAACACCTATTGGCTGAGTGAATTAAAGTTCTAAATTTTTGATTGGTCAATTACAAAATCAGCAATAAAACATATATTCATCTTTTAATATTATATTCATTTTAATTTCATTTATAAAAAGCAAATTAATAATTTGTCAGATTGTGAAATTGAATGAAAGTTTTTTCAAAAATAAATTTCTATTTATAATTATAAAAATATTTTATAGTGAAGAACCTAAAAAGAATATTCATAACCTATTAGAAAATGTTGAGTACATCAGTGATTTTCTTTCTCAATTTACATTCATGTAAAAGTAAATAATTTTTATTAAAATCTTAACTATTTTTCTAAAATAATTTTATTTTCGGCATATCAAAATAATTTATAATATATATAAAAAAAATACTAAAAAAATACTCCAAAACATTCATTTTTGTTTTCAAAATCAAAACAAAAAAGTTGGAGTAGTGAAAATTGTTGACAAGCACTCCCTTTTGTTCAATAAAAGCAACAACCAATCAGCACCTAGGAAAGTCTGCCTTCTCCCATTGTTAAAACTTTAAATTTAAATATTATTGATTTTTTACTTGTAAATAATTCTAGAGATGGTAGCATGTTACAGTACTTTTTAAGTATTAAAATAAGCTTAAATTCACTACAATTTTGTAAAAACTGCTGGTTTTAGAGTGAGTTAAAGCCATGTTCATCGAGAGATGAACATGACATTCAAAAGATTAAGATATCAACAATCTCAACCTGTTGTCAAGGCAACCTCCCTTAATAATAAATGTGATACCATTTTTATCTATTGTTTGATATATTTATATAGATACTAAAGATTGCAACTTCACCAAGGAATCCATCTTTAATATCTATATAAATATATCAGTCCATAGATAAAACTGGTATCACCTTTATTGTTAAAGGGTGTTGCCTTGACTATAAGTTGAGAGTGTTAATAGCTTAAGGGTTAATTATTATCATCTACATTTATAAATCTATTAAAACCTTGAGAAATTGACCTTATTGACTTAAAACATTGTAATAAACACTCAGTGATCTATATATAATAAAGTAATTCACAACATATATATATATGTTGTATATCGGAATATATATATATATATATATATATATATATATATATATATATATATATATATATATATAACAATAAACTGTTACAGTAAATAATACATTTTACCACCTCAGTATATAACCATATTGTAATGGAAAATGAAATCACTTTCTCATTGGTCCTCTTTGTATATAAAGGAGATTGTCCTCAATACCTAAAGTAGAAAATATGAAATATTGATCAGTTCAGTTATTTTATTGTTTTTATATTGATCAAGCATATTGATTTTTATTAACTAAATAAAAAAGATTACTTGGATTGTTTAAAATTAATATATGTGTAACAATTATTGACAAAAAATAATCTTTATTCTGATGAGTATATTAGAATGCCTAAATATTCAAAAAAATACTTTAAAATTTTTTGGAAAAGTATAATACAATAGATAACTCTATAATGAATTAAAATCTGTAAAACTCAAACTAATTAAAAATATACACACAAAAATGAGAAAATTTTACTGTTCGTAAGTCGTTAGTACCGTTTATTTCTCATTTCCAATAAAGCCCCGCTCTTATGCTTATAAATCATAATGAATTGATTTATTAAAATCAAACAACTTTATATTCATCTATAATTTTAAATAAGTTCTTTGTTAAATATTGAAGTTATGCCCTAAATACTCATCATGCTTTTTATGAATTGATTTATGGATGCGTGAAAATGAATCTCTCATCTTTCTTTTATAAAATTAGAATCATAGTTTCTTTTCAAGTAAAATACCTTTATTCTCCTTTGTCTACTTGTTGGGGCATAAACATATATATTTTTCCCACACTTGCATATTAATTATTGGCATATGAGCACGACTGCCATTATTTATTGTAATTCACGCTCTAAGACTAGAGGGCAATATATCATGCTAATCATAAACATTTGAACAAATATTTATTATTATTAAATATTTTATATAACATATTTGGTTTTGACTTTCTTCATTATTTATTAATTATTTTAATATTCAATCATCATCCATTGAGCTAGTTCCTTGGTGCATAGTCATATGCCATCAACATGTGTTATCCATCGATTTGATCTGAGCTCGTGAGTTGGGTTTAAATTCAGTTTGGTCTTGGATTTAATTCTTTGGTTTAACTGGGTTTGAAATTCGACCACAGGGTTAGGTCATGTTGGTGTAT
This sequence comes from Epiperipatus broadwayi, assembly GCA_028023455.1. NCBI lineage: Eukaryota > Metazoa > Onychophora > Udeonychophora > Euonychophora > Peripatidae > Epiperipatus > Epiperipatus broadwayi. The sequence goes on from JAQFVV010006197.1 coordinate 28,252,920, forward strand.
AACATCTGTTGACTGGTAAGTAGATATTAGAATAAAATGAGTCTATAGGTTTATGAAGATGATGATTCATATGAGAAAAATTTTTAAATGTGTAAAGAGTTTTTTTATTTGTTAGCCATATGTTTATCTAAAGGATTCAAATACTTAAGTATTTTATATTTTCACTCTTTCATGCAATTTAGAACATAAAATATAAGATTACAGAATAATAAGAAAAGAAAATATTTAATATATAAGAACTTAAATAGTTATTGCATTCATTAATGTTCAAACTAGTCTGGGGATATTGGATGAGTAGGCACTAGATAGGGATTTTATGCACAAGCCTTCTGGTATTCATTGATTACTCTAGCTTGCACTGAGTGGCACTACTGTATGAAGAGTTTTGCCTGTTTTAAGAATATTAGATAATATTTTAATAAGAATCTGAGATTTGTATTTGTATTTATATGATATTATATTTTATCTATAAAAGGACTCATACTCTGAAATGTGTAAAATCCATAGTCATTATGGAATCAGTGTGAACCCTTGTTTGGGGGGTTATATTTGTGGTGGGTCTTTAGCAACTAACATGGTGGCCTTTTATCTTTTAGTACCTCTGTTGGAATGTTACAATATATGTGCATATACCCACACACATAGTTGAATTTTTTTATAGTCTGTATATATATTTTAGTTGTCTCCATTCATATAGCTGTAAAGTAATAATTCTACTATTATCATTTTTAAATATTATTTATTAAGTGCAAGTAGTTTGTAATTAAAATGAAAAACTGAAACTTTCTCACACGCGCGTTTTAGAATGCTTATATGACATCTGATTGGTTGTCATATAAGCATTCTAAAATGTGCATGTGGGAAAGCTTGAGCATTCATTTTAATTATGAACTGCTTGCACTTAATAAATAATATTTACATAGGTTACTGTCAATTTCATAACTTCTGAAAAAATTACTTCATTGTAAATCAAAAGATTTCAAATTGTTGATATAGAAATAATTCACAGTAAGTTAAATGTGAAGATGCTTAAAAGCTTCATGCTCTTAAGTCAAAATGGTTCAGACTGGCTTATATATATATATATAGAAATTTAATTAAAGAAGAAGGTGGAACCAACTTTTTCTTATAAAATCTTTGCCTTGTATTGCGACTAGGTAGCTCTCTATACAGTCATCATTACATCTGATTGGCTGACATAAGAATATTCTAAAATGTGCATGCAAAAAGGTTTTAGCCTTTCACTTTAATTATTATCGTTTTTATATAAATATTTTAGAAAAAGCTATTAGTATACCCTATTTTTATTTATGTATACTTAATAGGAAAGTTTTTGATTAGGTTCAAAATATGTAGTGGAAAATACAGTAATTTATGAAGAAGGGATTTTAAAAATCAAATAAATTTTAGTCATATAATATTTTTTTCTAAATTAAAATTACACATACATAGAAAGTTATTAATGAGCTTTTTATTTTTTTATTACCCTGGACAAATCAAGTGTTTGACATTTCTTTCTCCCGTTTCATGAAGTACATAACAGTAGATTGACTGCCAAAAATAGTTGCATATCTGCTGATAAAATAAATTTAAATTAAGTTCAGAATTGCTGAAATAAATTGGTATCAACTAAATATGATAGCACACAATCCATTATTTCGCCCCAAATTAATTGGGACCAGAGATTTTGCTTGCTTCTTACCAATGACAATGGTTTTGCACACCCGTATAATAAAATTCCTCTTATTTGAAATTAAAATGCATAAAATAAAATTGAGTTAAGCAAAAGCTTGAATTACCAAAATTGGAAAAAAAATGTCTCCATGAAAAATAATAAATCCTGTAACAAAAATACTAATTATTGATTGTAAATAGCATGATAAATATTAATTACATTTTAGAGATTGCCATTATTTTCTTTTTGCATAACCTTAGGCAGGCTTCCACGATGAATGTAAATAACGATCAAAAAGTAATATAAATTAAAACAGCCAGATTTTGTCTAAAGACAGATAGCTATAAAAATAATGTTACTGAAAATATATTATATTATTAATTACATAATTTAGTTGCTTTGGCAACCAGATATCAGTTTGAAGACGACAGTTTCATTCAATTGACCAATATTTTTTTTCACACTTTTTTCGGCTGAGAATGGATCCGGAAATTTTTAACTCTAAATGCATTAATTCTAATACTGTATTTGTATTTAACCATGTAAGTTATAAATCAAATCAAATAAAAATCAGTGGCAAAAACTATAAATAAAGAAGCATAATAATAGCTGTAAGACATATAGGAATCACAAATAAATACAGACAGAATAAATAGGTGAATCGATAGACAAATATAAATATAAATAAAATATTAATAATCTTCCGTTTTAAAAATATTTTAAAATACAATATATATTTTAAAGAAATTTAATATATATATATAGACAAAAGATAAAATAAAAATAAAATGTTGAGTAAAAAATGGAAAAATTAAGCACTACTGGAATAGATTAATGAGTAAAGGATATGTCATTAAACATTACATCTTTTCATACACCATTAGTTTTACACATAACTGCAATATTATTTCACACAGGAAAAAAAAGTAATTTATACTTATTTTTTGTTCGGTGATATCTTTTTGTCAGAATGATTTTAAATGAGTACAAGCTAACTTAAAGTAATAATTACAACAAGAGAGAAAAAAGTTACAAGAATTAATAGTTTAGTGCAATGTTAAAGTGCCATACTCTGTATCTAAAATCCTGGATTACTTCGATTTCTTGCACTTCCGGTAGAGTAATAATACCATTTTATTATTTATTTTATTTTATAAAACATTTAAGCTTTAAAAATCACTTTCACACATCTTTAAAGAAAATTAAAAATTAAAAAAACATTTAATAAAACTACCTGTATACACTTTTCTGAATATCCTACAGAGAGAGATACGAACACTTAGGTTTAGTTTTACGATTATGGACAAAAATAAAAACTTTAGAAATACATATTAAAATCATAGAAATTAGTTTTAAGCATATATTAAGCACGTAATAACATAAGAATATGTATATAGTGCTTAGCCAAAAGATGTCTTATTTACCACAATGCAATTTGATAAAGACATTTTAGATTACGCAGAGGCTAAACTCTCCATACAATAGCACCACTAGTACAAGCCAGAGTAATGAGTCAATGCAAGGTTTTTTTGCACAAAATCCCTCTCTAGTGTCTACTCATCCAATATCTCCAGACTAGTTTCCTGATCATGGCTTTCATCAGAGAGAAGCCGTGGATCTGAGAGCAATGCACCTAGATCTTAGGATCTAATGCAACTCTCCAGCAGCCACCTTTTACCTTATTAGCTAACTATAAAATTTTGAGTCCAAAATAAAAACACAATAATGTTTTCAATTTAAGATTATTTGTTTGTATATCTGTATAGATCTGAACTCAGTTCAGCAGCCATAGTTTTGGTGATTTGGGTTTTTTAATAACCAGAATCACCATAATTCTATTGAACAGGATTGGTTTAAAACCACTAAACATCACATGATCACCATTTCTTATGCTTGCACAAACTGTTTACACAGAGACTAAACTCTCCATAGAGTAGAACCACCAGTGCAAGCCATAGTAATCAATAGATGCAAGAACATTTTGTGCATAAAATCCCTATTTAGTGCCTACTTATCCAATATCCCCAGACTAGTGTCCAGGTTGTGACTTTCATTAGTGATGAGCCTTGGATCTGAGAGCATGCACATAGATTTTAGTATCTAATGCAACACCCCAGCACACATATTTTACCTTATTAGCTAACTATAAAGCTAAACAGTTTGTGTAAGCATAAGAAATGGTGATGTACATTACATAACATAAATAATATTATTAACAATTAAATATTATACAAATGTTAATGTCTGTAATATCTAACCAAAATTTCAATATGTCAAGAAAACATATCAATTAGTTGTAGTTTTGGTACCCTTCATAGTTTAATACAATGGGAGCATGTTATACTCAAAAGATAAATCTTTTTATTTTGTATACTATCAATTATTCTAAATATTTTCCTTGACATTAGTAAATTATCCACAAAACATACATCTTCAACAATAAACCCCAAATAAAGAGCTATTATAGGTTAATGGAGAAAACTTATTTAGCCTCAGAAAGAATGTCAATAAGGAATAATTGATAGTTTTCTGACAGCATCTCTGTTTACATGGATAAATTTTCCTTACTTGTATTTTTTATTAGAATAACAATCCAGGGAAAATATTTAATTCAGCATGTGCATATGAATTATAATAATGGTAGACAATGATAATGTATATTAAATAAACACAAACCAATGCTAGAAATTTTCAACAGCACTACCTCTATTTAGAAACACAAACTCTGAATAGTACAACTTGTGTGATTCAGAATTTGCATTTCTAAATATACATGAAGTACTGCTGAAACTTTCTAGCATTCATTTATTATAATTGAGTGCTTTGGGGGTTCAACTGTGTATGATTTTGTTTATGAATATATCATTTATATCTGTAACTCATGAAAATCTTTGTATGAACATATATATAGTTTTGATCTATCATTTTTAAGAAAACAGAAAATAAATGATAAAAGTGTTAAAGTGATAAAATAGAAGCTTATTAATAAATTATAGACAAAACCCAATTTAATGATTTTTAACTAAGATGCTATAAACATAAAATGAAATTTAACTCTTATTTTTAAGTACAACTCAGATATTTTATTCAAAACCCTCCACATTTATTATTGAAATATATATCTCTGTATATATAAACAAAGGGAATAAATTACCCTCCTGTGAATTAAAGGCACTCTAAATGTAGACCAAAGGATCAAGAATACATTGAATCCACTTATTTTTAGAGCTCTGGTGTTTATAAGCATACCCCCAAGAATCAATGAATTTATCCTATTCTTGAGCCTTTATTCAACATTTAAAGGATTTTAATTTATAGCCTAAAGAAAGGTGATTTACTCCCTTGTTTACATATACATTGAGTTATGTTTAAGTTAATGTTTATAAACATATAAAGTATATATAACTTTTTAATATTACAGTGATTATATATGTTTTAAAAAACAATAGTTATATAATTAATGTAATTAGATAAAATTACCTTTTTAAACAAATAATTTTATATATTCCTTAATTTTTTATAAAAAAAAATATGTTTTGATTTTATAAAAAAAAAAAAAGAAAGAAAACCAAATTAACATTCAATTGCTTTGTATTTTTTATTTGTTTTAATTAATTTCTGAAAATGTGAAATTAATAGCAACTCTCTCCATATAATACTGACATCTAATGTAAGCTATAGTAATCAATAGTTGTCAGAAAGTTCAAGCATTTAAATCTCTATCTAATGCTTACTCATTCAATGTCCCCAGATTACTAGAGCTTGCATTAGGTGGCACTACTATATGGAAAGAGTTGTTACTATTTTAAAAATTTGTGCAAAGAAAAGAAGATGGTGTCATGAAATCCATGAGCACTGTAGGAACTCTTTGAGCATTTGTTGGATGATGTGTTGTTTTCTTTTTTTACTGATGTAAAAAGTATAAGCATGACATCAACCAAAATATGGGCATTTGATAGCTTAATGACGTGGCTTTCAGAAAATGTTTACCTCAAAAGAATTGGTTGAAATTTGGATTTTTGGCAATAGTTTTAATCAACCACAGTATTTAATTTTTTTTCTTTTTTGATAACTTTTGTAATTACTATGATGCGATAAAAAAAAAAAATGTTTTATGGTCTGCAAATGAAAATTTCTCCGGTGTTATTCACAAACAAGGCCTACAATAGAGCTTCAACATAATGACTTATAAGTATAAAAGTTTAATTTTTTTAATAATATTTAATTATTTTTTTTATTTTTTGAAAAAATTATCTTTTTTATTAATTTTAGCTTGTAATTAGTGTGTGTTAATTTGTAGTTATATATCTTTTTATGCTCATATAGAATTCATATAATGATTTTTCAAAAAGTATAATAATTTATAATTATGTTTATATAATGTTTTTGTTTTCAAGTAATGGGTTATAAAACTAATAATCAAATGTACACAAAGATCACATATGCAAGCATATAATCAAATTCTGATTCTTGTTTATGTTTATTCTTGTTCATGCTTTGGAGTCACTCTGGTTTTGCTATATGTTTCGTAACATTATTTTCAACTCTATAGTTAACAAATGGGCTATATGCAAATAAATTATATCTATATAATACAATAAATATAACAAGATAGCATCACTTCTGTGCATAAAGAATATAAACATCACTGGTGTCCATAAAAATTATAAACATCACTGATGTACGCAAAAAAATATAAAATGAAGAGATGAAACTCATTTTATCAGTGATATAGAAAGTAGCCTACAATTTCTAGTTTTAGATAAACAAGAAGCCAATTGCTATGATGATTTCTTTTGTATCTTTTATTAGGATGAATCTTTTTCTTTATAGACAACTTTGACATTTAGAATATTTGGGGTACAAGATAAAAATGAAGAAGTCATATCCGACTTCTTTTGGAGATTGTGAAGCAGTGGATTATCTCAGATAAGAGATGTTATACATGTTTAGAAAGATAATTTTGTGAGAAATACAAAGAAATTATCACTGAAAATGTAATTTGAATTTTAGTTAATGTTAATTTCCAAATTATGAACAAACAATAAAATAATAATTATTTCAGATGTGAAAATTTATTTTTTTCCTTATTTTTTATATAGTTATCACTATTTATTTTATGTTTATTGTTTTCATTAATGTTTCTAGTTTCTAGCAATGTTTTTGCTCTAACTTAATTAAAACTGAAGTTCCTGTGAAAATTGTGTCTCAGGCCAGTATTTTAAAAAATTCAATATGGCGGCTTAGTCCCAAGCAGTTAATGATTTAAAATGTAAAGTTGCTTGAAGGATCACACATTTAATTTTTTAAAAAGATATAATGCCACCTAATAAACAGACAAAACTCTCTCTTCAAAAAATGAATGGCAAATTGAGCATATAGTTATTTATAATTTTAAAAATAAAATTACAAAAAAAAATGAAAAATAATAATGCAGTTTTCATTAGAGTTAAAAACAAGATTCATGTGACAAAATATTGCATCAAAACTTTATCAAAAATGAATGTGAAAAAAATAGTTTGAAAAATTATGAAAAAAACAAACCACAAAAAAGAGATGTTAGGTATAGAAAAATTATACATCCAGAGATAAGTTGCAAAGTTAAGTTTACATGCATATGAATAGATTAATAGATGGATAGGTTAATAAATAGATGGATAGATTAATATATATTAGATAGATATATGAACAGGTGGATAGATAGATGAATGATTAAATAAATGGACATATATAGGTATGGATGGATGGATGGATAGATAAATAGATAGATATCTATCTAGATAGAAAGTGCCACAATTAGATAGTTTGATAGAGTGGGAGATTGATAAAGAGATAATTAAATAATTGATTGTATGTAGAAGTGGGTGAAAGGATAGATAGATAGATAGATAGATAGATAGATAGATAGATAGATAGATAGATAGATAGATAGATAGATAGATAGATAGATAGATAGATAGATAGATAGATAGATAGATAGATAGATAGATAGATAGATAGATGGATGGATGGATGGATGGATGGATGGATGGATGGATGGATGGATGGATGGATGGATGGATGGATGGATGGATGGATGGATGGATGGATGGATGGATGGATGGATGGATGGATAGATGGATGGATGGATAGATAGATAGATAGATAGATAGATAGATAGATAGATAGATAGATAGATAGATAGATAGATAGATAGATAGATAGATAGATAGATAGATAGATAGATAGATAGATAGATAGATAGATAGATAGATAGATAGATAGATAGATAGATAGATAGATAGATAGATAGATAGATAGATAGATAGATAGATAGATAGATAGATAGATAGATAGAAAGAAAAAAACTAAATTTGCTCACAAATTCTTATCTATTATAAAAAAGTTCTGAAGTTTCAAATGAATATGTTAACTACTACATGATATGAATTTATTAATGAAAGAAACTGATAGACAGTCATAGAATAGTATAAGTTATTTGTGAATTGCTTTTTTACAGTCTTATCTAAATATCCACTACAAAATATGAAGAGAAAATTATGATAACATTTGCAAAAAGATTGCTATGCCATAAGATTCTTTATATATTGTAAAGGTTGGAAAGTCTCACCTTTTTCATCAAAGTGTCATTATTGTTTTTATAAAAATATTTGATATAGGAGTTTATATATATATATATTGTTGTTGTTAGTTGTTGTTATCATTATTTATTTCATTTTTTTTGTACATGCATTTCTTTATGATTTTGGGATTTAAATGTTAGTGGTGATATAAAAATATACATGTATGTGTCTATAGACTTTACAAAAATATTGGCATATAAAATTGCTAAATGTGTTTACATTGTATGTTTATTTTGAAATTATTTGCACAGAACTTTTATTGTGTAGTACTTATTTATTTATTTATTCTTTTTTTTTATATTTGTAAACTGTCTTTGCTATTTGTACCTCAATACAAATAACAATTTCTGATTGATTTTATTATTATTAAAATTTTACAAGGAATTTATTTACCGTTTATAAAAGCTATTCTTGTTAGGCAATAAAAGCTACTTTCCTTTGCCTTAACTAAGTTTTTATGACTTGTCTTTTGGAAAATAAATATTTTTAAATAAAATGTAATTGAAATTATATAATGATATGGTGTAAAATGATTATTTTGCAAATATGTTGCAAAAATAAGTTTAAATATGTAAATAAATCACTAAAAATTACAATTTTTTAAAAAGACACATTTAAAAAATTGCCTTATGGCCAAACAATCTACCAATCAAAATTGTTATTTGTATTGAGATACAAATAGCAAAGACAGACTAAAAGCAATAGTAAGGTCATCACAATGCCCAAAACACTTCAAAATAGGTAATTTTATAGCTGCTAAATCAGATCATGATAAAGACAGATAAATGATCTTAATGAAAGTAAATGTCATTAATAAAATTATTGTTAAATTAGCTATTCTTATAAAATGAAGAAGTGTGAATGTCAAGTGAATTCATTTTATATTTTCAAAAGCCAGCAGCAAGTCAATACAAGTCTCCTGTTATTTGTGTTTTCTTGATTTAATATAATATTCATATTAACATGATCCCTACTTGCTTTGGGAGGCTCTAGAGCTCAAAATCCATAGAATAGTATATCATCTCTATTGCTGCCTAATCTCAAATCTAATATAAACTCTAGAGCAATAATTCATATGTCTGGTTTTGTTAAATTGTTTAACTATTTTTTTCTTATGTATATTAAATAAATTAATTAACGATTTTTGCTTATATATATATATATATATATATATATATAAGCAAAAATCGTTATATAAATTTATATATATATATATATATATATATATATATATATTATAAAAATACTCACAATGACAAAACTTTTTCCAAAATATATAATAAGAATTTCTGATCAAAAAACTTGATCAGAAAATATAGAAATTATAATCCATCTAAATATTGTATTTCCCAAGATGGCATTTACTCTACAAATGATATAAATCAATTGTTTTTTATTCTTATTACAAAACTTCAAAATTTATTTTAAAAAATGGGAAAATGGTTATATTTTCATTTTATACATATTTTTCATGTAATTATATAATCAATATATATATAAATCTCCATTTTCACTGCTGTCTGATTTGGCGAATGTATGTTTGCCCATAATGCTTCACAACCAATTAAAAAAAACTATTACATTTATGTAAAGGAAGTAATTCTGCCATTAATAAAAAATGCTAGAAAAAAATCAGTGCTTTTAACTACAAAGGTATGGTATTTAAATTGAAAAGAAAATGTGATTACAGTACATAAATTCATGGTTGAAATGTGATATTTGATGAGGGAAAAAAATTGATGCTATAATACTATATTTACATCTAGTTTTGGTTACTATAATATTATGTTTATGTGAAAGAAATAGTTCCACCATTAATAAAAAATGCTCAGAAAAAAATCAGTACATGTGCTTTTAACTACAGAGGTATAGTATTTAAATCACAAAGAAAATGTGAATACAGTATATAAATTTATGTTTGAAGTGTGATAGTTAGTGAGGGGGGGTTGTTGCTGTTAGTACCATATTTATATTTAGTTTTGGTTAGCATATAATTGAAGTCAAAATGATGGCCTTTCAGGATGTGTACAATTCTCAGATTTATTTATAAAATATTAAAATCTTTTGTTTAATTTATATTAAATCTTTCAAAAAAATTGTTAAAGTGACCAATTAAAAAAACCATGAACTATTTAGGCCAGATACATCTGATAATATAAATAAAATACTGAAACTAAAAAAATAATATAAGTCAATCATTTGGTCTAAAAACTTCATTTCATTTTAAAACATGAATTCTTTTAAGTAAAGTTAATAATTAAAAAATTATTTCTGAATAAATTCAAATTCCAAAATCTCTCATATCTTGCTTAATAGAGAAGCAGAAATATTACTGTTTTTATTATTATTTTAAAATTTAAATAATTTGATATTTAAAATCATAAAATAACTTTAATCTGCTAAAGAAAATATTATCAATTTATTATTTAATTTTTTAAAATATCATAAAGTAATTTAAGGTTTAATAATAATAATAATAATAATAATATATATATATATATATATATATATATATATATTATAGAAAGTTAAAAACTATTTTTAAAAGTTTGTTCAGATAATGGACGTTTTTGAATAAGAATTTTGGATAAATGGTATTTTATTTATACACCTGGGTCTCATTTTACGCAATAGATAGGTTCCTCAGAAAACATGCACAAAAGAAATTGCACAAAAATAGACGTAACTTACCTTGAAAAAAAGGGGATATGGACTGTGATTTTTCAAAAATTGCATAAAAACAAAGCACCATCGTACAATTACTTTAAAATTCACACAAAAAAAAATAAGGAAATAAAATATGACTAATAAAACATTTCAAATTTGAAAAAAATTGATACAAGACAAACTTTTTTTAACTATAATATTTAATTTTATTCAAAACAATATATTTTTATGCATAATTTACAGTACAGTAATTGACATTTTTTTATACATATTTTAATTATTATCGTGCCGATAAACAGGTTCGTTTGCAAACTGGTAAAAAATCAGATTCTTCACAAGATGAAATACAACTAGCGCCAACTTCACTCTCATGTTGTGTTAATAGTTTTCTGGTGACAATGTAATTAGTAATTAATCTTTGAGATGATGATTTTATTAATTGCTTATGAAGCTCGCGATATCAGACAGACAACCATTTAGCTCTCATTGGAATTTTAAGAGCACGTTCATGATTAGTTTCATTAATAAGAAACTAATTAAAAATAAACTTGCAGACACTAAATGATTAATAATTGATTACATTCTTTTTTAAAAAGCAAAAACAGAATGTGATTTAAAATCCAAAATTAACATGCACAATGTTTTTACATTATAATCTTGTAAAATTTAATGTGGGTATTACATAAAATGTGGAAATCATGATTTTAATTTCATTATTGCATAAAATCTTACTATTATAAAGCACTGAAAATATTAAAATTACTAAGATGAAAGTCGAATTCCAATAATGTGCTATTACTTTCAATATGACGTAAGTGTGTGAAATTTATTATTTAAAGTAATAACGCATTATCAGAATTCGACTTCTGAAGAAACGTGAATCGCGTAACTTCAAAATTGCGTTAAATAAATCTGCCTAAAACGAGACCCAGGTGTATTAATTTTTTAAAAAACTCAGACTAACTGAATAGAATTATTAAATTCTCATTCTGCCACTAGAGTGCACAAATGCCGCAAAATCTCCAAGCAATTAATCATACCATTACTTTTGCTGGAACTGATTGGGAATGTACTGAAATTCTAAAAGTTCTGAAGCCATTAATAATGGATCAGAAATTTAAAATAGGCCTACTAAAATACATAAATTTGTTAAATACAATATAAAATATTTATTATAAAAATAAATTTACTCTCATAACAATTTTACTTATTTTGACATCCAGAAAATAATTTTCTTGAAAAAAACCATCAAATCAATTATGAAAAAACAAAAAGTAATGAGAAATAATCCTTATGAAAATATAGGATAAAATATTATTCACCAAGCTTTCCATATAGGTTGAGTAAAAAGGTTTAATGTATTTTCTTTTGGTTTTATATTCTGACTAAGAATAGTTAGATCCCCATTCACTGATTAAAATTTGATAACTAAGTATGGGATAGTTACTTCAAAATATTTTCAAAGTCTGCTGAAATCTAAAAAATTTTCAAACTTTACTCAGATTAAATTATAAGCAAATACTACAAGTATGACAAATAGATGTAATGAACCATTACATCACAAAGTTCTTTTGATGATGCAATAAAAAAAAAATTCTGTTGGATCATTGTAAAAGAAATAAATATTGTAATAAAATAAATAATTGCATTCAAGTACTATGTATACTTTTACCTTGCATTTTGTCTATAAATATTTGATAATATTTAAGCTACCATCATTTAAAATGTTATCATCATCATTAACCATTATCAATCCACTGCAGGCTGAAAGTCTCTTCAAGTTCAATCCACCTTCTCTGATTTTTAGCTTCTCTCTTCCAAATAACCCCTGCACACTTTCTTATTTCATCCATCCATCTTACATGTGGTCTCTTTGTGGGTCTTTTATAATCTCTTGGAATCCAGTTTAGACTTCAATTGTCCATCTATTATTAACTCTTCTAGAAATATGTCCAGCCCAACTCCACTTCAGTCTTTTAATTTTTTCAATGAGGTCAGTAACACCTGTTTCTTTTCTTATCCATATATTGCATTTTTGGATCTCTACTTGTTACTGCTAACATGCATCTCTCCATACTTCTTTGTGTGGCTTGAAGACTCTGTATAGCTCTTCTATTAAATGTCCCAGTCTCAGATCCATAAGTAAGAACTGGTAAACACATTTATTAAAAACCTTCCTTTTCAACCACATAGGCATATTTCCTTTTAGTATCAAGTTATTTTTATCAAAAGCACTCCAACCAAGTTTAATTCCATGATTAATTTCATTCATTATGTTTCCATCTGTATTAATAACCTGACCAAGGTATTAGTAGCTGTTAATTTTTTCTAACTCATCATAATCAATCTTTATTTTCATATTTTTAGAATATTCATTGAACATTACTTTAGTCGTTTTAACGTTTATTTTTAGTTCTACTTTTCATCTTTCATCTGATAACTCCTGCAACATTTCCTACAGCTCTAAAGCATTATTTGCAAAAACAAATACATCATCTGCAATATCTAAATGACTTAAATAATCTTCATTTAATTCCACTCCTTTAGCTTCCCATTTTAATCCACAAAATACTTCTTGCAGCATTGCTGTAAAAAGTTTTGGAGATATGGAGCCACCCTATCTTACACCCTTCTCAATGTTGTCTTTCCTAGTATCATTATGTAATATAATTGTTGCTGTTATATTTTTAGAAATACTCTTCAAAATATGACAATATCCTGGATCTATACTTTGATGATCCAATGTTTTAATCACTGAAGAAATGTTTATAGAATCAAATGCCTTTTCATAATCTACAAATTGAAAGCATAATGGCAACTCATATTCATTTGTCTTTTTTATAATTTCTTTCAATACCTGGATATGATCTACAGTACTAAAACCACTTTTAAATCCAGATTATTCTCTTGGTTGTTAGAGAGGGCAAGAGTAATATGAATGGATGGATAGAAAGGAATAGATGGGATAAAATAGAAAGATAGATAGATAAACAGAAAAATAAATAGACAGATACATTGGCAAATAAATAGATAGTTAGAGAGCTAGGTGTATCAATCAATAAATGGATGGCGAATAGCCAGATGGATAGGTGGATAGATAGGTAAATAAATATGTATACAGATAGATATATAAGGAAACAAATTTGATTAACAAACAGACAGATAATAGATAGGTAGGTAAATTAACAGCTATGTAGAAAGACAGGCAAATAAATAGATAGATAAGTAGATAGACAGATTACTTTGATAGAACGACTAAGTATATAGATACATAGACAGACAGACAGGCAGACAGACAGACAGATAAATAGATAGATAGATAGATAGATAGATAGGTAGGTAGGTAGGTAGATAGATAGATAGATAGATAGATAGATAGATAGATAGATAGATAGATAGATAGATAGATAGATAAATAGAGATAGATAGATAGATAGATAGATAGATAGATAGATAGATAGATAGATAGATAGATAGATAGATAGATAGATGAAGATAGATAGATAGATAGATAGATAGATAGATAGATAGATAGATAGATAGATAGATAGATAGATAGATAGATAGATAGATAGATAGATAGATAGATAGATAGATAGATAGATAGATAGATAGATAGATAGATAGATAGATAGATAGATAGATAGATAGATAGATAGATAGATAGATAGATAGATAGATAGATAGATAGATAGATAGATAGATAGATAGATAGATAGATAGATAGATAGATAGATAGATAGATAGATAGATAGATAGATTATGGTATCATGAAGCACTAATAATTAGCAGAGCATTTCACTATCATGCCTGTAACTCAGACTATAATCTGGATCAGGGAAACTTCAGAATTGTTACAATAGATTTAGATGTAATAGCACAGATTTTCAAATCGCCTATAAATTATATCTAAGTTCCAAGTATCTAAATTTTACTTGTATTAAAATATTATAATATGTTTAATATTTGTTCTTTTAGCTAATCAGTCTCATAGACAACCTAACTACTCAGTAAATATTTCTTAGATAGAATATCTTGCTATTCTTAACCAGAAAGTAGAATAAAGAAAGGAAACTTTTCAAAATCATTATTTGACCATTTCTGAGCCTAATGACAATTATCTTTTTGCTACTTCTTATGAATGATGTAAATATAAAATACATACTAAAAACATCTAAATCAGTATAATAATAATAATAGGATTGTATTTGCAGAAAAATTAACTAACAATGGAATTTTATCCAAGTAATAATATAACTACAATTTGTTCAAATAGTTAAGGAAGACATAAACAAACTTTAACACATTTAATTTAATAATATAATAATAAACGTATCAAAAAAACCATAAATATAATTTACATTGTTTTTAATAATCTTATCAAACTGTAATATTTAATAACCCATGATTATTAATGGTTTTTAATATAACTGTACTTATACCACCTATAATGCAGTTGTCAAGTAGATATGAAAATCTTGTGTCACACTCAGTCACCATAATATAAAATGAAGTAATTGGCCCTATAAGATGATTTTGATCAGTTAGGCTCTGTCCTACCAATTGCAGTAGTGTTATTCCATAATATAAGTCAATATTTAATTTATATGTGCATTATAAGTAAATTAATCATGTATATCATTTTTTTTAATATTGCATTTATAATCTATCCTTTTTTAACAATGTTTCAACAACTTCAACTTTAGACATGTACTCTGAAATATTAACTTTAGCTACATGCACTCCAAAATAAATATGAAAATGTTTAAAACTGAAGAATTTCAAGAAGTATCATGTTTTCATTCTTATTTAGAAGCATTATTGTATTAAGATAGAGTCCATGAAGGTAATTTAAAATGAATTGTATTATGCATTAATTTAAAACTTTATTTAATTAATAAAGAACTGAAATATTGACAACTAACAAAAGATGCTAACATTATTTACTTGTCGCAGATGATAGATGAGTACTTAATTTTTCATAAGAATGCTTTTGTATAGAAGATTCAAGTTACTTTAATTTTAAATTAAATTAAATATTAAGTAATTATTTCTTAAGCTGAATAAAATAAAATTATCTATTTGTAAGTCTATAACATTTAAAAATGCCTCACATTGCTTCTAGATCTCAGGAATTCAATTTGATGCTAATGTTATTATTATTGAATTTTTTTTTATCAATTCTACATTGTTAAATTTTTATAATTTTGAATTAAACTTAAAACATTTTGTTTTCTCACACAAATATTAAATAATTAAATTTTTAAACTTGAATTAAGAAACTTAATTATTTGTAATCCTATAACAATTAAAACTGCTGCACAGATGCCCTAGTTATAACACAGAACTAAAATATTCCTTCATTGTTTAGTAATATGCTTTTTTAAGGCATGGTTATTACATTTTTTACATTATGAAATTGTTAAAGTTGTGATATTGCAGGTGATTGCTGTGACTCTAATGCAACTAATGAAACAATAATTCATGGGTCCAACTAGTCCTGCAAAGTCATTATTTAACAACAGTATAAGTGATTTTTTAATCTAAGTTTTCAACACTTTCATTACAGGGTCACTGTAAACAATTGTTTAAAGTGCATATATATTGTAACCATATATTTTAGTATACAATATATATATATATATATATATATATATATATATATATATATATATATATATATTGTAGGCTATTGAATTCGAACCCTACATCTCCAGCCCTAGGACTCCAGAAAGAAAGGTGATTTTTTTTTCTTTTCAAATGATAGCTTGATAGATTAGATATATCAATAGAGGAACGAAGATTATAAAAGGTATGAGATAAATGAACTAAAGGAGGGATATGATTATCAAAATATTAAGCATGGAATAAGAACTGAAAGATTTCTGAAACTTTGACTAGTGAAGATGGCAATGTATATCTTTTGAATATTTTAACAGCCTACTGAAAAATGAAATTGTAATAGGGATATAAGAAACTATTGTCTCAGTTTTAAATTTTTAATATATCCATAATTATGACTTAGTTCAGTGATTTTATGCATCTAAACATATTTATATCTAAGAGTTAGAATTTTTAGGCATATATAAATAGTTGTCTGTAGATAGACTCCGTACATTTTTTTTTTCTCTACGTCTACTTAATAACTTCTTCTGTTTCAATTTATATCTAATATATTATAATTTTGTTCTTTCTTAATAGTATTTTTTTAATACTTTTCATTACTAAATTTGGTCTATGACTTTTGTTCCTGATATTACTCATAATCTTTAACTTTTCATATCGTTTAATTTGCTTTCACCAATCATCTATTAATTCAATTTTTTTTCTGCCTTTGCTTTTACTAATTTCTCAGGTTTTGTATATGTGTGTATGTATGCAAACAAAAACATCGACATATACTAAAACGTTTTTAAACTCATATTTTTAAGCACCCTTCAACTATCCACACTATCTCATACAACTGATACACATGACCACACACATGTAGAAAAGATAAATAATCACCAATATAGGTATTTCGTGCTAAACCAGCACTCATCAGTTGGTCCAGATTATCATCTCCCACACATATATATAATCAGTGCTCAGTTTATAATAAGATAGCAAATTTTCATACTTTAATAGACAGGCTTCAATCCACTCCAGCCTCCAACTTTTCAGCCCTCCATATCATTGAAAATCTGATGATGAAAACTCAAATCCCATGCATCATCAGATTTTCAATGATATGGATGGCTGAAAAGTTGGAGGCTGGAGTGGATTGAAGCCTGTCTATTAAAGTATGAAGATTTGCTATCTTATTATAAACTGAGCACTGATTATATATATGTGTGGGAGATGATAATCTGGACCAACTGATGAGTGCTGGTTTAGCACGAAATACGCATATTGGTGATTATTTATCTTTTCTACATGTGTGTGGTCTTGTGCATCAGTTGTATGAGATAGTGTGGACAGTTGAAGGGTACTTAAAAATCTGAGTTCAAATCCCTATACTTACAATTAAGGGCCCAGGTTTATGAAGAGTGCCTGGTTTTCAAATAAAAAGTTTTTAATAATTTCGTATTTTCTTTGTAAAAAGGTGTTGTTGTTTTTTTATTATTTAAGTCCAATTTTTCTTTAAAGTGTTAAAAAAAAAGAAAGATAAAGACAATTTTAAAGATCAAGAAAAATCTAGTGTTAAAAATGTTCAAGAGAAGATCAATTTTAAAGATCAGATAATTTCAGTGTTAAAAAAGAGGGAGAGAAAAGAAGAGCTCATTATATGTAAGCAATTAAAGTTAAAAAGAAACTGTTAATTACTTTAGACCATCAAAGAATAAATTTTCAACTATCAGACAATTTTTTTTATATTTTTTTTTTACATACACATTACAGATAAAGATATTTTACAAATAACCGGTGGTATCCACAATTGTATATATTCCAATAAATAAGAGTGGTGTGATATCACCAAAACAAGCACCTATATATTCAAAAAAAAAAGATTTTTTTTTTTTGGAGTATTAAGTATTATTGCCTCTTAGAACCAACTTATCAGAGAATTTTTTTTATATGTGAGATTTTTACTACACAAAAAATGCGGTGCTAAACTTGATATACTTTGTTGGTCTGGTCGCCCGGAGCCATCCAAGAATTCTAACACATCTGAAAATTTAAATACAGAATGAAACCAAGAAGCACCCTAAGGCTGATCACCAGAGATGAAAGAGGACTTCAGCTTTGCTATTGCTTCATTCATGGATTCAAATAAAATACAAAGAGTAAAATGGAAGAAGAGTATGAATAGAAGAAAAATATCCATTTATCTATTAGCATGCCTACAAACAGAGCAGAAAAAGGAAAAAAAAAAAGAAAAGAAAAACTCATTACAATACTAAAGCAAAGTGTCCTTAAAGAAATGCAGACTGTATACCGACTATTGTTGTTCAAGACCCATGCCATCATCATCATCATCATCATCGCAGTAAAAAATTACACGCCTGAGCTTGAAAGGAATTTCTCCAGATAAACTGCTGTAATCTATATCTATGCATATCAAACAATAGTGTGTGGCTAAATTCAAATTTCTAATCCTGAATAAACCTTACTTTGAATAAAAGTCATTAAATTAATTGAAATCGTTTCTACATCGGAAAAAGAAGAAGTTCCTGGTAATGTCTTTTTTTTCTCAATAACTTTGAACATTTTTTTTTATTATTGTTAATGTCCGTTTTCTCCCCCCCCCCCCGCCAAAGCATAATTTATTAAAAAGGAAGGTTTTCAATAATGATGAATATTGACTATATCAATATTATATTATTTGTTGTTTTATTATTATCATTATACACGTAACCACTTAACTTATGTAATCATAAAATGTTGTTTTCTTTTGTTTGTTAATTTTGGTATCATGAAATAAAAAGAAAGGCAGACGTTTATATATGTATTATTCTTATTATATTTAAGAATCGAATACAAGATTTATTAATAATGAAAAATAACACACACACACACACACAATGATATATATGCCTGCATGGATATGTGTTTGGTATGAATGTGCAAATCCAGAAAGAGAATAAGGGTAGAAATTTGTTACAGTGAGAAATAAATTTAAGGTAATCAGTAACCTAGCTTAGTGGAGATTGAGATGAATGGGTATTATGATTCTAAACAGATCTCTCTTTAGATATTCCTATCTTTATAATTTAGATTAAAAAAGGGTTTTTTCTATCTACTTTTCGATTTTTTTTTTTTAATTTTAGGCATAAATTTTATGTGTTTTATATTTTGTGCGTAAGAGTGTGTTTCGAGTGTTTATTTGTGGAATTTAAATTTTCCATGATCTGAAATATATATACACCTACTAAATGTGTCGACATCTATATATCACATTATATGCTACTAATGATTGAGTTTTAATTCCTTTTTGAGGGGAGGGGAATTATATTTGTTGTGGTGGTTATCAGTAAATGACCAATCTTTATTGATTATTATGTAAAAAAAAATTGTATGTATCTTGATGAATAATTAATAATAAAATTTAAACTCTCTAATCAAATAAGTTTATAGTTTTTATAAGATTGATTATTTTTCTTAGACACCATCATAACTAGTGGATTCCCATCATAAAACATAGTTTTTAAAGATGTAATGATATATTAAGAAATAACTAGAGTTAGGAACCTATATAATGTGACTTAAAAGATGCCATGCATTTTAACCTATAGTCATCAGAGTATCCATTGGATTATTGAGGATTGTTATATTATATATTAGTGCATACCAGAGCATTATTCATAAATTCAAAATTAATAACAGAAATGAATTATGTTAGTTGTAATGTTAATTATAAAGCTGCAGATGGGTGTCATCATCATTTTATATTAAATTATTAAACTAGGGATAAATAGACTAAGTGGCTGTACAAATGATGTTTTTCTTTTTGTTTATTTGTTGTTTGTGAGATAGTCTAGGGTATGCTTTCCAACGAAAAATCATAAAGACTTATGGTGTTGAGTGATCAGATATGATATATCATAGAGCGTATATATATATATATATATATATATATATATATATATATATATATATATATATATATATCTATCCGATACCTATCTATTTGTCTTAGGCCACTCCAATACAAGAATTTATTTATTCTCTCACCAACTCACTAGATCACATTTACTGGTGGGTAGCTAGACTACACATTAATCCAGTATAAGAATATTGTTAGTCAATTGTAGATTGATGATGATCACATGCTGGTGACTATCATTACAAAATTGTCACTCAACTTGATCTCAACCACATTTGAGGAAGTAGAAAGTATACATATTGTGCAACATTAATTTTAAACTGTTCCATATAAGAATTTGGTATAAGAATTTGTTTGCATGACTATGGGCTGATGATGATGATTTACAATCACCACAGGTTCAAACTACATACCATTATAATTCATATACATATATATAGACAGAAAGAAATCACTTCAAAAACAAATTCCATTGTCAATTTGATCATCCTTAGAAAATAGCTTTTAAAACAAGGTTTTATGTTTCAGATTATAGTAGAAGTACCTTAAAAAAGAGATCTCAGTGTATTTTCAGAAAACTTTAAGTAATTGAAAAACAAATTTGAGCCATTATAATTTAAATTCATTAACAAATATGTTTAAATGTATATGTGTAAGCCAATGTCTACAAAAGTGTTTTAGGAACAAATTCAAAGTTGAATCAAATCAACAGAACAAATATTAGTGTGGTAACCAAAAATTATTTACTAGTGTGCAAAGCATTTTAATATGTACTAAAACATTCTGATTCTGAAATACTTGATCTATTAAAAAGAATAGAGTAAAATAAACTGAATTTGAACTAATACTGACTTACTTTTGGTTTTTACATTTTTAATCAATAAAATTGGGATTCTTTATTTTAGAAATATAATCATTTTTATTTTAACACCCCTCGCCACAAGTGATAAAGTCCACATTATATTACAGTCAGAGCATTAATATTGATCCATTCTACTGAGATTAACCTAGAATCTTTATTTTTTATCTAAGATGTTTGATTCTTTTTCACCATATGTCTCAGTTTTTTTTTTCTGTTTTTTATAAAAAACTGAAAGAATGAATAACCTATCTGTGCCATTTTGTAATATCAGAAATCGTTACTATTAGATTTCAAAAATTACATAAGGGTATAAATTGGCCAGTCACTGCTTCTCATAAAAAGTTAAATCATTAATTAAAAACATTTATTATTTTTTAAAAAAATTAAATAAATATCATTAAGGTTTATTGCCTTTAATGTCAAAAATTTATATGATGGATGTCTTTATTTAAAATATTCTTTAATTAAATTGCTATCAAAATACTAATATACTTCAATGGTTATTCATTTCATTATATACAATGGCAACATTCCATAAGGTATAATCATTATCTACTACCATCTAACATATTCTTTAATTATATTGTGTTCTGTTACATATTATAGTGCACAACATCTGTTTATATAGAAATGTTGATCCATTACTGATCTTATGATCGACATTTATCTTTTTATCCAAATTCAAATTTATTCTTCATTACAAAAGTGCCAGTCCAAACATGTGGGCTTGATATATCATTTAGGATTGTTAACCCAGAACTGAATCTAGTAATATATATTTTAACTTACATTTTCAGTAAAAAAAAAAAAAAAAAGGAAAAAGAAACTGATAATGAAGCTAAATGTAAAAATGAACAATGATAAAACAATTTATGAGTAGAAGTAATCCACTTTATTACTTATTCTACATAAGGGAAGCATTCATTGTAACATTAATCACATCCTCATAATATTTACTGTCAGTTTGAATTTTTCAGTGAACAGCATTGAATTATACATATGTTTTAAATGGCTATTTTTATGCTCATCATTAAAGGAAGGTCTATCAAGTTTCAGATAATTTAAGGATTTTGACTTATCCAATCTACTTATTTATTTATATATACATCTGACTTAGTCACATGCTCCCTTTAGGCATTTTAAATTATTTTTCCATAGAGTATGTATCAAAACACAAAAGATTACATCATTAGTCAAGGGATTTGATTTGACACTATGGTCTGGTAAATTAAACTGATTACCTAAACTAGTTGTTTAGAATAAATTATGACTATTAATTAAATACAAATGTAAGTTAAAATAGAGATGTTTTGTTTTATTTTAATATAAGAATTATATCAAAGGAATAGCATTCTACAATACTCTAAGTATAAGATTTTACATTCATCCATATTATATGGCTTGAGAAATAACATTTTTTGATTGTTGTCACTATATACATATGAATGATTAAAAACATAGTTTTTTAAAAAAAATAGTGAACTTTGTTATAATAAATAATACATTCTTCCACTTCAATATTACCAATACAATAATAATAATAAATTTGTTTTGCTTTCCTATTCGTCTCTTTGTATACATAGAAGATTGTCTTGAATACTTTAGGCAGGGAGTGTGAATATAAATCAATCCAATTATTTATTGCAAGATATTTATTAAACAGGGTTTTTATTTATTTAATAAAGTAAAGAAATTATTTAATTTAACTTTATGATAAACATTTAAACAATCTATATAATATAGTAAAACATAATATATATAAAACATAAAGATTAATACTGTAAACAATAGTCTATGAAGTAAGTGAAATACTCTCAATCAAAGCGCAAAATAAAACTTGTTTAAAGAAAATACACCTTTACCCGCTTAGTGATGGCAATTGGTCCTCCAAAACTCATCGTTAAGCAAGAATATCATATACAAAATACGCAATTATAATGGGGGTCTATGGGAAAAAAAATTGGCCGGTTCCAGTCGACGTAAAATATCCACATTGGTTTCCAAGCTCAATGATTTTCTTGATTTTTTCATAACAATGATGACTAAATATGGTATCTAAAAAGAAAAGTTTTAGATCACTAGGAAAAAAATGCATATTTTCACTTTAAAAAGTACAGAACAGCAAAAAGAAAGAAAAAGTGAAACTAAATTTGAATTTTAAAGTTTTTATATTCTTCCGCAGAAGTTTTTTATCGCAATGAAAAAAAAATCCATATTGAAGTGCTTTTTTTTTTTTAATTTGTATTACAGTATATATTATTACTATACATTTATGCATATTACTTAAGTGAAATTATTCAAATTAAAAAACAATTTTTAATTATTAATTATTTAATTGAACATAAAGACTTATTACTGTACTCCACAGTAACAAAATGCTTAATGCTTATCGTAAAGCAGTCAACTTTAGAAAAAAAAAATCAACTTATTTTAAAAGTAGAAAATCTAACTTCTAATTTTCTAAAACATACTAGTAGGTTTATTTTTCTTACTGTATATTTTTAGTAATGTAATAATGCCCCCCCCCCCATTCGAGTAGAAAGATTATTAATTAAGTGCAATCTGTTTTTCTTTTTAAACTTTTCTAATTCGACATTTGCATTTTAAAATGTTGTTTTTCTTTTGATTTGAAACATCTTGAGTGTAAACAACATGTTTATTAACAAAATTACAAAATCAATAACTATTTTTACATAATTATCCAGGTGTTCTAAAAATAATATATCGTACTTAAGAAATACACACATGCAGTTTAATATTCATATTTAGTGTTTTCCTGAAAGTTTGTGATGATGGTATTTTATTTGTCCTGTACTGTATTTATATATTGGAGTATTTGTATACAGTATTATCAACAAATTAAAAATCCTTTTTCTTTTCAAAAACTTTATTTTCTTATCTCATATACTGTATATACAGTATTTATATAATACAAAACAATGTTTCAACTGTTTATCTTCATATATATCTCTCTCCCACTGCTATATCTTATTACTCTTTCTTTTACATTATTTAATTACAAATCAATGTTGAAACGGAGTTTTGTATTATATAAATATATATACTGTATATGTTCAGTATTGAGATAAGAAAATAAAGTTTTTGAAAAGAAAAAGAAGGATTTTTAATTTGTTGATATTATTGTAGAACATATATATATGTATTTTAAAAGAAAAAGTGGATGAACATTTGCTGTGTTATTTATTATATATGATGTATACAGTATTATAGATTCAGTAATTATAGATATTTTAAGTGTTTTATGAATAAAATATTGTATGTGTATACAATTACCGCAAAGTCATTACCTGTATACATATTACAATAATTTACTTTTGCTTTTGGGTAAAATGAATTTAATATAGCTATCTCTGATGTCATCAGTGATGCAAAATTCAAGATGGCTGCTAAATTTTTTTTTTTTTATTTTTTCCGATCGTTATAGCGAATAATTGATTGTACATCAAAGTAGTGGGTACAAATTGATGATGATCACTATTGTGAAATATTGCTAAGTAGACAATTGCTAAGCGAGGTAAAGGTGTATTGGTCTACCTATTCTTTAAAAAAGTTGTATCTTGTGCTTTGGATTGAGAGTATTTCATTTTTTTAATGGACTAGTGTTGGAATATTAATCTCTATGAAATATATAATATTAATTGCTGAGAAATTTATATGTATATATAATATTAAATATAACCAAGAGAGAGAGAGAGAGAGATAGTCAAAGAGAGGGGTTTATAAACATTCAGCTATTCAGTGCTAGTAATATATAATCAATGGAATAATAAAGTTTCCAAGCACTGTTTATATAAGTGCACTGCCATCTATTGTCAAATCTGCTTTGCAAATGAAGAATAAATTATTGCTATTTGCTTTTCCCAGTTCTTATAAAAATAATAGATTAAATAACTCATATTAAATTAAAAAATTGATTTCTTCATAATATGATAAACACAAAGATCACTGTAAAAAAATGTGGATTTTAAGAAAATATTGAAAGTGCATATAAATTCATAGAGCTTTTATCAACAACTTTCAATATAGAAATATCCTGTGTGGTTTTGTGCAATGATAGAGTAGCAGTCTCTGTCACTCAAAGTCTGTGTATCACAGATTAATATATGACTTCTAATGCTCGACATTCTTATAAGCACCTTAATAATAAACCATTCAATTATTTATTTACTAAAGAGATGTCTTATTAATACACAAAATAAATTTATGCAAAAATATTGATGATATGTAAATCATAATCGTCTACCACTTGAGCATAGACACTAATTATTTTTTAAAAGCATTATACATGTTATAATTGTATACTTATATTTCACTTAGGCTAGATATTAGTCTTTCAGAATGAAAAGTTTCCACAGAAAGTTAAAATTCAGCAACAGGTAACACAATAATAGAATGATGAATTTAGAATTTAATTTTTGGACTTCAACATATCACTTCTGGTGTTTTAATATCACATGTCCTCTCAAGCAATTAACCATTTGCTTATTTTATTTTAAAAGCTGCTGTTGGATACATTTATATTTATTTGTGAATACATTGATTTGTATAGTTTTCCTAAATCTCATGTGTAACTTTATTTTTTCCTATTCTTATTTACTTTTTTTTTTCTGGAGTTAGAATGTTTATTTTTTTTTAAAGCATTTAAAATAATTAAATATATACAATTGCATCATTATCTACTGCTCTCTATTTTTCTATCATCTTTCCTATATATATATATATATGAAAATATAATGTATATCGCTAACTGAAAATAGATAGAAAACACTTAAATCACCCACCATGATGTTAAGATATTTCAGCAACGCTCTCTGTAAATAAACATAAAGTCCATTTAAAGTTCAGATTTTATATTTATTCACAAATCATATTTCTGAAATATTTTAACATCATATTTAAAGGAAAGGGTAAAGACTGTAGAAAGCTAAACAATTAGAGACTGGTAGAGGTAACATCAGTGTTATATAACATTTTATATAGATGGTACTGGAAGGGTCGCAAAATGAATGAAAAAAATAATATAGTAAAAGAAATAGAAGTAGGTTTTAGAACAGATAGATATATAGGAGATAGTTTTTGTAGTCAAATAACTTATAGAAATGAATAGGAATACATGTAGATAATTATAGATAGTCTTTATAGATATAGAGAAGGCATATGATAGCATGAATAGAAATAAATTATGGATAAGTTAAGTAAATTGTAAATGAATGTGGCTTTAGTGGATCTTATTAAGAGATTTATGAAATTAATTATATGTATCAATTGGGAAATATAGAATCAGTTAGAATTAAAAATGAAGTGAGACTAAGGCAAGGATTCCTTATGTTACCTATTTTATTTTTATATATAAGAGATTAAAACTCAGACTTTCACATGACCTTCAACACTCCATGCTATCTCATATTGCTGACCCATCTGATCACACACAATGTTGAAAAGATAAATAATCACCAATATATGTATTTTTTGCTAAACCAGCACTCATCAGTTGGTCCAGATTACTATCTCCACACCTATATACAATCAGTGCTCAGCTTTATATTAGGATAGCCAATCTTCATACTTTAATGGACAGGCTTCAAACCACTTCAACCCACAACTCTTCAGCCATTTATTTCATTGAAAATCTGATGATGGAATGTCCAAAGCCCATGTTAATGCCAAGGTTGTCATCCTACCCATGTTGACATTAGTCATTCTGACCCCTCATGTGCTAGAGAATAATCCATATTTACATGCATATGTGAGGGATGGGCAGACCTTTAATGCATTATGTTTTACTATGTAACTTAATACATTGTACAGGCTTACACATACCTGCACATAACTCAGACTTTCATATGACCTTAACTCTCCATGCCATCTCATATTGCTGATCCACCTGATTACACACATGTTGAAAAGATAAATAATCACCAATATATGTATTTCATGCTAAACCAGAACTCATCAGTTGGTCCAGATTACAATCTCCACATACATAAATACAATCAGTGTTCAGCTTTATATTAAGATAGTCAATATTCATACTTTAATGGACAGGCTTCAAACCACTCCAACCCACAACTTTTCAGCCATCCATTTCATTGAAAATCTGATGATGGCACATTCAAATGGAAAAGGCAATAATAAAATTAGGAAGAAAGGTAGAGATACCATTAGTAGATAGCAAAAGAGTAATATATATTATCAAGGTCTTTTATTTGCTAATGATATTTTCTTATGCACAGAAAATAGAGAAGTTATGGAAGTTGTGCTGAAGACTTGTGCAGGGGTGAGTGAAGAGATAGGGATCAAATTTTAGTAAAGAAAAATCAAAATAATGATGGTAAATTTTGGGGAAAGAGAAAAAAAAGATTTTTTTCTTGGAGGATATAAAGTGTGGGAATTGTCTTAAATAATCCGACAAATTGCTTGGAGGAATGGAAAAAAAATTGATAAATGAAGCAAAGAAGAAAAGGGTCTGGAAAAGAAATTAAGAGATTTTATATAATAAATATGATGTAGCAAGAATTGTATGGCAGGGAGTAGTAGTAATCAGGTTAACCTAACAAAGGGTTATCTGAAAGTACCAAAAAAATGTAGAAAGACATGCATTAGATAAAGATGTGTGGATGAAAAAAGAGGCAATCCAAGCAGAAATGGGATGGTCAAGTTTTTATATGATAGATCAAAAAAGTATAAATTAAAATGTTTGTTAGATTGCAATTCATGGACAATAAGAGAATAGCCAAATTTAGTATTTAATTGGGTTACAAACAAAGAGCAGGCAACAAGATGGCTGAAAAAAATAATATGGTATGCAAAAGATTTAAATAAAGACTTTATGTCAATATACTTATACAAAGGGTAAGATGATTGTGTTAGGAGGATTGTTGAGTGTTATAATGGCAAAGACTGGGATAGAAGAATAGATGTATTAATAAAAAATAGGGAGCTAGATAACTAGTATGAGGAGAAAAAGACTTTAAATATATATAGAAGTAAAGAGAATATTGAATGTCAGCTAATTATGATAATAGCAGGGAAAGTAGTTTACTATTTAAGGTTCAAACAGGATCACTAGCAACAAGATAAATGGAGAAATGTGGGTGATTTAGTGTGCAGGTTATGTAAGGAAATCATGGAAAATATTAGACATTTCCTAATAGTATGTAAATGCTTACAAGCAGAAAGGATTCAAATTATAAAATTGTGGGAGAATAAATATAGACTAAGTGATTATATAGAAAGTGGGTTGTTGTTCTTTATACTGGGGTTAGAAAAAGATAAAGGGATTCTAGATACAAAGGCATGATGTTGTGGAAATGGGATAGAGCAGGGTAGAGAAGAATATAGGAAAAACTTAGGGTGGAGAATGGAAAGGGAAGGTATGGTGACTAACAGGTTTTTCTTAGACATATTGGCTGAGAAACTCCTGACTTAGATAAGGAGTAGCCGTATCATATCATATCACATCGCGGTGGGTGATTCAATTCATATAGAAAAAAAAATACTATACCAAAAAAATTATAAAATAACATCTATATAACTAAATATAAAATAGCACTTTTTAAATTTTCAAGTCTTGTTATGTATATTAAAAAATTTTCAAAAAATAAAATAAAATAAAAATGTATATTAGACTATAAAGTCGAAATAAACAAAATAAACATATAGTAATGGACGATCTTAAATGACTTGATGAATGATTAGAAAATAAAAAATTAAGAAGATGCTTATTAATTGTAATTGATATTTAATCAATTTCGTTAAAGAAAAAACAAAAACATTACAAATTATATATTTAAAAGTTGTTTTTTGTTTCAAATACACAGCTTACTCCAACTTTTTAAATGTGATTTATTTTTATAAAGACAAACTAAAGTTAACCTTTTCATAAATTTCACTGCTTCTATAATTGAAATTCTTGGTGCATCTTAAAGTAATTTTTTTTTTATTAAAAAGACCAAAATCAAACAATCAGATTTTTATAAAGACATCAAAAAACTATTGAGAAATTCTAAATGCTTGTAGCCATAGTTTTAGAAAACTAATCTCATTTTTGAACATCTTATAATCGTATTTTCCATAAAACCGTTGGGAAAAGCAACTTGTTAGGCGCCTTATCGTTCACAAACTACAAGTGATAAAATTTGACCTTCAGTTCTTAAAAGTAAAAAAGTAATCCTATATATGTATATAGCAACAGATAACTCGTTTTTAAATGTCTTACTAATAACAAAAGTATCTTCAAAGAAAAGCAGTAAAGGAGAGACATTTCCAATTGCCAGGTATGTGAGTTTTGGTGGTTTTTATTTTATCCCTTTAGCTAAAAAAAAAAAACAAAACTAATGCCAATTTATTGCTCAATAATTGGATATATAGTTGTATGATCTATGAACTGGCTATCTGAAAAGAATCCTAACCTGCTTAGAACTTTAAAAAAATTCCACTCTTATATGGACCAGATTTGAAACCAGTTCATAAATATAGCAGACATTCTATTAACTACATCATTAATCCCTTAACTTATAAACATAAGCTATTAATAAGTTACTAATAATCATTATAATAACAAATATTAATGTACACAAGTTTATTTTAGGGCTTATGTGAGATTAAATAATTTATCTTAAAAAATATTAATTCTTCAAACAAATTGTTTATGAAGATTAATATGCAAATGTTTACTGAAAATAAATTAAGAGATTATTTTAAAACACTTTCAGAGCTTCAACAACATCTGAATATTAAAAAATATATATTATTAATAAAAAAATAATTCGATAAAGAAAAAAATTAAAAATATATTTCCAACTTTCTTTAATTAAATTAATATGTTTGAATAATTAAAGAAGCTTGTTTCTGTTCTCTTAAAAAAATATTTTGCTAATTAGTTTTGTATGTAGGAAATAATTTTAAGGAAATAATGTTTATTAATTATTGAATTAGAAATAATTTTGCCTTGTATAGTTTAAGACTGCTGCAGCTTTTAAAGATTCCTAGATTGAACAACTCATTTCATTTATTTCCTGTACTCAAATGTCACATGACTTTCCAATTGCCAAATCATGTGATACTTTTCTTCGTAGATATATTGTTGAAGGTGGTGGAACAATCATAAAGAAAACATTATTTCAAAAAATGTCTGAACTATTGAATTGTATTCCGGAATGGGCATACCTTATGACATTAGCTAAGGTTTTCCTAAATTATTGCAAAAATAAGTGGAATTAGCTAATTGATTAGATCCTTAATAAATTATATTCCACATATTAATTTTTTTTAGAAATTTTGTTTATTGTAAAAGCCAAATTTTTTTTATACATTTCTGTATGTTATATCATCATACAGTTCTACTTATGTTTGACTATCTTAGGAATATTTTCAAAAGACTATTCCTACAAATAAATATGGATTTATGTCAAGCGTTGTTAGTCGAGATGTCAGCGCAGCCGCCTTGCAAGCAAGCAGTTGGTTGCAGATGGTTGCTGCGGGTTCGCCTCCCGGCCGATGCTATGACATATGAAAAAATATATATATGGATTTATATATTATTTTAAAATATCATAAAATAACAATAATATAATAATATCAACTATTGCCCATCTATAAATCAATCTATATTTATAATTTATATTTACAAAAATAAGTAAAAAAAAAAAAAAGTAATCAAATGCGTTTATTGTTCAAGACTTCATAAAAAGTTTGAGTACCGGAAGTGACAGATTGGTTTATAATCCAGAGGTCTTGAGCTCCAGAATCCATCACTCTATCGTTGCAGTACCATTCAGGGCATTTATAAAAATGATATTTGTAATTGGTTTAAATCAATAATAATTACAAAAAAATTCACTTATAATTTTTAAAAATCAAAAATTAAATTAAAAAAGTATAAATATAAATTGAATTATAAATATTTATATTTGATTTTTGAAAGTACAAATTTATACGAGAGATTGTTTTTTAATATTAGTTTTTTTCTTAAATCGATTTAAATAATTTGAAAAGTAATTTTTTTAAGCACAAATTATAAATATAACTGAATTTATAAATGTTTGAAAAAATATTAATATTATTATAATTGTATAAATTTATTACTATAGTAGTTTATAACTTTATATGTATTTGTGGAAAGAGACTTTAAAAATGATCATGTATATACTTAAAACACAGGTGGAATGGTATAATGATATGTTGATAGATAGATAGATAAATAAATAAAAATTCGGGTTTTCGCAATAAAGGAGATTTGTAAAGAAAATGAGAATATGGAATGTAATTTATAGATATTACACATGGGAAAGAGAAACGTGAATTACTCCATGTGTGTCTATGTTTAAAATTAAAAAATCGAATATATTAATCTTTAACTAAAGTTTAAATTTTACATCAGTATTAGAGATAATTTCTAGTTTAGTGAATGATTAGTAATAATCACTATTGTATTTATCTGAGATGGATGGTGTTAAAGTTGTGAGTTGAGTGAGTTTGACAGTTGCAAATAAAAATGTAACAATTTACTATAGATAAATACTTTTCATGTAATAGAGACATATATGGGAGATGGTGACCTGAGCCATCTGATGAGTGTTGGTTTAGCACAAAATGCATCTTGGGAGGCATTTGCCCATTATTGTATCTTTATATGAATTTAAAAAGAATGGGGAAGTATGAAGATTGTTTAATAAATTTATAGATATAATAAACACCTCCATACTTCCCCATTCTTTTTAAATTCATATAAATAAAGATATAATAAAAGACAAATGCCCCCCAAGATGTATTTCGTGCTGAACCAGCACTCATCAGTTGGCCCAAGTCACTATCTCTCATATATATATATTTATTATATAAAGAGTATTTATCTAGAGTAATGGGGAAGTATGGAAGTGTTTATTATATCTATAAAGATATTACACATGGGAAAGAGAAAGATGAATATCTCCGTGTGTGTGTAAAATAAAATAAAAATCAGATGTATTAATTTTTAACTGAGGTTTAAAGTTTATATCTGTGCTAGAAATAATATATAGTTTCCAAAAATGATTAATAATAATCATTATTGCATTTATTTGAAATGGATGGCATCAAAGTTGTGAGTGGTGGAATTTTGACAATGGTAATGAAAATGTAACAATGTTTAATATATCTATAAAGATATTACTTATGGGAAAGAAAAACTCCATGTGTGTGTATATATAAAATTAAAAAATCAGATATATTAATCGTTAACCGAGGTTTAAAGTTTATATCTGTGCTAGAGATAATCTCTAGTTTAGTAAATGATTAGTAATAATCATTATTAAACCACTAAACATCATATGATTACCATTTCTTATGCTTGCTCATAACTGTTATTAATAACAGTTATTGACTACTATTATTGATTACTCTGGCTTGCACTGAGTGGCACTACTGTATGGAGAGTTTTGCCTGTTTTAATAATCATTATTGTATTTATCTGAGGTGGATGGTGTCAAAGTTGAGAGTGGAGTGAGTTTGACAGTTGTAAATAAAAATCTAACAATTTGAAATAGAAAACCATAACAATGAATAAATGTGAAAAGAATAATATGTTCTATAATATTGAAATAATATCTGGAAAATAAAAAATAATAATATGATTTTGAATTTAAAAAATGAAATAAGCGCAACATTAATATAGTTTTGCTAAAAATAAAAATAAAAGAATATAGTCTAATGCATTGGTTGTAAGTCAAACAATAAATTATTGTATATATAAAATACCATATCCATTTTAAAGTAACACTTTTCAATTCTATGTATAATATAAATAGAATGTATTCTTTCTTGTTTACAGTATGTATGTATAGATAAGTATTTATTGTATGGTTATACATATTTGACTATTGTAACTCTGATGATGAGTTGAAACTGTAACAAGAAGTAATAAATCCTATTTATATTACATGTTGCATTGAAAAGTTTTTATTTAAGATGAATCATTGTAATTATCATTTTTAACCATTATCAATCCACTGCAGGATGAAGGTCTCTCCAGGTTCAATTCATCTTCTCTGATCTCCACCCTCTTTTCTCTACATCATCTCACCACACTTTCTTATTTCATTTATCCATCTCATATGTAGTCTTTTTCTAGGTCTTTACAATCTTTTTGAATCCCATTTAAGATTTCAACTGTCCATCTATTATCATCTCTTCTAACAATATATCCAGCCTAACTCCACTTCAATCTCTTAATTTTCTTTAATAATATCAACATCACTTGTTTGCTTGCTCACTGATGTATTTTACTTTCAATCTCTTCTTGTTACTCCTAACATGCATCTTAAGATGGATATAGTATTTTATATATGCAGTATATATAAATCAATTCAGAATAGAATAAGATGTGAAAAGAAATTGCAATAAATTCTTATATAATTTAAATATTACATTTTGAACTTATTAGTAGTAATTGAATTTGAATTACAAATGTGTTGCTGTTGAATAAGAATATTATCTAGCATAAAATAATGATATATATATATATATTCATAACTTTAGCATGAAAAATCTGTTTCTGCATGACTTCTTTCATAAGTCTAGATTTTCCTCTTTATTATTATTAGTT
Organism: Epiperipatus broadwayi; assembly: GCA_028023455.1. Taxonomy (NCBI): domain Eukaryota; kingdom Metazoa; phylum Onychophora; class Udeonychophora; order Euonychophora; family Peripatidae; genus Epiperipatus; species Epiperipatus broadwayi. Next base: position 28,286,877 of record JAQFVV010006197.1, read on the forward strand.
AATTTCTAAACAGATAAGTATCATACTAGGTCATGTATATCTATCTATTCTTTCACTGAATCATTAGAAACATCTTTGTTTTACTATTGATTTTTCTTTTACTGTTTTGTCTTATGTATGCTGAATAGTTTCCCTACTTTATGTTAATTCCTTTCCACTTTGTTTTTATAATTTTTTCAACAAACAAGGGGAAAATACATTAAAAGAATAGACTAATAATCAAGAAATTTTTACAGTGATAAGTGTAAGAACAAATATTATTTACTGATAAAATTATTAAGAAAAAAAAGAATTTGCATCAGCATATACTTTGAAACAAAAATTTTGAAAGATACTGGAGACATAAAAAAGAGGAGTAATTTATTCAATCTTTTGAGGAATAGTTTTGAATACTTGATAAGTAAATTAATGGTATATGTTACCATTGACCCTATCTGCTCTCGCTGTCATAAATCATAAGAAACAATTCATTTCTTATTTTAATGTCCAGCCTGTTTATATATAGAAGCATTATTGAATCAATTACTAAATCATATATTTCATTAATCACCAACATCATAAATAGCATAAAGTGTGGCCTCTTTCCCTCCATTGGAATCACAATTTTCATCATGTTAAACCATCGTATTAACTTCCTGGGTCTTAAGATAGCAGTTTTCTATTAATCCTATAGCCAAAAAATTGCAGTCCCTGTTTACACTCATGTAACTAACATCAAAAACAGAGATAAGGTGCTTGGTCCTCCTATCATGCCACATAGAGCCTTATCATTCTTCCTTCTCCTTTATAATTCTAAGCTATTAACTGATGGATATATATATATATATAAAATATCAATAGACACACATGGTATAGGTCAGTATTGGGAGGGGGGTCCAATATTATATTTATAATTACTAAGAACATCTATACATTTCTTTGTTTGACTACTTAATAAGATTAAATTACAAATCACATAAATGTTATATTTTCCATGTATATGGTTAACTTTTTTTTTAGTCAAACTGGCCAATATGATAAACTTAGACCAATGTAAGACTTGATAAAAGTTAATTTTAAAAATAAATTATAATAGACTTGAAAACATCAAAGAATAATAAAGATTCACCCAAAACACTTTGTTATTGGTTGCAGATAACATTTATCATATATTGCGAATATGTATGATAATATATTTATTAGCTCTTTCCTCATGATGGTGGTTTAAAATATAAAAAAACATGACTTTCTTTTGAAGTAGAGAGTATTCTTTTGAAGTAGAGAGTATTCTTGTTTTATAGTGTTATATATATATCCACCCACTCTATATATAAATAACGTGCAAAATCTTGCAGGATTATCATCACTGTTCAGCATACAAAAATGAACTCAATTCGGTCTGTAATACTTTTTATATATTAATGATATTTTCGCAAATATTATATATATGTGTGTGTGTGTGTGTGTGTTACGATATAGTAGTGAATGCATTAACTTGCTATGTTTTTGGCTTAGAGTTCAAAACAGATTGAAAATAGTTTTAAATTATTCTAAATAACTGAAAGTTTTCAAATAATATTAGATTTTTTTAAGGTAATTAGCACAGTACTAAATTGGATAGAGAATACAATCTTGTCAAGAATGAAAAACTAAAATTGAATGATTTAATGATTATTTTTTTCTCCATTATTTCCTGTAAAAACATTTGAAAAGGCTATTGCTTTGCAGTAAGCTATTTAACAATGTGGCTGTTATGGTTATCTGAGGGATATAAACTCTTTTTTTTAAAGTTGTTGTGTGTATCATGTGCATGGGTTCAAGATCGTAACTAGCTGTGCATTTGTACATGATTAATGTTAAGTCATAATATTTACGGTTCAGACTTTTCTATAACAGGAGACTTGTAAGGGTTTGTGATATTTGATTGTAAATTGTATCTGAGAGATACTGCAAACTCCGAAGTCACTGTTGATGTAATCGTAAAAATAATGATTAGTTTATAACTGAAAATAAATTTAAAAAATCATGTATTATATATAAAATAAAAATAAATTTGCATTGCTTTTATTTTATTTTTTTCACTTCAGCATATTGTAATAATGAAGGACTTTTGCTGCAATTTATTTGACTGCGACTTTTTTTTTTGTTTAATAATTTCTAAATTGTAACTAAAAATAAATTTTAAAAATCATTGTCTTTCATTATATAGATATAATAAAGGCAAATTTGCAATGTTTTTTGTTTTTTTTACATTTTAACACACATTAGTAGAGAATTAAAACAGGCAAAACTCTCCATACAGTGGTGCCACTCAGTGCAAGCCAGAGTAATCAATGGATGCCAGAACGCTTGTGCATAAAATCCCTATCTAGTGCCTACTTATCCAATATCCCTAGACTAGTTTCTAGATAGTAATTTTATGCACAAGTCTTCTGGCATCCATTGATTATTCTGGCTTGCACTGAGTGGCACTACTGTATGGAGAGTTTTGTCTGTTTAATAACAGTTATGAGCAAGCATAAGAAATGGTGATCATGTGATGATTAGTAGAAAATCTTCAGGTTTAAAATACACTTTAAAAATATGCTATACTGATTGTTTTCTTATGGGATAATATAAGAGAACAGTTTATGAAGAAAAGCAATGAATAATAAATTAATAAAAGTCTTTCAGAAAGAAAGCCTTCTTCGAAGTTAAAAAATCATGACAAACATTCATTAATATATTATATATATGGATATATTTGTATTTCATGATATTCTTAATATAATGTTGCAAAACTCATTGATACTTTGCTTTTTTTGGGGGGGGTGAGTATATATATATATATATATATATATATATATATATATATATATATATATATATATATATATATATATATATATATATATATATATATATATATATATATATATACAGTGCAATGGATTGTATAATCTTCCACGTGTAAAATGTTAATAGAAACTAGTCTCTTCCTATCCATGAGAATGGAAAAGTTATCAAAACTATCAACATGGACAAGGAAACATAGGTGTTGATACCTTTATAATAATACAAATGCACTATTCATTAAGTGGAATTTAAGTTGTATATTTGTACTAGTGATAATTTCTAATTTAATAAATAATTAGTAATAATCGTTAATACATTTACATAAAATATTTTGTGTCAAAGCTGTGAATGCAGAAAGTTTATCACTATAATAAACAAATGATTAAGATATATGCAGAAGATTATGATCTGGCCCAACTGATAATGTTGGTTCAGCATGTCTTTTGTCATACGTTTTAGGAAGTGTGATGAAATAAAAGTTTGAAATATATTTAAAAATATATAAAGGAAATTAAAATATAGCTAAAAATGTGAATATAAATTTAAATTATAAGATTTGCTATGTATATCTAGTTTACTCAGAGACAAAATTCTTCATACAGTAGCACCACTAAGTGCAAGCCATGGTAATCAATAGATGCAGAAAAGTCTGTGCATAAAATCCCTATATTGTGCCTATTCATCCAATATCCCCAGACTAGTTTCTAGCATGTGGCTTTTATCAGTGTGAGCCTTGGATCTAAGAGTACTGCACCTAGATCTTAGAATCCAGGGTTCCTACTGATGAAAGCCACAAGATAGAAACTAGTCTGGGGGTATTGGATGCATAGTCACTAGATAGAAATTTTATGCACCAACCTTCCTGAATCCATTGATTACTCTGGCTTGCACTGAGTGGTGCTACTATTTGGAGAATCTTGCCTCTGTGTAAACAGCCTGTGTAAGCATAAAGAATGGTGGCCGTGTGATGTTTAGCGGTTTAATATATCTTGCTCACTTGAAAAAGTGAAGAGGATATTTCGTAATGAATCCATAGTGAGAGGGGCAGTCTGACTTCTGTATTAATGGATGGTTGCAATAGGATTCAGCTAAGATGAAAGATGAACTGATCAAACAAACATTTGAAAATACATATAAATAGACAGAAATCAAAATATGTTGCAGTCTTTTTAAATACATGATAAAAGTCAATCAACACTTTTTTCTTTTATTTATAACATGTTTTCCAATAATGCATTGATTTTCTTAAGTGTTTCTTATTGCTGCATTCTGTGACAGGAAATGGTCAATTTTGTTTTTGTGAGAATGGCTAACAAATTATAAAAATGAATAATTTTAATGATGTTGAAGATATAATGATTCGTATTTATTGAAACTTAAAAGATCTTCATCTCTAATCATAGTTGAAGGCTTTTGTTTCAATTTTAATGAAACATTTTAGTTTTTTCTTCAACATAATGCAGCTTTGATTGGTCTATGAACATTAGCAATCATAAATAATGGCTTAGCCTGGACTAATAATATTTCTTAAAACATTAACTAATAATGATAATTTTTTAGCTTGTATGATAAAAGGAAATCATGGGTATCATATAGACTAATCTTGAGTAAATATCTGGTTAAACCAGAGATCAGCAACCTAAGGCATGCATGCAAAATGTGGCATGTAGGATGATTATCAATAGTACTTTGAATTGAAATAATAAAAAAATATATTTTATCTATAGCACTGTGTTTGCATCATCACCTACATTTTGCATATGTGACACATGTAAATCGAAACCACGAATCAGTTTAATTTACTAATTATTTTGTACAATAAACGTTCAATGGATCTTTGCTATTTTCAATAAAAATAAGAGCTAAGTGAAATGAAAATATATATTTTTTCCTAGGGAGGATTAATTTTTCATGATTTTTTTTTGCTGGCCAATTGATATTTGATACTTTTGTATACTACTGTGTGTTTAGAGTAAATTTATATTTAGGCAGGATATTATATTGATTAATTCATTTGAAAAACTTTTATTTGTAATTATATAATAATATTTTTGAAATTTTGGCATTTTTTTTGAAAAAAAAACAGTTTATAGTAGCGATAGCTGTGTTAATGCGTGAAAGAAGTCGCAAAAATGTGAGACTTGATAATATCGGATGTCAAAGAAGTTAAAAATCATTGTTTTTAAATTTCTTTTAAATGTCTATTGTGTAATTAAAACAAATTTCTCATAGAGAAAAATTGCAAATGTCCATAGTTTTAAAGAAAAGAAGAGTCTATGAAAAACTTCAAATTTTGAATTGATTTTGAAGTCCATTATAACCAGACCAATTTTTATACTATATATAATAAAATTAGTAGAATCATGTTGGCATGCGGAATAACATTGTAATATAGTTTTGACATGACACCATTCAAAGATTGCTGACCCTTGGGTTTATCTATATGGTCTGAAAATAATAGGAGAATCTAAATTGCATTAAAATGATGCAGGATGTTTTTGAAGGCACTGAATTGAAAATAAAGTTAGAATGATGAAAAACAAATAATAAACTACCCAACATAGGTATTTATTCAACAGGAGTAGTTATATTATCCAATTAGAGAATTTATCAAAACCTATTTGAATTCTACAAAATTGTAAGAATAAGTACATAAAAATTTAAAAATATAAATAAACCAGAGATGATAGTTATTCTGTTAGGATGAATACATGTCTAATATTATAAGACTGTGATTCAAAGGAGTAAGATTGTAAAATCAAGTGAAAAAGTTGTTGAATTTGTCATTCTGTATTATCAATAAAAATAATAATGTGGTCTTAAATTCAAAATGGAAAATGTTTTATTAGAAGTGCTCCTGTAACAAATAAAGTGTAAATAGCTAGGTTGAGAGCAGTTTTAACAGATATAATTGTTATTCCACAATACATGCTGTCTAATAATAATGATAATGAGGCTCTAAAAATTGTTAATGAAAAACTAAAAAATAACTTACAAATAACATTAAAAAAGTTTGATAATACTAATATTATGTACAGTATAAAATATATTTTAAATAAATTATGGATATTTTATATTAGTTGACTTTTAGTGTCACTGAAAATGAAGAAAAAAGATTTAGAAATAAACCATTTTCTTTATTTAAATTGTGCACATTATATAGAAAATGGTTTTGGTTTATGTCTCCAGATCTGCTACAAACGAGATACTACAATAAAATATGATAAAATAATTGGCAAACGATAGTATATGTCCACTAATAAGAAATAAGTATTGGTCATAATACACTAAAGCCTAGATTACCAATCTAGCTTCCTCTAAAACTTAACAGACAAATATGGAAGAATTTACAATCGTCAATATGGTTTTTTTAGCTGGAATTCATTTATTAATCCATACAGTTTTGTAGTCATTTGAATCTTTTTCTTTAACTTTCTATAGAAATCTGTCTACCTTATTATATCTTTAGATAATTTATTATTAACAAAAAAAAATTTACTGCTGAATATTTTAAAATTTTACAATAGAATTATAAATAAAAATAATCGATTGGTTTGCTAAAATGTTTAAAAACCAATATTAGCATAGTTGATCTGTGATCCAGGGTTATTTAACTCACAACTCCACCACTCTTTATTGCACTAAATTATGTAGGATAAATGTAACACTATCATACAACAATGTAAAGCTTAATGGAAGTTTGTAAACAATTGATATGCAGAAGTAACAGATTAATCTGCAAACCATGACACCCTATCTTTCAAGTCCATCATTTTATCACTGCACTAAAACAAGTAGGATAAATATAGAGATTATCTCTCAGCAGTAATAAATCTAATTATAAGCTCAAAATTCTGCACGTCTCTAAATACCACATTATTTCTAAGTAATTGTCACATTTTTTTTTGTTTGACTACCTTTGGAAGTGACAAAACAGAAAACTTAGTTAATGATTACCATCTTCTGTCAGTGGAATCAAATTTTCCCTAATATACTAGATACAATATACTTTCAATAACTATTAATATGTTTGTGTACAAACAGAGGCCATTTTTGAAACATGTTTTTCAATTTAAAAAAAAAAACCACCATTTAAATTATGTATGGAGATGATAATCTTAACCAACTGATGAGTGCTAGTTTAGCATGAAATACATGTATTGGTGATTATTTATCTTTTCAACATGTTGGGTGATCAAGTGTGACAGCAGTATGAGATAGCATGGATAGTTGGGGAACATGTGAAAGTCTGTGTTCAAACCCCCTATATATTACATATTGGAGTGCAGGTATGAAAAAGCCTATACTGTAAAAAAGTTCATATATTAGTACTCATATGTAAATTAGGTAAGAAAAGTAATCTGGCATTATTCAAATAAAATTCTATTCCATATTTGGTTTATTATCAATTTTATTATATTTTAAAATATTTTATAAATGAGTAAATTTTAGTATCCAAGTATCTGCTATACACAGGTTGTTATTAAAATTTATTAAAAGAAATGAAATAGGCATGAATGATTAGCATGCTTTAAAAAATATACCAGCTATAATTACAATCTATTATTATAAAATGCTGAAAATTTTTGAAATTATTAAATCGGAAGTCAAACTCTGATAATGCATTATTTCTTAAATATTATAAATCTCAATGCACTTGCCCACTAGTAAAAATTTAAAAAACTTAAGTGAATCACTTAAGTTTATAGTGTATTTCTATATATACACCAACTCTCACTGATCATGTTTAAATCAGGGCTTGAGTCTATTGTGTGCCTGATATTATAATCAAATATTGAATTGTACAAATCTAGTTAACTTATCGCAGAAGAAAGCCAATGTCTCAGTTTTAACACACATGATCAGACTAATATGACATATATATATAAATCTATTATTATAAAGCCTGAAAAGTTTTGAAATTATTAAATCAGAAGTCAAACTCCTATGACTCAAGCCCTGATTTAAGCATGGTCAGTGAGCGTTGGTGTATATATAGAAACACACTCTAAACGTAAGTAATTCACTTAAGTTTTTTAAACTCTTACTGGTGGAGGGAGTGTATGGAGATTTATAATATTTAAGAAATAGTGCAATATGAGTTTGATTTCCAATTTAATAATTTCAGTTATAATTACATAAATATATTAGTATAAAATACATAATTAATGTACTTATATATTTATATACACCCACTATATATCCAAGTGAAAAGATGGCTAGTGACTGGTTTTCTCTCCAAGCTTCCCGAAAGTATGATCTCTGAATTAATCTGTGTGTTACATATTGATACAATTTAACTATATGTCACAAAAAATTTAAGGTACTAACATAGTCTGGATTATGGCATGAAATGTCACAATGTGTTATGTACTTTAACCCATGATAGAACAACACACCAATATTACAGTGTTTTGAATTACATAAAATTTCTATTAAAATTTTAGAAATGATTCAAACTGCATTTAGCACTGAACCATGAGTCACAAAAATGTTTTAAAGTGATTTCCATTTCATGTCATAATTCATATTCAGTATCACCTAGCTCCTTAATTTTTTTAGATTGAATAGCTATAGTATGTCATCACATAACATGAGTATTGATTCACAAATGATGATACAATAGAGAGCTTAGGGAGAAAACCAATCACTTTTTATTTGGTACAAAAAAAATATATATATATATATATATATATATATATATATATATATATATATATATATATATATATATATATATAATAGATGTGCTTAGTAACCTCCCTACCACCACATATTCTTAATACACATGAATAAAGACACTGTAAAAGACAATAAGTTTTCATGCTAAACCAGCAGTCATCAGTTAAATCAGGTAAACAATAAGACTATCATCTGTAGTAAGAGTTTTCCATACAGATAAATGAGCAAAAGTTTTACACTTTGTGACTAATTATTCCAAAGTATAAAATATAAAATGTGCTAAACTCATGAACACACAAAGCTGAAGACAAAGAAATATTAATACAGATTGATGCAAACAAAATATATGCATATAAGTATGTGGCTAAGCACTTTCGAGGGCCAGAGTCCTCATATTCATAGCCATCTTGTGAATAAATAAATTGATTAAGAGTGATGCAAATTTATGCAAATGAGATAGTTATGTATTCCATTTCCTAGAGATCTTATAACAAGAGTCTTTTTTGTTTATAAGTTGTTATCTTTAGTAATAAAGTAAACTTCTTTTATCTTTGTGTGCCTCTCTCTGCAAATAACCACTGGGTCTTTAGATTGGCCATCATTACCAGCTGAGCTGTGGTGCACTGAACTACAAAAAGTGTCTTTTAAAAAAACACAACTTAAATTTAAGCCAAACTGATCAGCAACCAAATGTAATTATTATCTCTACAACAAACATAAGTACTACTTTATTCAGTTAAGGGCAAGTGTCATCTTGTGAAAATATCTATTTTACCTTTATTTTATTTTACTAAATAATGTTGTTCCTGAAAACATGATCTATAAAACATATATTGATACACATTAAAAACCAGTCAACACATAGAGAATCTCAATATCGATAACAATTAACAATTTCAATTGTTGTCAAGGCAACCTCCTTTTAACAATAAAGATGAAATCCCATTTTTTATTAATGATCCACTTATATAGACATTATACATATATCCTCATGTTCGATATTTATTGCTTAATAATGTGCTTTATGTTTGATTGAAACTGTCAACATTTTTTACAACTGAAGTCTAATGGATAGTGCTCTATATAATTTTTTGAAATGGCAAAGGTGAAACTATAGATCTCAAAGTCCATGGACCATGCCTTAACTCTATCTCTTACAGTCCTCAAACTGTATATGAATTGCTAGACAACTAATTCTTTGATGAACATTTTTAAATGATGAGTGAAAATTTTAATTCTGCTTGGCTGCATATATTCCGCAGTACTATCGTTGATTCCTTGGGGTGCAAAATTTTCAGTGAGATTCCAAATATATTTATTTGTCCAGATTAATAATAAAGCCATACGGATTTGATCAATCACTGCCTTAATAGGGTCTCATTGATAGTTTCTAGGCTTTTAAACTCTAGATAAAGTTATTTAATTATTACTTGTGTCATCATCATCATCAACCTTTATCAATCCACTGCAGGATGAAGGTCTCTCCAAGTTTAATCCATCTTCTCCGATCTTTAGCTTCTCTTCTCCACAACACCCCTGCACATTTTCTTATTTCATCCATCCATCTCACATGTGGTCTTTTTCTGGGTCTTTTACAATCTCTTGGAATCCAGTTTAAAATTTCAATTGTCCATCTATTATCATCTCTTCTAACAATATGTCCAGCCCAACTCCATTTCAATCTTTTAATCTTTTCAATAAGGTCAGTAACACCTGTTTATTGTCTTACCCATACATTGCATTTTCGATTGCTTTTTGTTACTCCCAACATACATCTCTCCATACTCCTTTGAGTGGTCTGAAGTCTCTGTATTGCTCTTTTATTAAGTGTCCAAGTCTCAGATCCATAAGTAAGAACTGGTAAAACACATTTGTTAAAAACCATCCTTTTCAAACACATAGGCATATTTCCTTTTAGTATCAAGTTATTTCTACCAAAAGCACTCCAACCAAGTTTAATTCTATGATTAATTTCCTCCATTATGTTTCCATCTGTATTAATAATCTGACCAAGGTATTTGTAACTGTTAACTTCTTCTAATTCTTCATAATCAATCTTTATTTTCATATTTTGAGCAAATCGATTAAACATTACTTTAGTCTTTTTAACATTTATCTTTAGTCCTACTTTTCTACTTTCATCTGCTAACTCCTGCAACATTTCCTGCAGCTCTGAAGCATTATTTGCAAAAATAACTACATCATCTGCAAAATCTAAATGATTTAAATACTCTCCATTTACTTTCACTCCTTTAGTTTCCCATTTTAATCCACAAAATACTTCTTGCAGCACTGCTGTAAAGAGTTTTGGAGATATGGAGTCACCTTGTCTTACACCTTTCTTAATGTTGATTTTTCCAGTATCATTATGTAATCTAATTGTTGCTGTTGCATTTTTATAAATATTCTTTAAAATATGACAATATCCTGGATCTATACCTTGATGATCCAATGCTTTAATCACTGAAGAAATGTGTAAAGAATCGAATGCCTTTTCATAATCTACAAATTCAAAACATAATGACAACTCATATTCATTTGTCCTTTCTATGACTTCTCTCAATACCTGAATATGATCTATTGTACTAAAACCACTTTTAAATCCAGCTTGTTCTCTTGGTTGGTGGAAATCCAAAGTTCTCTGTAGACGAGTTGTAATTATCTTGGTAAAAATTGTATATAAAACTGATAAAAGGCTGATAGGTCTGTAATTTCTAATATCTTCTTTATCACCTTTTTTAAATATTAATATTATTACTGCATTCTTCCAATCTTCCAGTACATCTTTATCATTTAGACATTTGGTATATAACTTTGCTAAAATTGTTTCTATTTCTTCACCTGCTTCTTTTAATATATCAATTATAATTCCATCATTTCCTGGAACCTTTCCTTTCTTCATACACTTAATTGCATGTCTCACTTCTTCATTTAAAATTCTGGGCAATTCGGAAGATGTAATAGATATAGGAGGTACTTGTTCTTTATTACTATATAATTCTTGATAAAAATCTTCTACCAATTTCATGATGTCATCTCTCTTTTTAGTAATAATTCCATCTTTTTTCCTTATTGCAGATATAAATTTCCTACCAATACCAAAATGTTGTTTAACATTTTTGAGACTTTTATTTTCTTCTACAGCTTTCCTTGCTATTTCACAGTTATACTTTCTTATATCATTTTCAACTATTTTCCGTACTATTTTACAAAATTCGAGATATTCAATTCTTTTTAATACATCATTTTTGTATATCTTCATATTCCTTCTTTTCTTCATAAATTCTCTAGTCTCAGTAGAAATTTTATTAGTCAATTGCTGCTTTTTACTACCAGCTATGTTTGTTGCAGTTTTTAAAAGTGTATCAGTTATTTTCATATTAATTTCATTCAAATCTGAATCATGTTCAAAATCTCCTAACACTTGAAACCTATTTGTAAGTTCTAATTTAAATTCATTAGAATGTTTCTGAAGATTAGAAATATCAACTGTAAATATTGTTTTTCTTAATAATTTTTGTCTCTCTAGTTTTACATTAACAAGTAACTTACACCTTACTAATCGATGATCACTTCCTGTGTTAAATTTATTAAGAACATTACAATCTTGAAATATGTATTTTCTGTTAGTCAAAATATAATCCAATTCTGCTGTACCTTCATTTGGATGCTTCCATGTCCATTTCCTTTTAACATTTTTCTCAAAAAATGAATTCATAATATAAAGTTTTTCTTTTTCTGCAAACTCCACAAGTCTATGTCCTCTCTCATTTCTATTACCATAACCAAAATTACCTACAGCAATTTCATCTTTCATTTGTCTACCAATTCTAGCATTAAAGTCTCCCAAAACAATTTTAAAATGTTGTTTACTCTGATCAAAAGCCTTTTGTACATCCATATAAAAATCTTCTACTACTTCATCACTATGAGAACTTGTTGGGGCATAAACCTGAATTATCTGCATTTGGTATCTGCTATTAAGTTGTATAACTAATCTTGCCACTCTGTCCGATACCCCATCAATCTCCACAATATTGTTCTTCCATTTTTTATTTATAATGAATCCTACTCCACTTGTATTTCCAATATGTGTGCCTTTATAATAGAGTATATGTCCACTTTTTAAATCAATTGTTTCTTCTCCTTTTCTTCTAACTTCACAAAGTCCAATAATGTCCCATTTAATATAAGACAGTTCTTCTAATTCTTGCAATCTTCCTTCACTTGAAAGTGATCTGCAGTTGTAAGTACCTAAATAAAAAGTCGTCATCAAATGGCAGCCTGGGTCCACAATCAGGGGATTCTTAGCACCCTCCGCCTTCGACTACCAACCGCTTCCTTGGTTGGTGACTTTACAGCCTCCTGGGAATAAGGGCAATGCTTTATTTTTATCTGTCATAATTGTATATATGTATGGGAAAAATATTTATCATTTACACAAACATTCATTCTGCCTTATCAGGCACTGAGAAGAAAGACCATGGTGTTTCTTGATCTTAAACTCAGAGGTAAAAAGCCAATAAACTCACCACGCTGGCTAATGCGTGTTGGTGAGCAGCCCATCCATGTTCGTATACTATATGAATAATCACATAATAATAACAGCTGCAACGACAAGAACGTATGGAGTGGACATTAGGAATTTTCCCTGCTCGGTTCCTTTAAGGCCTCCAAGAGGAATCAAAGGGTCTCCTTTCAGTTAATAGCAAATTCCTTTCTTGTGTAGATGTAGATAAATTCTTATTATGGTTAAAATATTTGTAGATATCTTTATAAATAGTTTTAAATATACTAAATGCATTTGCAAGCGTAATTTAGTAGCTTTTGTAGTGATATTTATAGCTGGAGATTTTGATTTTAAACTTGAAAGCAAAAGTAGTGTTTTTATTAAGTAATTGGTCAAATCTAGGTTTTTAATTTAAATATTTTATTAAAATATATAATTACTTAAAGGTTTGAAGCTATCAAAACTGTTCTACTACCTATTGTTAGAAACCATTCATGCAAGAATGGTTTTGTTAGTTAATATGAATCAATTCGCATATTACTGTTTCATTCATTATTTCTATTTATTTTTTTTAAATGTAATTTTTTCTAGTGTAATTTTATAATTAAATTATTAACCAATTTTTGTCATTCACCTTGAGGATTTTTTTTTCCTTTTTATCATTACGATGTAAAAATAAACATAATTAATACCGCGTTGATGACTCAGCGAACAATGATTACTAACAAAAGTTTTGCAAAATGACAAATACGAAGTGCAATTTAATTATAATCCCCACCTCTTACTCATTTTCGCTCCTTAAAAAGTAGATACCGAATAAAAAGCACATTTTATCTCAAAAATTTAATAAATATCTAAATGGTGATTATTCAATTCGATTTTCTTCAATGTTCAACCTTAAAATATTCGCTCGCTTTAAAAGATTCGGTTCCATTGATCAAACGAAAATACTTTGCTTTCAGCAGTTGATCATAAAACCTTATTTTATTTAAAATGTCAGAGAGAACGAAAGAATAGGAAATGCTAATAATAAAATTATAATTCCATCTGCAGAAAGAAATTTTATTGATTTTTAAAATTTTATTATGCGTTTTCCCCCAAATAATAAAAATAGGTGACTACCTACCAGTCATGCATACAATAATTAAAAAATAAATTTATTAATTTGTAAAAGGTAAAACGGTATGGCAAATATCCTTCAAAAATAAAATTGCCCCGCAGAGTTTACTGTAATGATAAGGTGGCCGACGGAAAGTGTTCCAAGTTTGTCACTTCGGCGCTGAGACTTCTTAATGAATTATTGAGCAGTAAAGCCATTCGTGTTATTATCAATAACTTACTGCAGGACAACGACCTCTCTAACAAATTCCATAAAGGAACAGTAAATGCAAAAAAGCACCTTCCATCAGGCATATCGATTGATGTTTGCGAATCTGAGCTTTAATCCATCTTTGGTTTACCCTCTAATTAAAAATAGTCAAATACCTATTTATTATCTAAGTTATGGATCAATTTGAATTAGAAAAATCCCAAGTCCTAAAAATTTTTCACATTTTACCTTGTCCAAATTTAAACTCAGGTAGATTAACTATTATTATATTACCAGTTTTTTTTAATGCTAATTAGGACTTTTTTATTGAAGTCAGGATCTAGATATATATGTCATAAACGTGTTAACATGTAAAAAAATAAGTTTCTATCAGCTATTTTTTATCTCACTCTTCTTATGATTTCTTATATGTATATCTCTTTGACAATATAATTCTTAATTCTAAAATTTTGTTTTTATTCCCCATTTATTATCATCCAAACCTAATACAAGATTAACGGCTCATTCTCCGTGTGTCTACTTTTTTTACTTTTAGTTATAGTTTAACAGAGTGGCAGAATGATAAATCCAGGGGAGAAGGCTACTGAATTGAAAACCAATCAGATCACTTCTGCTGTTTGAATATCGCTTGGCCTCCTAAACAACAAAATTCAGTTCTTATTATTACTTCGTCAATCATTCATCATTATTGCCTTTCTTTCTTTGTAATATCTAATACGTTTTATATTTTTCGTTAATACAGATTGAGAATTAAATTTAATCCCCTATTTGATCTTTTTTTAAATATTTTAAATACAAGTATATTTTATATATCTGTAGTCTAGATGTAATATAGGGGATTTGAGTACAATACTTTCAAGCTCTCTTCAGCCATCTACCTTATCTCATACAACCGATAACTACTATCATATACCAGTACATTTTCATTTTTAAATATCTGTTTCTTTTTGTTAGCATTTAAACTTTTATTGTTGTTTTATTTCTACTTTTCTCCAGTATCCACCTCTTCATTTTGTAATTCTGTTATTTCAATCTATAATAATTCACTATTATGGTAATTAACAATTTTCATAATGCTCTCATCTTACTAAATAGTAAAAAATAAATAAATAGATATAAAATGCTCATTTAAGTCTTGACCATAATTTACCATCTTTCTCAACTGTATGATCTTTTTATGTCATCTAATTAAAAATACCCTAATTAGTATGTTACAACCCACTTATTATAATCTTCCAAATATTTTATTTTTAAGTCTCTCATACAAAAGCTTGATCAGTCCACTTTATCTCTAAATATCTTTATTAGCTATTCAACATATTTAATGCTTGTTTTTGTTTTTTTTTACATTAGTTCCTTATATTAATGCTATGGCTTAATTTTTTTCTTTAAATCTTTATTACTTCAGATTGTATGTGTATATTAAATTAAATGATTTAATAATTGGGAGTTTATAAAAAGTTCATCATTGATGATGACAAGTGGCAGCCTTGATTTCTAGAGTCTGCATTTTATCATGACATTAAACTATGCAGAAATTAATATTCATTATTTGTAAGTACTGTGATCTCTTTACAAGAATCTTTAACTTTTTCTCCATGTGAATTATGCAATCCTTTCCGAATAGATGTACTTATTTCATTTCTTTATACTTATCTTGTTTAATACCCAGTGTTTTATTTCTTTGTTTTAATTGTTAATCATCTGTTTTTTGCTGCTTGTTCATTAAATTTAATCTTCTTTTTTTTTTCAATTTTACACAGACATTTAAAATTAAATCCATATCTTTTTTACTCTCTGAAAAAAGATCTAGCAATCTCTACATTATTTTTTTTTTACTTTTCTAATAGTACTTTAATCCTTTCCAAGATCTGATAGCTCTATAAGTTCAAAGAAAATAATCCACAAAAAATTGGACTTTCTTGCTTAAAATTTGTATTATTATAACCCTATTTATTTATATTCCTTTATTCATAAATATAATATTATCTCCACATAAACTGTCATCATTGAACCATTTGATCATTTATTTTCATAACCAGTAGTACTTTTTACAATCTATGTTTTCCAATTTTAACACATATCTTTTTTGACTTTCTACTCATTTTTATTATCTACCAAAGATATTCTTCTATATTTCTATATGTCCTTTATAAATTTATTTAACACACATTTGATTATGTAAGTAATATTTACTAAGGCAATAAACCTAAAGCATGTGTGGTTGAAAATGCATTTTCGACGCACATGCTTTAGGTGTATTGCCTTAGTAAATATATGGCCTTTATGTGTATATGTCTCTGCAAAGATTTTATATCTCATTGAAATTAGTCATTGGACTACTATTCTAAGCTTTTATGTTTACTTTTAAACTTCACTTCTATATTTTTCATACTTTATATGATACTATAATTTAGTACTTCTTTTTGGAGCACTCAGTTGCGATGCTTTTTATCCATTCATATCTTTAGCTATCCAATGTTTCTGTTTCAAAATTTATTGTATCAAAAAATTTATTACAAACCCCTTTTATTCAGTCTAAAGTAATTATACAATTACTCTAATTTTTGATAATATTTTTCAGTTTGAATTTCAAATATTAGCTTAACTTAATTTTTGAAAAAGAAAAAAGTAGGTAATCTTTAAACATATGCTAATAATAATAATAATAATCTTTTAATGTCTTTATACTATTTCAGCATAGTTAAGGAGTATTCAGTTCATGCATATTATAATTTATTTTATAATTTAGCACAGTAACAGTGCGAAAGTCAAATGACCTTATCACTTTCAGTGCTTGGGATATACACAATCTTCTGAGCTTTCGATTACTTTTTGTAATAGAATTAAAGAACATAATGAAACCAACACAGAATCGACCTTTGAGCTAATCTTTTCACATTTTTAATAATATTTATGAACAGTTATCTGACTTAAACAATTCAAAGCTAATTAAAAAAAAATAAAGAAATTTCTGAAGTAAAAAACAAACACAGCCATGAAATCAAAAATAATATTTATTTGCTCAAATTACTTCAAAAAATGTATAATTTCATGCCAAGCATTGGTGATCTAGTGGTTAGCATAGCTGCCTTTCAATCAAATGCCTTTTCATGATCTACAAATCCAAAGCATAATAGCAACACATATTCATTTGTCCTTTCTATAACTTCCCTCAATCCCTGGATAGGATCTACTCTACTAAAACCATTTTTAAATCCAGCTTGTTCTCTTGGTTGGTAGAAATCCACTGTTCTCTGTAGACAAGTTCTAGTTATCTTGGTAAAACTTTTGTATAAAACTGATAAAAGGTTGATAGGTCTGTAATTTCTAATATCTTCTTTATCACCTTTTATAAATATTAATACTGCATTCTTCCAATCATCTGATACATCTTTATTATTTAGACATTTGGTATATAACTTTGCTAAAAAAAAATTATTTCTTCACCTGCTTCTTTTAATTTATCAATTAAAATTCCATCATTACCTGGAGCTTTTCATTTCTTTATCAATTTAATTGCATGTCTCACTTCTTCATTTAAAATTCTGGGCAATTTGGAAGTTAGAATAAATATAGGAGGTACTTGTTCTTTATTACTATATAATGGTTCTAGTAAACTATTAACTGTGCAGCCTTTGGTAGCGCTGTTTCTGTGTAAAAACACAGAATTATACCGCTTTCACGGCGAACCTACGGCTAATATACGAGTGATCATTAATATACAAGTAGATCATATGGAGTGGTTATAATACGTGGCCAATTCTTCCGCGTTCAATAACACTACGTCTACTAACAATACTATGATCGTATAGTTTGTCGTTGATTTCGTTGCGGGTTGAATTCCTATGCATATTGACAGAATTTGTATTGTCACTAAAATTTAGGATGAGAGTGTGAGCATTGTCATCTTTTTCAAGTGTTTATTTGTTGATGTTTATGATTTTTTGTATTTCTCAACTGAAAGATTTTTGCATACTAGTAATTTTCAGCATATTATTGATATTTGTCAAAAAAAATTTTTGGGGCTAATTTTGGCTTTTTGGGGGGTCAAAAAAGACAGTATAAAATTTCTCAAGCTCTCTGGCAGACGATTGGAGTTGTTTGTGGAAAAATACCGTTTCTGTCGTAACTCAGACGATAGTTGAAAAAGAAGAACAAAATGTCTACCACATTATTATATTTGTGGGATGTCCCAAACAGAGAAAGTGAGGCAGTTGCATTTTTGCAAGCGCAAAACATCCTGCCATTCATTACAGTTGATTTAGTTCAGTCATATGTGGTTAATAAATTTATTTTCTGGAAAGAATTTGTGTTTCATTTGCGATTATTTTTTTCTGTAAATCATGTAATTAACATCCAGAATGACAGTGTTAAAAAGGGGCAGTGTAGTTTGTTGGACATCTCTTAATTGATTGATTTTTTTAAAAAAAAAAATACTTCTTCTTGTGACATACCTATTCGTTCCGTTTAGAAGCAAAAAGAGGTTTTTTTGGTGGTTGTTGTTGTTTTAAATCAATAAACAGCATGTTAAGTAGATTTTAAAAATGAACCCGAGCTTAGTTTTTGTTGTTAAAAAAGAATAAAAATACCAGACGTTTTATTTGTTATGAAAACAAAAAATCTTTAACAAACTTGTACGACTCTTAAAAAAGATAAATAAATAAATCCTACAGAATGTAACAAAACCGGTTAACATACATATTTTTTGTGTTAAAAAAACAAAACCGCGATTGACTTTTTGGTTTTTGTTTTGGACGTTTTATTTGTTATTATTAAAAAAAGCAAAAAAAAGCAAAACCCGCCGACACAAAAAAAAAACCCCATATTTATAAATCTAAGAGAAAAAAGAAGTCCCATTTTATTTATTATTATTAAAAAAAAAACAAAAAAATCAAAACCCCATTTTATTTGTTATTATTAAAAAAAACAAAAAAAACAAAACACGCCGTCCAAAAAAAAAAAACCCTGTATTTATAAGTGTAAGATAAAATGCCAAACACTTCTTTTCATTTATAAGCAAATACAGACATCTGAGGCGGAGTTTGTCGGACAGGTTAGAATTTTTTGTTGCTAAATCAATCAACAGCAAACCCCCTCATTTTTAACATAATTCAAAAAGAAAGTGTTGGTTCTAATTTTAAATAACAACAACAACAAAAAAAAGAAAGTTGTATGTAAAGCAAATTGTGTATATTTGAAATATTCCAAAAAAAAAGTTAAAACTGTCCCTTATTACTTTGAAATGTATCGAATCCAAAACAAAAAAATAAAAGATCTGTAAAAAAGAAACAGTAGATTTAGAATGGAAATCCCCCCCCCCCCCAAATAAAGGCGTATGTCAAAAATTATGTACTTTTGAGATCCAAAAAACAGGTCAAAGTCTCCTTTATAGTTTTAAATTTATCAAATGAAAACCAAAAAAATAATTATGTCCAAAACAAACAACAACAATATATTAAAAAAAATAATAATAATTATGCCCAAAACAAACAACAACAATATATTAAATATTAAAAAAAAATAATAATTACAGCCGTATATCAAAATACGATCTATTAGATAAAAAAAATCTAGCGGCCCGGTAATGTTATAACGCTCTGTTTTTAACGAGCGCCACCAAAGGCTGCACAATTAATAGTTTACTAGAACCTATATAATTCTTGATAGAAGTTTTCTACTCATTTCATGATGTCATTTCTCTTTTTAGTAATAATTCCATCTTTTTTCTTATTGCAGATATAAATTTCCTATCAATACCAAAATGTTATTTTACACTCTTACGAATTTGTTCTCTTCTACAGCTTTCCTTGCTAGTTCACAGTTATTATTTTCTTATTAATTTCATTCAAATCTGAATCATGTTCAAAACCTACTAATACTTGAAACCGATTTGTAAGTTCTAATTGAAATTCATTAGAATGTTTCTGAAGATTAGGAATATCAACTGTAAATATTGTTTTTCTTAATAATTTTTGTCTCTCTAGTTTTGCATTAATACGTATCTTACATCTTAATAATTGATGATCACTTCCTGTGTTAAATTTATTAAAAACATTACAATCTTGAAATGTGTATTTTCTGTCAGTCAAAACATTATCCAATTCTGCTGTACTTTCATTTGAATGCTTCCATGTCCATTTCCTTTTAACATTTTTCTCAAAAAAAGAATTCATAATATAAAGATTTTCTTTTTCTGCAAACTCCACAAGTCAATGTCCTCTCTAATTTATATTACCATAACCCATTTGGTAAACAAATATATATATAGAAATATTAAGCATTAAATCACCCCACATGGTTAAGAAATCCAGTACTGCCCTCTGTGAAGTAATATATAATAATGTATTTTATATATTAGTTCACAGAGGCAGTACTGGATTTCTTAACCATGCGGGGTGATTTAATGCTTAATATTTCTATATATTTATTTCAGTTTAGCGTTATGCACTACGATTGTTTTATATATATATATAATAAAATATTAATAATGACACTTATTTAATGTGTAATAATTTCTAAAACTTAATGCTAAATTCCAGTATCATTATTTAATTACTAACGTGCAGTATATCCTCATCCAACCACCTCTAGCAGATAAAAGTGGAACTAATTTCATATGCTTCTAACATCTTTCAAAGACAGCAAGTACAGACAATAAAGTCTGCTAGAGATGATTGAATGATGATATAGAAAGTTAGTAGATTGATTTAATTAAAAAGTGCTAAAAGCCAATACCAGCTTCTATAAGTTATATATATATATACAAGAACTGGTATTAAAAAAAAAAATTATTTTAATATCTCCACTCAATAAATATATCTAGAGTCTAAAAATATTTTCCAATTATTACTTTTGTGAAGTTTGTTAAAATGATGTGTATTAATACGATTTCAATGTACAATGATTATTTCTTATAATCTTCAAATTTTTAAGCTTTTTTAGTTAGAATATTTTAGATCAATTAGTTACTAAAAAAAAAAAAACATTATAAAAATACGAGTTAATTCATTAGATTAAAAAAAATAAAACAACATTTAAGAAAAAGTAATAATATTATTAAAAATATAGTTGATATTTAACTTCATTGTTGTTATTATTTTATGCTTATTTTTAATATTTAGAAACATTTTTATAATTCTGGATAAGACTCATCATCTTTTACAATGCAGATCTTGGATGTTCAATGCTTACAACAACTAAATATAAAAAGAATAAATGACTAAATGAAAAATTAATAATAAATTGTACTAAAATGAATAGGCTTAAATGAAAAAGTTTCAAAATTAAAGTATATATTAACTTCTAACCTATATTCATATTAACGTAACAGATTTAACTATTCCCTGTACATCTTTTTAATATTAAATTTATAGAAAAAAAATCATGTTGCCTTAAAAATTGCACGCTAACTTATTATGCCTAAAATTCTGAACTAGTTTTGAATAAAAACACAGATAAATAAATCTTCTTCCTAAATAAATATTTTCAATAACAAGTTTCAATAGAGCATATTTTAAAAAATAATATTAAAATATATATATAAATGGTACTTGAACTTTATCTCCATGTGTCCACAAGAGGCGCTGTTTCCGTGTTAACCACAGAAATATTCAGAGTAGGGGGCCAAAAGCAGCAATGCAAGTTCCAGCCGCTAGATGGCGCTTTACCATGGTATGCACAGGAACCTTATGCCAAGTAGCTGCCAGCATTACTGCCTGCTTGGTGGTGCTGATAGCAAAATGTAAACACATCTAGCTTACATCGTTTGCTATCAGCAACTGCCAGCAATCTAGCCCACTACATGGTGGTGTTTCTCCATGCTATGCAAGGAAAAACTGCACCGTTTAAAAGCGATATTGATACTTGCTTCATGGTGTTGTTTTATATGCACATTCTTAAAAGATCGAGAGCGTATAATGTGAAGGTGTGATTAATATAGAAACCACAACTATTTAAATCTGCTTTCAAACTTAATACTGTTACATTGAATTTCACTCTCTGATAAATCTATGTATTTTTAAATTATTTTCTTTTAAAAATCGATCTTTTTTTTCTCTAAAAAAATTTTTTTTTAAAAAAAAAGGTAATTTTTATGACTTCTTTTTTACTGCAATCTTTCAAAATTGCTAAAAATCAGTCTGGCAGTATTTCTTTCAGAACAGCGTTATTTTGAAAGGTGATTGCTTGTAAAACTTTTTTTTTTACACTTTCAAATAATATTTCCAGTAACTTTTAAACTAATACAAATTACATTTCGATTTATAGATCTTTCAATTATTATTTTGCAAATGTGTTATTTTAAAAAGGCTGATAGCATCCCTAAATGAATTTGCGTGTTGTTGTTATGCACAAACAATAATTCGAAGATCTGTTTATCAAGAGTTTCTTTCACAATAAATATTTTTAAATTACTGGAGAAAAAGCAAATCAAACTCTCCTTTTAATATATTAAAATATCTATTCAGTTCAAATTTAAAGGAAGTTTACAGTACAATTTATATATACGCATACATCTATTATTTGTAATATAATATCTAAATAAGTTCACCAGGGCAGTAATCACAAACCATCATAACAAAATGGCCACTATTATCCTTCACAGATGAATGCAATAGCTTAAATTTAAAAATTTAACATCAGTTAGGCATTGAACATGTTATCAACAATTTATTATCATAACAATAATAAAATAAAAGTATACAAGAAAAATAAGATTTTTAATGCCCTCATTAGTGTATACATATTGCATATAAAAGTTTAAAATATTCTATTTTAAAATTATTTTGGTTGTTGTCTTAATATGTATAGTTTCAAAATTAAATTGTATATGTTATTAACATATTTGTATAGATTTTTCTAGGAATTATAATTTTTAAATCTGCATAAAGGCTTAGATTTAAATGGCATAGATAAGAAATAACTAAACTGTATTTATATTCAAATAAACTGAACACTTGATTAAAGTGATCTATTTTTAAATGTATTTTTACTTCATAGATTAGATTATAAACTCATCACAAAACTCATCATCATTATTATTATTATGTTTCAACAATATACTTTATTGACCTAAACATGTGTTATATAGATTTTATAAATGTTTTACAAGGGTTTTGCCAGGGTTACAAAGGCATTCCAAGTATAAGATTTTTTTGTTTTCTGTTATATATATATATATATATATATATGATTCATATTGCTGATTATAATGTAATTATATAAATATTGGCAATTGTACATGATTATTTTTAATGACACTTTTTTGTATAACATTGTATTGGATGTAAAAAAAAAATGTTCATAATTTTTGAATTAAAGTTCATTTGCCTTGGTGATTGGTCTGGTTAAATAGCCTTCTGTGGTATTGAACTATTGTAATGAGTTTATGGAGCATAGTTTTTCATGTAGCTAGTTGTATTATGAAGGGGGAAAATGCCTACAAACGTTATTAGTAGTGTCTAATGTGGTTGTAGCTGCTTATAGCTTGGAGTGCTCTCTAATGAGTGACCAGGTTGTCACAAAAATGTCTGGGGGGGGAGGCTTATCTTATTATCTCGTGTTTTTAACATATTATTATTAATATGTCTTTTTTGGAGATGGAAAGGCTACATTCATTTGTAAATGGCTGCTGGGCAATAATTGTATTTAGAAAAGAAATATGGAATTTTAACTTCTATTCATTTCTTGTATAGAGGTTTCTGAAATTTCCAATAGCGGAAAATTGATGGACGTATATGCAGTGATATAAAAAAAAATGTTAGATACGCCTTCTATATGAACATTGGCAGTGTAATAGAACACTTTAAAATAAAAACAAAATTCTTTTTAAATACTCAAAGATTTTGAATCATATATTACAGTTTTTGCAAATACATGAATCAAAGTGACTTATTTTATTTTATTTATTCAGTTATTACTTACTTGCTTGAAATTTTAAGAGAAATAAAATTTCTAAAATCTCTTAAATCAATATTAAAATAAGCACTGATAAGATTTCGTTTTATTTATAATTCATCTAATGGTGGTATTATAAACTACTTTATTATTTTAGAGAAATGGAATTTTAAATAAAGGTGTAAGATTAAAATAAAAAAGCTCACTTTATTTAAAAGCTAGTTATTCTGGGTTGATCAATTATATATAAATACATTCATAATTCACAATAAAATTTTAGTAAAATAAATATCAGCGAAAAGTATGCCTTTTAACTTCAACAGAAAAACATTCAGTAAAAATAACATAAAACTATATAATCATTTAAAAAATAAACAAAATAAAACTAAAAATATTATAAATAAAAAATTATTTAAAATATTTAAACAGATTGCAAAATATTTGTTTTCAAGAACAAATAAAGATTTTATCAAGTGAATGTTTTTAAGTAAAAGATTAAAGGCAATGAGTATCATATTTGATTGCATCTTCTTATGATCTGAGATTCAAATTCAGATTGAATAAATCTTTTTTCTTTCAAATCATACATAGATGTAGAGTTTTTCTTTCAGGTAATCACCTTATATCCAACCCAGCTAATCATTCGTTATTGTTTAGAAAATGAATACTCAATTATTATTGACTCAGATAAATCTGGATTATTCAGAATATTATTGATGTAATGACTATAAAATCAAAAAAAAATGCATTCACAACTGGTGAAAGTTGCTACACTTCTAAGGAGTTCTGGCTCTGTGGTTTATCATGTTACCTTTTAATATTACTTATAAAAATAACCAATATCAGGAGTACACAGAAATAAATAATCTACTAACATCGTCATGAAAGATGTCATAGAGTAAACATTATGCTAAACTATTCTTTAAAAACAGCAAGCATCACATGATCACATCTCAAATACTAGCACATAATTGTTTATAAACAAAGCAAGGCAAAACTCCATATAGTAGTGCCACCTGTGCTAAACAGAGTAATCAATGGATACCAGAAGGCTTGTGCATAAAATCCCTATCTAATGCCTACTCATCCAATATCCCCAGACTAGTTTATGGCTTGTGGCCATCATCAATGAGGAGCTTTGATCTGAGAGCACTGCATCTAGATCTTAGGATCTAATGCAACCCTCTAGCAACCACCTTTTATCCCTACTTAACTACAAAACTATGAGCATGAAATTGAAAACACAAAAAAATTTTCAATCTAAGCTCAATAGCTTATATAGTCATATGGGTCTGAACTCAGTTCAGCACCCATACATTTTGGTGTCTTTGGCTCTTTAACAACCATAGCCACCACTATCCTATTAGGCAGGATTGGTGTTAAACCAGCAAGCATCACATGATCACATCTCCAATACTAGCACATAACTGTTTATAACCAAAGCAAAGCAAAACTTTGATTACTCTGTTTAGCACAGGTGGCACTACTATATGGAGTTTTGCTTTGCTTTGTTTATAAACAATTATGTGCTAGTATTGGAGATGTGATTATGTGATGCTTGCTGGTTTAACACCAATCCTGCCTAATAGGGTAGTGGCTATGGTTGTTAAAGAGCCAAAGACACCAAAATGTATGGGTGCTGAACTGAGTTCAGATCCATATGACTATATAAGATATTGAGCTTAGATTGAAAATATTTTTTGTGTTTTCAATTTCATGCTCATAGTTTTGTAGTTAAGTAGAGATAAAAGGTGGTTGCTAGAGGGTTGCATTAGATCCTAAGATCTAGATGCAGTGCTCTCAGATCCAAAGCTCCTCACTGACGAAGGCCACAAGCCAGAAACTAGTCTGGGGATATTGGATGAGTAGGCATTAGATAGGTATTTTATGCACAAGCCTTCTGGCATCCATTGATTACTCTGTTAGCACAGGTGGCACTACTATATGGAGTTTTGCTTTGCTTTGTTTCTAAACTATTCTTGTTAGTGAAGATTTATTTTCACTAAGAAGAAAGTTATTTATGAATGGTTAATACTGGAGTAAATATTAAAATATTAATAGAAATATCTATTCTATCAATGGCTTTAGTATCTTAGCAGGTGAGTTTTTCACAGCTTGAATAAACTTCAAAACTTAACCAGTAATCACACTGTTACCAGAAGTCCTCCAAAACTACTCCTTTATGCATTACAAAATAAACGTATCTCAAAACTTATCAATTGTATTGAACATAATAAAACAAGAATAATAATAAAAACCTAAGTGCTTTAAAAGTTTTAAACTCATAATTTAATATTTGATGATAAATATTCAACAATTGATCCAGGGTATTCATTAACAATAAATATAATTATGCAAAAGATAATTACTTGGGAAATATGTAATCTTAAAAATATCAACTTTTTTCTTTTGCTCAGCTGAAAATCAATCCCAAAAAAATTTTATTGAAAAACTCTAAGTATACTGAGTATAAACTGCTAAACATCATGTGATCACCATTCTTATGCTTACATGAGGCCCACTGATTACTCTGGCTTGCACTGAGTGGCGCTTCTGCATGGAGAGTTTTGCTTCTGTGTATACTTGGTATAATAAATGTTACTATATTTTAAACTTAAACTCTGCTTTAATATTTTTTTACA
Source organism: Epiperipatus broadwayi (assembly GCA_028023455.1). Classification (NCBI taxonomy): domain Eukaryota; kingdom Metazoa; phylum Onychophora; class Udeonychophora; order Euonychophora; family Peripatidae; genus Epiperipatus; species Epiperipatus broadwayi. Next base: position 28,313,752 of record JAQFVV010006197.1, read on the forward strand.
TTATAATAGTTAGAATGATAGAGTATCACAATATAATTATATAACATTAATATATACACTATTGTAAGTTTATAACTGTGGAATCTTAATAAATATAATATTTTTCATATAGGCATTACATCTCTTATCTTCAATTGAAAACCATAGTGAGTTTCACTTCTGTTGAACCTATCATTCATAAAAAGACCTGTATCACTGTTTTTATCTTTATAAACTTATATTCATCTATACATTATTTTGTTTAATTATTTTATCAATATATTATTAGTAAAATTTGTATTTAGAAATAGCAATATATGTCTATCATAATCATTTCAATCAAAGAACTTTATTTCAAACTATATAAGGGAAAGCAATCAAAACAATATATATATATATATATATAGTGTAACAGGAACTGGGTTCAAACCCTGTTACAAGGGAGAGAGTAAATCAGGCTATGTATGTATGTGTGTGGGTTTTGTTTCACAAGTTGTGTATTTGGAAAGGGCCATGTAGCTACACATATAGTTACGTAAATAATAATAATAATAATAATAATAATAATAATAATAATAATAATAATAATAATAATAATAATAATAATAATAATAATAATAATAATAATAATAATAATAATAATAATAATAATAATAATAATAATAATAATAATAATAATAATAATAATAATAATAATAATAATAATAATAATAATAATAATAATAATAATAATAATAATAATAATAATAATAATAATAATAATAATAGCGGTGATGGAATACTGATATGAATGTATATATTTTACTTTCTTTCTCTCACTTATTTTATTCTTATTTTGTGGCATTCGTGTATATTGATAAATATTGTGTTGAAGGGGGTAAAAAAAAAAATCAAGAGATTTTCAAATATTTTAAAATATGAAGAAAAAAAAGAAAGGAATTTTGTTTACTTTTCATGAATCAATTAGTTGAACGGACTGTATTGTTATTAAAACAGATATAATTAACAGTTGGATGTTTCATTTAAATTAATAAAATTAATATATTATCAAGCTTTGAAACTTTGTGGAAATGATTTTTGTGTTAACTAAAAGAAAAGAACAGGCAGAATGTCCATTAAGAAATTAAATTTTTGAGGATCCTATTGTCTAATTATTGAGATAAACAACAAAGCGTAATTAGAGGGAATTTGCAAAAATAGCAAAAGTTAAGACCAAGTTGCTAAGTTGTTTTTCTTTTGTTCACATATTGAGTAAAAAGATTTTTGGCTAAAGATAAAAAACAAAGATAAAACATTGTTGAGAGGGATGACATTTTGTTTTTTGGCAGTTGGCTATAGATTATTGCAGAGAGAAGGCAGAAGGCAATACGTGGCAAAAAGAAGAGAGTTTTATAAAATAATTTTGACCAGAGAAATATATAAAGGAAACTCCATGAAACGCATGGAGTAAAGTTCTCATCATGTTGGGGGTCTATGTTAGACTCCAGCTCCTTCTGTACCTTTGAAGCATGCAAGATATTGAGAGACAGGTTGTCCTAAATATTATATATTAAAAAAAGAAGAAAGAAAACATGACAAATAAATCCTGTGCCTGACATCCACCATTCCACAAATCAATCATGGAATGATGAACTTCTTAATAAAACATTGAATTGGAAGACAAAATGGACTCACGATTTTATCCACATTCACCCAAGGAATTAAAATAGAAATAAAAGAATTAATGATCACAAAGAGTAAAAGGAGATATTTAATTTAATTATGAAGACTCATCAAAACAGCAGTAAATATATTTGCTGTTATTCCCAATCTTTCAATACACAAAATCAAATAGTGTAATAACTTTATATGTGTTTTATGTTATAGATTTTATTCATTAACTATAACATCCTGTAAACAGAATATTATGTTACATACATGTGTGTTCCACTTTATAATTTTATTCAAATAAATATAAATAAATTTTAAATTTAACAAAACAAACTTTATTTTTTTTTTTTTTTTGGTTGTCTCTTTTACAACCAAGTTGCTAAGTGGTTTTTCTTTTGTTCGCATATTGAGTAAAAAGATTTTTGGCTAAAGATTTAAAAAAAAGATAAAACATTGTTGAGAGGGAGGACATTTTGTTTTTTGGAAGTTGGCTATAGATTATTGCAGAAAGAAGACAGAAGGCAATACGTGGCAAAAAGAAGAGAATTTTATAAAATAATTTTGACCAGAGAAATATATAAAGGAAACTCCATGAAATGCATGGGGTAAAGGTCTCATCATGCTGAGGGTCTATGTTAGATTCCAGCTCCTTCTGTATCTTTGAGGCCACACAATATATTAAGAGACAAGTTGCCCTAAATATTATATATTAAAAAAGGAGAGAGAAAACATGACAAATGAATCCTGCGCGTGATGTCCGCCATTCCACAGATCTATCATGGAACGATGAACATCTTAATAAAACATTGAATTGGAAGACAAAATGGACTCATGATTTTATCCACATTCACCCAAGGAATTAAAATGGAAATAAAAGAATTAATGATCACAAAGAGTGCACTTAGAGATATTTAATTTAATTATGAAGACTCATCAAAACAGCGGTAAATATATTTGCTATTATTCCCAATCTTTCAATACACAAAATCAAATAGTGTAATAACTTTATATGTATTTTACATTATAGATTTTATTCGTTAACTATAACATCCTGTAAACAGAATATTATGTCATATACACGTGTGTGCCACTTTATAATTTTATTCAAATAAACAAATAGATTTTAAATTTAACAAAACAAACTTTATTTTTTTGTTTGGTTGTCTCTTTTACATTTTATTATATATATTTTTTGGTTTGGAATTCGTATTGTATGTTTTGAAATAGATTCCATTTTTACTTTCCTAAGAGTGCATGTTGATATATGTTTATGTGTTAGATTAAGGTAAAAGAAAGGGAATGAGAGATTTTAATTCACCTGCCATTTTTTCTCTGGCATGTTACACCACCACCCCTGAGCATAAGCTCTTATAAACTGGGCAAAAACTTAAAATTTATTGAGTTAATTTACTGTTGGTGAATTCTGCAATTCTTGTTTAATAGCAAGATTGGCGCTTGGGCCATAAATCATAAACATGGACATTCGTGCAGTGAGAGAGTTAGTTAAGTTTGGGAGGGACTGAATTGGATTAATTTATGTATGTATTTAGCAGCCAAATTCCTTTTCCTCACCCTTGAATGACCGAATATTAGGAAAACTTCACAAAAAGGGAAGGATGACTCAGAACATGGGAAAATTTCATGAGAGGGGATGGTCGGAGCTATTAATACGATAAATGCATACAAATGTCTATTCACCCTCTGAAAAAAAATGTATGATCAAAAGTCAAATCTCAATAACTAGCTGATAATATATATAATATAAACATGATATATATAATAGATATAAAGCGTGGTAGATGAGGAAAATACGATTTAGTTACAATAGACGCCCAATGATGGACTTTCGAAGAACAGTGAGCGGTGGGGTGAATACAGCCGAAATAGATAGAGGGCGCATCGATCAAAAAAAAATCTTTTTTTTTTAAATACAGGATTCATAGTCGCTTACATTTTTTTTTAAAAAAAGAAAAATGAAGAAAAAAATAATATGGTAAAACAAATAGTGGAGATGTAAAACTTTGAAGTAGAAAAGCAGATAGGGGAAGAAAAAAAATATCATGTGGCAAATTGGTCAAGGAGCTGGAACATTGAACCCAGCACATATGGTTAATATGAGTAGAAAACAAATAACAGAGAAAAATAGTGAAGAGGAAAGTGGATGAAAACTAAATCACAGAGCAACATGGATCCAGAAATGTCAGACAAGGGAAAGGAAATGTACATGTTTGAACAGATCATGGTAAAGTTATAGGAAATGGAAGAAAGGTTATGGAAAGAAATAAGAGATGTAAAGGAAGAAATGAACGAAAGATTATCAGAGGTGCAGATAGAAAATGAAAAGAGGTTGGCAGAATTGGAGAAAAAGTTATGTGAAGAAATAAGAATCAGTAAGGTAGGGGTGGGGGAGAGTGAAAAGCAAGTGACAGATAAATTAGAAGTGGAGGAAAATACAGAGGAAAATGGAATTAAGCCAAAGGTCGAAGGGAAACACGAAAAAAAGGGAAAGACAGGCGGAGTCATAGGGGAGAAGATAATGGAAGAGCAGCAAACCATGGAGAAATGGATAGGTAGCCAGACAAATGTTAACCCATTCCTTAAAATCTGTTCATCTGCAAGCCAAATAGAAGAGGTGCCAGTAGAGCACCTCAAGAGCCTACAGAGATATTTTAGCGTAAACGAAATGTCTGAAGGAAACAAGGTAATAATAGCATGTAGCAACTTGGCAGGGAATGCATTGTCATGGTGGGAGTCACTATTTTGCTGACTTCAAAGGTTTAAAGAGTATTCTGAAGCTGTGTGTGAAACGTTTTGGTCAAAAGAGCAGAAGAGGTTGTTAGATACTGTATAATGCAAGAAAAGTATAGAGTAAATGGGCAAGAGAACTACACACAATTTTTTCAGTGACAAGTGGGTAAATTACAAACTTTGGATGAATGCAATATGATGGAGTGACACATAATTAGAATCATCAGGCATAATTTGTCAACAAGGATCGAACAGATGCTGATAGGAAATGGGAAATCATCGATTGAAGAGATGGCCGAAATGTTAAACGCTATAGATATGAGCAAAAGTGAACAGGAAAGGAAATAGATGTACATGCAGGTATAAGGGAGAGGTTAGGATCAGGATGTTTTTTGTGTGTGTGTGTGTGTTTTGTTGTAGTTTTATTAGCCATCAAAATAAGTATACCTCATTTTGAAGTCTTTCAAATGGGGGGGGCTTTGTAATAGAAACTGGGTTCAAACCCTGTTACAAGGGAGAAAGTAAATCAGGATGTGTGTGTGTTTTGTTTCACAAGTTGTGTATTTGGAAAGGACCATGTAGCTACACATATAGTTACGTAAATAATAATAATAATAATAGCGATGATGGGATACTAATATTAATGTATATATTTTACTTTCTTTCTCTCACTTATTTTATTCTTATTTTGTGGCATACATGTATATTGATAAATATTGTGTTGAAGGGGGTAAGAAAAATGAATAAAATCAAGAGATTTTCAAATATTTTAAAATATGAAGAAAAAAAAGAAAGGAATTTTGTTTACTTTCCATGAATCAATTAGTCGAACAGACTGCATTGTTATTGAAATGGATATAATTAATAGTTGGATGTTTCATTTAAATTAATAAAATTAATATATTATCAAGCTTCGAAACTTTGTGGAAATGATTTTTGTGTTAACTAAAAGAAAAAAACAGGCAGAATGCTCATTAAGAAATTAAATTCTTGAGGATCCTATTGTCTAATTATTGAGATAAACAACAAAGCGTAATTAGAGGGAATTTCCAAAAATAGCAAAAGTTAAGACCAAGTTGCTAAGTGGTTAATCTTTTGTTCGCATATTGAGTAAAAAGATTTTTGGCTAAAGATAAAAAAAGATAAAACATTGTTGAGAGGGAGGACATTTTGTTTTTTGACAGTTGGCTATAGATTATTGCAGAGAGAAGGCAGAAGGCAATACGTGGCAAAAAGAAGAGAGTTTTATAAAATAATTTTGACCAGAGAAATATATAAAGGAAACTCAATGAAATGCATGGGGTAAAGGTCTCATCATGCAGGGGGGCTATGTTGACTCCAGCTCCTTCTGTACCTTTGAGGCCACACAAGATATTAAGAGACAAGTTGCCCTAAATATTATATATTAAAAAAAGGAGAGAGAAAACATGACAAATGAATCCTGCACCTGACTTCCACCATTCCACAGATCTATCATGGAATGATGAACTTCTTAATAAAACATTGAATTGGAAGACAAAGTGGACTCATGATTTTATCCACATTCACCCAAGAAATTAGAATAGAAATAAAAGAATTAATGATCACAAAGAGTGCACTCGGAGATATTTAATTTAATTACGAAAACTCATCAAAACAGTGGTAAATATATTTGCTATTATTCCCAATCTTTCAATACACAAAATCAAATAGTGTAATAACTTTATATGTATTTTACATTATAGATTTTATTCATTAACTAAAGCATCCTGTAAACAGAATATTATGTCATATACAAGTGTGTGCCACTTTATAATTTTATTCAAATAAACATAAATAGATTTTAAATTTAACAAAACAAACTTTATTTTTTTGTTTGGTTGTCTCTTTTACATTTTATTATATATATTTTTTGGTTTGGAATTCTTATTGTATGTTTTGAAATAGATTCCATTTTTACTTTCCTAAGAGTGCATGTTGATATGAGTTTATGTGTTAGATTAAGGTAAAAGAAAGGGAAAGAGAGATTTTAATTCACCTGCCATTTCTTTTCCGGCATGTTACGCCACCACCCCTGAGCATAAGCTAGTATAAACCAGGCAAAAGCTTAAAATTTATTGAGTTAATTTACTGTTGGCAAATTCTGCGATTCTTGTTAAATAGCAAGATTGGTGCTTGGGCCATAAATCATAAACATGGACATTCGTGCAGTGAGAGAGTTAGTTAAGTTTGGGAGGGACTGAATTGGATTAATTTATGTATGTATTTAGCAGCCGAATTCCTTTTCCTCTCACGACTTCACAAAAAGGGAAGGATGACTCAGAACATGGGAAAATTTCATATGGGAGGGGATGGTCAGAGCTATTAATATGATAAATGCATGTCTATTCACCCTCTGAAAAAAAAATGCATGATCAAAAAGTCAAATCTCAATAACTAGCTAATAATATATATAATATAAACATGATATATATAATAGATATAAAGTGTGGTAGATGAGGAAAGCGCGATTTAATTACAATAGGGAGCATACCAATAGCTCTAACAAGCTTTTGTTGATAAGTGCCACAAGAGAAAGCATTCAAAATCTCGATCTACAATTATGGTTTTGAGCTTTTGGTTCACTTCAGTTAGGTGCTAGGACATTTAGACACTAGATCTAAAACTCAAGACTAGTCTGAGAATAGGGATAATTCTAGATAGGGATTTTGAATGCTTTCTCTTGCTGCACATATCAAGAAAAGATTGTTAGAGGAATTGGTGTGCTCCTTATATAACATATTTGTCATGCATGCTTAAAACAAGACATGCAATATATGACTTGCTTTATTGATTATATATATATATATATATATATATATATATATATATATATATATATATATTGCATAATTGATTATAAATTTAATATACTCTTAAATGCAATGACTGATAAATTAATTTCACTTTGAATTACCAATAATCTCAATAACTTCTGAACATCAGAGCTACAAGAATAGGTGAATTCTTTTATTCTTCATCTTTTGTTTAAAATTTAAAGTCTTTTTAATTCATAGACTGGGAGAGAGTGATTTACTCCCTGTTTTTAAAAATGGCAACAACAAAAACCATTCTTGGTACTTTGGTATTAGACCTACAATGTTGGGGAGATATGAGGTCTTTTCACACCCACAATATATGTGTAATGTCATGATGTTGCAAATTGAAAGAAAATAAACCCTGTGAGTATATGTGTGGAAACATGTTTTTGTTTATCAGTGCAATCTTTTTCTTGTAATACTTTGACATTTTCAGTTATTGTCCAGATTTCTTTCTGCCATTCTTAACAATATAAAAGAAACAGTTCTGCCAGAATAAAAACTTTATAAAAGTCTCATAATTAATATGTATTTTTTGTGGTTTTTGTTCCTTTTTGGGGGTTTAATTTGTTTATAAAAAAAATGTTTATTAACATTTCTGTTGAAAATCCCAACATACTCTGCAATCATGTGCTACATTTTTGGAGGGAAAATTTTTAGTAGTGATCTCCATTTTCTGTAATAATAGTATAAGTGAAATCTTTTGTTTCAAGGCAACAAGTCCTGTTATATATAACACAGTAAGAGTCGTATGTGTAGAGTTAATGTGTTTTATAAATATTATTTAAAAACCAAAATTATTTACTGTTTCTTTAGTGCATATTTAAAGCAACAACTTTTTTTTTGCATAATGGTGTCATTTCATTAAGATCGCAAATCATACTTTTTTTTTATTCAAAAGTTGTACTTAAAAGTTGTTAGTGCAAAAGTAGTACATATTTCAATTTCTTGTTCAAAATTATAAATTTTTTATTGAAAATGATAAATATGTTATTTTATTTTTTATTTTTAGTTATTTTTAGTCCTGCAACACACAGCATGTATTAGACTTACTGTACTTTTCACATTCATATCAACCTCCCAATAACTTTGTAAATCTTGCCAAAATATCATGTACAAGATCTGTGTATACATTACCTTTTTTGCAAACTTTGTGAAATTACTGTTTGTTTAGTGCATATTTAAAGTAACAATTTTTTGAATTAATGGTGTCATTTCATTAAGATCACAATCTTAAGAATTATGAAAGTTATACATATTTCAATTTCTTGTTCAAAATCATGCATTTCTTATTGAAAATGATAAATATGTTTATTATTTTTTTACATTTAGTTATTTTTAGTCCTGCAACATAGAGCATATATTAGACCTTCAGCACGTTTTCACATTCATATCAACCTCCCGATAACATTTGTAAATCTGGCCAAAATATCATGTACAAGATCCATGTACATGTTAATTTTTTAAAAAACTTTGTGAAAAATATCATGTAGAAGATCCATGTACACATTATTTTGGTCAGATCATAAGATTTCAAAGTTATCAGCAGATCGATATGAATGTGAAAAGGCACAGTAGCTCTAATACATGCTTTATGTTGCAGGTCTAATTCCAAATTACCCCATTCTTAACACCAGGTGATCTAGTTTCATGGTTCTACATATTAATAAAAAATGTCAATATTTTTGAAGATAACATATAATCATCATATTTTAAAACTTCTTCAGGTATTTAATCACATATGCTAGTCATATATAATTTATTATAGTTTTAAGCAGACCATATGCAATAACTAAACACTAAATGGCAGTAATTACCTCTGATATCTATTAGGGAATATAGAATCAGTTAAAGTTAAAAATGGGGTGTGACTAAGGCAAGAATGTCCTCTGTCACCTATTTTGTTTTTATTGTATTTGAAAGAAATGGAGAGAGCAATAAAAAGACTAGGAAGAGGGGTAGAGATACCATTAATAGGTGACAAGGGAGTATATATACATTGTCGGGTCTTTTATTTGCAGATGATGTATTTTGTGTGCAGAAAGAAAGGAAGATATGGAAGTTATGCTGAGGACATGTGCAATGGTAGGTAAAGAGATGGGAATTAAATTTAGTGAAGAAAAATCCAAAGTAATGATGATTAATATTGGGGAAAGAGAAGACAAAGAATTTTTATTGGGGGATATAAAGTTAAGTATGGTGAATAAATATAACTATTTGGAAATCCTTTTAAGTAATCAGAGAAATTGCTTGGATGAATGGAAGAAAAAATTGATAAAAAAAGCAAAGAAAAGAAAGGTATTGATAAAGAAATTAACAGTGTTCTATAATAAATATGATGTAGCTAGAATTGTATGGAAGGGAGTGGCAGTAGCAGGGTTAACATATGGCAATGATGCATTATGTGTTAGTAAAGGGGTATTAGGTTACTTAGAAAAAGTACAAAGAGAAGTAGGAAGACATGCATTAAATGCAGAAGTGTGGATGGAAAAGGAGAAAATTGAAGGAAAAATGGGATGGTGAAGTTTTTATATGTGAGATGCAAAAAGCAAAATGAAAATGCTCTGTAGATTGCAGTTTATGGATAATAAAAGAATAATCAAAATAGTATTTAATTGGGTTACGAATAAAGGACAGGCAACAAGATGGGTGCAAAAGGTAATGCATTATGCAAAATATTTAAGATAAAGAATTTTTGTCAGTATACTTATACAAAATGTGGGATGATTGTGTTAGGAGAATTGTTGAGTGTTTTGGTGTTAAGGAATGAGATAGAAGAATAGATGCATTAATAAAGAATAGGGAGTTGGAAAGATGGAGAGCTAGTATGGAGAGTAAAAAGTGTTTAAATATTTATAGAAGTAAACAGAATATTGGGTGCATGTTAATTTATAATAATAGTAAGGAAAGTAGTTTATTGTTTAAGGCTCGAATGAAATCTTTAGCAACAAGGAAATATACATGTAAACTGAGAAATATGGGTGATTTAGTCTGCAAGCTGTGTAAAGAAGGTATAGAAAATATTAGGCATCTGTTAATTGAATGTAAATGCCTGAAAGCAGAGAAGTTACAAATAATAAGTTGTGGAAAAATAAATATGAACAAAGTGATTATACAGAAAGTGGTTTATTGGTTTTTATGCTGGGTGTTGGAAAAGATAAGGGAGTTTTAGATCTAAAGGGCATGGAGTTAACAAAGATAATCTCGTGAAAATGGGATGGATCAGGGTAGAAAAGAATATGGGAAAACTTGGAGTGGGGAATGGAAAGGGGTTTAAAGTGGCTAACAGATTTCTCTGGGCATAGTTGCTGAGAGATTCCTGACTCCGTGTAAAAAGAAGTCACAGTGCATCACATCACATCAATGACTACTTAAAAGTACAGTTAGCTAATTACAGTACAAATAAGAAGGATTTAAAATAAGATTTGAAAATGTATAGAAATAACTGTAGATATTTTGAATGCAATCTTAACTATATATTCTCCTAAAATCATTTAAATGATAATATTTTTATTTAAAAAAATTTACACAATTTTATGAGAAAAACCTAATTTAAAATTTCCTTAAATTATTCAGATTTGACAGACTTTTTAATTCAAATTAGTGAAGCTATTTTATATATACAAACATAAAATAAAGCGATCTATTTATATAAAAATGAATTTTAGCTAATAAGTAAAAAATATTTTTGCTTCAATTAAAACTTGTGGTTCTTAAATTAATTTGTATTGCAAATAATTTCTAAGGCCATAAATCTTATAGTTGTGATTATACTAAAAAAAACTGACAAATGAGATTACTCAAACTGTCCAAAGCTATTTTAAGATCTTTAATTAATTTTCAGTGGAAATGTACATTATTTATATATATATATATATATATATTAAAGATGCAAATTTATAAAATATTTGTGACACAATGTGCTGACTTGTCTTCTTGAAGGCAGATAATAAATACCACAACCAAATGATGACTTTTCATCACCCCAACAAAAAAATTTAGCCAACATTCTGTTAATTAGGAGTTTTACAGTGCATCATAAACTTTAATGAGATCTTAATGATTCTTTTAAACATTTTATATATCATTGAAACAATGATTTGTATATGCGTGTTTCTATATTAATTTTCCAACATACTAAAACTTTATTTATTTTTTACTTTAATTTTTGAATAATTATTTTTTTATTTTGTACTATAATATATAAATTGTTGAAGTAAATTTAATAACAAATGTAAAACTTTAATATGTTAGAATTAAATATGCACACATTAATTATAAATTATAATTCGAGTATGATATATGAAAAATTATCTTGAATTATTCTATGACAAATGTCAACAATTTATTAATTCTCCGAATGTTTTCAAAGGCTTACCGTTCATTATCAAGAAATACAAAATCTCTTATCATTCTCCAATGATATACTGATATGCAAATATTCGAACTGAACTAGGTGAATATGAAAATTAGACTCAGAGCGCCTCCACTCTCCATTTTTTTGACAAGGCGTAAAATGACTCCCTTTTGTTCAATGCGTGCTCATCCAAGATTATGAAACACGTCTCCTTAATCTTCCTTCATAAATCACTCCGCTCCCTACATAATACTCTAGGTCCATCTGGTCTGCATGAATGACCCACAGCTATTGCATGCTGTACAAAAATTGAAGGGTGGGATGAATCAGCTAAAGCCCTATTGTATGAATACATATGTTGGGATAATCTAACTTGAACAGATGCCTTTGTCTCCCCATAATATGCAGTCTGGCAGGTGTTTCTGCTACATGCAATTTTGTAGACTGCCTGCTGTGCTTGCACAGGAAGAATATAATCTTTGGTATTGTTTAAACACCTATTCAAATTAGGAGGTGAACGAAAACACACACAGAACTCCAAGCAAAAGATCGTCCACATTTTCCTATAAATATTTCGGATATATGGAAGCAAAATTTGTGTTTTATTTTGTTTAACCATGTGATTGGGCCTTCTTTTAAATTTCTCAATTATATTATCAATGACTAGATGATTATATTGTGCCTTAATGAGCTCATTTCTATAAATTTCAATGCTGCTTCTTTTGTCATCTTCAAAACTACACAAACAGTTATGTCTATATAAAAATGATTTGAGGCCAGCAAATTTATGTATATCTGGTGTATTTGATAAGTAATGTATATGGCCTCTGATGTTAATAGGCTTAATGTTCATTTTATAATAAAAGCGATCTGCCTCAATTATTACTCTATGATTTCCTTTATTTTGCTATAACATTTTATATAAATACAATTTGTCTATCTTACTTCAAATGTTATTAGCAAAAAAAATTTATTGTTTACAGTCTGATGCTTTGACTGTCCTGAAGTCATCCTCAGAGCTACTCCTATTTCAATTTTTTTAAAATTTCCAAAAACAAACAGTTTTTTTTTAAAAAAAAACTTTTTTTTTGGGGGGGGGGGGGATTTTTAAGAAATTAAAATAGGTGTAACTCTGAGAAAAACTGCAGGACAGTCCAAAATAAAAACGATTTTTTTTTAAAAAAAAAATTGTTTTACAAAAAATATTATTTGGAAATTTTTAAGAATTTAAAATAGGAATGGCTCTGAGGAAGACTGCAGGATAGTTGAAACATCAGATTGTGTGTGTGTGTGTGTATAATAATATTTTTTTTTTGCTAAAAAGAGTTTGAAGTAAGTTGGACAATTTTTATTTATATAATTATAAGTAAATATAGGGATTTGAACTTAGGATTTTTCAGTCTATATTCATCATTCTCTCCATCTCAAACAACCAACACACATGGCCACATGAGAAAAGATATGGAAACCCCAACATAAGTATTTTGTGTAGAACCAGCATTCATCACTTAGGCCTGATCATAATCTCCCACACAAATATACAATCAGTATTTGCTTTATATTAAGATAGAAATTAATTATACTTTAATGGATAGGCTTCAACTCTTCCAATTATTTAACCATCCATTTTATATAATTATAATATATATATATTATTTGTTCTGTATCCTTCATCGTTTAATACAGTAATGGTGCAATGGTAGAGTGGCTGATAAAAGTTAAAAATCATTGGTGACAGTTTAACTCTGTCACTTCCAATGTTCAAACCTTTTATAAACTCTCGAACAACAAACCATTTGATCTTTTTTAATTCTCTTAATCTGCTGATTCTTAATCTAGGTTTTAATTAACCACAATTCAGAAAAGTAATAAATGAAATATATATAAAAATAGAGATTAATAAAAAGTACAATTTTCTAAATTTGATTTTTTTCTTGCTTACAATGTATATACACGAACACTCAACTGAGTATATATTATATGTGTGTGCATGTGTTACAGATATTTTCAACATTGTAAGCTAAGATGTGATTTGAAACCAAATGTCACAGATATAGGAAAACGTATGTAAAATGTAATTATAAATATAAGGTAGATCACATTTATAATAATTTTTGTAATTCGATAAGTGGTTAGTAATAGTTAAAGTATTTTACCATCAATAATGACCTTCAGGTCTAGATTCTATGACTGTATATTTATATACATCATTTTGACATCTATAATCACAATTATTTGTGCACTGCAACCATTAATCAAGTTTTCAATATTAGTTTTATATCAATAATGTATTTTTTTATTGCAGTTATTAATAACATAAAAAAGAACTTCAAGCCAAGTATTAAAAAACCGTACATTCCATTAATCTTAAATATATCATTACTAATAAATACAACTGGTGACATATAGATTTAACTTGCTTTTCAAAGCAAAAATAAATTGTTTGGAACATTTTAAAGTTATGGTCTTGCTTTTTAAAATAATATTTTATAAAAGATTTTAATGTCAAAAAAATTTCAATAGAAGCATTTTAATAGATTTATTGTTTTATATATATATAAAATTTAACTAATAAAACACTGTATATACGATCTTCTCATCCCACAGGTAAAAGAGTAAGTACTATAATGAAAAAAAACTTTTGATCATCATCAGTAGTAATTTTGCTGGCCATGCTTTTAACTCAATTTGTTTTTCGGATGACCAATAAAGCATCACATGACCTTAGCTTATTCAAATTGTTAGTCATTAGCTAATTCTTTTATTTGTATACTTTTATGCCACCTAGTGAAAGCTTTAATAATTAATAGAAGCTAGAGGGTAGATTTTATTATATCCTTAGCTAGTCTGGAGATATTTGGATAGATCAGGGTTGGATAAATATTTAATAAGCATTATCATCTAGCATCTATTGATTACTAAAACATAAATAAGATGGCAAAAGAGTAGGGAGAATAAAAGAATTTGGTAATGTGTAATAATTTATTCTAATATCTTTCATATGTATTATTGTTAATCGTTTTTAATGCTACAGAACTGATTCATTACTTCAAAATAACAACTGTATAGTCTTAGTTTCATTTTAATTTCCCCAATCTTAGTAGAATAAACATCAAAAATATTATGTTTGTGGTCATTTTTTTTTTGTAGTTCTGAATTTTTTTCAACATTGTCCTGTTAATTATAGAAAATTAATATCTATTCACTATTATATATTTAAAAAGATTTTTATTTGGGGGATATCATTAATAACTCCAAAATTTATTGACCTTAGAAATACTTTTAGTGGTTAAACTGAAATAAAGTGGATTTTATTCTTCTTGTTGTACAGTATTTCAATATTTTTTTTTACTTTCTTCCTTCTTTATAAAAATACTGAACTAGAAAGTTTGTTCATTAATCTACTGTAAATCAATTAGTCAATTATCCATCATACATATGTGTGTGTGTTTGTACATACATATATATATATATATATATATTAAAATAACAATAAAAATAATAAATATTATGATAATTAAATATTATATACAGTCTTTCAATCTGTAGAAGTACTTTTGATTAATTCCTTAACTCTCCTCAACTGCCAGTTAAATTCAAAAACATATAATGGAAGTAAAATTTATCAACTCGAATCCCAAATTTTAACATTAGCAGCTTGTCTATTAATTATACTCATTTTATTTCTATTTATTAAAATTGCCTTCTTAATTTTTTTTTTATTATGGTTTCTCTCTTCATGAAGAATCTTAATATTTTCAATATCAAACTTAAATTTATATTTACATGTTTTTTCATGATCCAAGTTAACTGAAGCAGTCATTAAATCATTAACATTTTTACTTTTCACCTGCATGTATAACAATTCATACTATGTTAATCTTTTTCTTTAATGCTGCACCTCAATTCACCTATACATGATAACATACATTCACAAAAAATTTGATACACAACATTACTTTTGTGCTTGACAGGTATGACATTTTTAGAATTATTCACTAACTTTTCAAGTTATTTGTAATACAAACATTAAACATATATATATATATGTTAGGAGAGATGAACATAAACATATATATATATATGTTAGGAGAGATGAACATGCTAATGCAGTTAAACAACACTCATCATCATCAGCATTCTCACTCCATACTATACATTCAGGTCATAAAATTTATTTTTCTAGTACCAGGATCATATCCAGATGTGATAATCTCTACCAGTGCAAAATTAGAGAAGCCATTGAGATACTTAAAAGGCCAGATTGTATCAATAAGCGAGATGATACATGCAAACTTCCTCCTATTTGGAAAGATTTTTTTTTAAAAACATTCTTAATTTAACATTTTTGCTATTGGTGGAACTTTAACGTTTTTTTTTAAATCAGTGATTGTACCACTTCTACAACCATCTTTCTACCTTTTATCACCCAGTAGATGACTTGTGTGATCAAGTCAAAACAACGGTATATTAATATTTAAAAAAATATGTCTTTTATATATATCCTTAAAATGTTTCACCTAAGCATTTAAAATAGATGTCCATTTTTTATTATCAATCTTCAATTCCTTTAAGTCATTATAACTCTTTTTAAAGTAACATAAATTATTGTTAATTTGTTCAATCTTATAACCAACTTCAAGTAATTACTTGGCAAATATCTCAATAACTTTTAATTTATCACTCTGGCAATGGCATATTTTTTTATTATGAAACAAAAAAGATCTAAAACTTGCCATCTTATGCATAATTGGTACTTCTGATTTACAATTTATATATCCCCCTTTTTACAATGGGTTGATTATTAATTTATAACTTAACATACTATTATCTCTTGTAATAATTAAATTCAAATACTTGATACTTTTGTCCTGTTCCATTTCTATAGTCCATTTCAAGCCATTCAGATTATTTAACTCCTTTACAAACAAATTTATAGTATTGATATTTCCATAAACAAAAACATCATCCACATATCTTTTGTAAATTTTAATATCTTTTAAAACACATATATCTAAAATACTACTCTCATGTGTAAACAAAACAAAATTGGAAACTTTTGCAATATCAGGCATATTAAACAATATTCTATGTATATACCATAGATAATATGTAATAAAATGTATTTATCAGAGTATTAAGACAATGATCAACTACTACAGTAATAAATTTTTAGTATAAAACAATATTTGTTACTTTGCTGAGAAAGGACTTTAGTACAGCATATCTCTGCCTTGAAGGGGATACACTGTATCAAAGGTCTGGCTCAACACAGTAACAATTATTAATTTGTATCAAAGATTTATTACATAATAATTGATAATTATCTACATATTCTGGTAGAATCTATTTTATTATTATATATATATATATATATATATGTAAGATTGAGGATATTCATATATATATATATATATATATATATATATATATATATGTAAGATTGAGGATATTCATATATATATATACATAAATTATTAATCAATATCTGTATTCCAATTATAATAAAATATATATAATTATTCAAAACAATACAATAATTAATACAGTAACAATATTTTAAACAAATATATACCAATTTAATAGAAGTACTTTCAACTATCTATGTAGTCGTTGTCAACTAGACTCAAATTGTATTAGAAAAAACCATTACAAATGTAAACAAAAGCAATACGTCATACATCAATTTTCCCACAATTCATTAATTTATATATATATATATATTAACGCAAAGTTAGAGAAATAAAAGCTAGTAAAAAAACAATACTAATAGTTTATATCCTTAACCTTCAAAATTCCTTAAATTAAAAATCACAAACCATTTTACAATATGAATCTATTTTAACTTAGACTTAACTGACCTAAAAAATTAATAAAAATAATAAATAAACTATATGAAAAATTAGTACTTGTATATAAACAAGTCAACCAAGATTGGAAGTGGGTTTTTTTAATTATATAGTTCCAAGAATCCTACAAATATTTATTTATGGATTTTTTTCAATTACAGTTTAACAAATATGTGTCAGTTGTTATATTTAAAAAAAAAAATAATAAATGAGTTATAAATTACATTCAAAATATTTATTTCAATTTATGTATACATATATTATAACTTCTAAATGCCAACACACTTAAATCATTTTTGTTTGTTTAAAGCCAGTGTCTTTCTTTTTATCACTATCATTTTGGCAAAATGCTGAAAATTTGGGATCTTCTTCAAACACAACAGCATGCAGTGGAGAATTTCCAAAGATATGGGATCCTGTCTTTCTGAAAAGTCTATGCTAATAGCCATAATATGACAATTCACCTGCAAGCATATAACCAATGGTGATGCAATATCAAAACTTGTTTCAAAAAATATCCATTCAAAAAGAAATGTGATTTGAAGACTCCAAAATTCTGTTATTAAGAAAATAAAATATTATAAATAATTTTAGAAGACAAATTTATCTTTTTAAAATAATAATAAAAATAATAAAACTGAAACTATTAACTATGGCCACTTTTTTTTCAGACATCTTGTTTTAAAGATTTATTGTATGCCTCTGAAACTGTATAATTAAAAAACCACTTCCAAGCTTTGTTGACCCAATTATACACAAGTATCAAAAAATCTTGTTAGAACCTTATCTTTTTGCATGCTATCAAATTTTATTTCATAAACTTTGCATATAAATAAAAATGAATTATAGGAACATAAATTTTATTTGAAAAACAAAAAAAACTAAAGAATTGATGAATATAAAAATTGGGCAAAATATGTACTTTGAGTTATATATAACATGACTTTATTTGCTATCACTTTCTAATAATAAACACATCTTTTAAGAAAATTAATAAATCAAATTTTGCTTTAACTTTTATTGAATTTTTTTAACATCAACACTATGAAGGAACACTTTTTTTAAAAAAAATCCAAAAATGTCAAAATGCAAAACAAACATTAACATCAACAAGGTACTTCCCATTTCAAAACAAAACTTCAGGAACATTAAAATGCAGACAAGAAAATTCCCCTATTCATAAAAATATTACCAAGAAAGGGCCTTTTTTTAAAAAATAATGGGGATGAGATGATAATAATGTGCATAAATTGTTTGTCTTAATTTTTTTGATTGATTGTGTTATTTTAAAACAATTTGTGTAAAAAGAGAATTATTTTTTTAAGATCATATTAAATCATAATTGTTTAAAAAAAGTTTGTATAAAAACAGAATTATGTGTATATAAAAAAAATAGAAATATAAAAGTATTTTTTAAAAATCTATTTAGAAGAACTGAATATCTGAAATTTTGTAAAATGCTATATTTGAAATAATAAGAAAACTATTAAAAAAAACAAAAGTCTGAGAAATGTAAAATGTTTTAATATATATATATATATATATATATATATAAATATGTCTAAACTTTATTATTTTGATGTTTTCTCAAAGCATCCTTACACATACGAGTACTCATGCCTTGTAACATTTTACATGAGATTTGATAGACACCATGAGATTCAAGAGGGATGGGCTATCAAATCTCATGTAAAGAAAGCTTCTTACATAGGTATGGTATCGCTCAGTGTTAGGAGAGTGAGCATGCTAATGCAGTTAAACAACACTCATCATCATCAGCACTCTCCTCCATACAGGTCATAAATAGATTTTTCTAGTACGGGATCTGTGTTCCAGTGGATAACCATATTTGGATTTCTTTAAAAAACATTCTTAAATTTAACATTTTGTATTGGGGGTTTTAATGTTTTATTCAAACAGTGATGAGTCTACCGTTTTTACTTTTTGTGGTGGTTGTGGTAGGAGTTAAATTGATATTAAAGTTTTTTGTTATTCATATATATATATATATATATATATATATATATATATATATATATATATATATATATATATATATATAAAGGGCACTATTACTAAAAACAATTAAATGAGATGACTTCATAAAATTTGTTAAAGAATTCTATTATATGGTAATTTTAAAAAACTAAGTAATTAACCCTTGATGCTTGTAAAATTCTAAGTATTTTAAATAGAGAATTGGAATATGCAATTAATTATAAAAAAAGGAAAATTTCTAGAAAGCATTAAATTATTATAGATATTTTAAAAGAACCAAATGATGAAATAAATAAACTGTTGGCAAAATTAAATATAAATATAAAAATAGATAAATAAAAAATATTGCAAGAATGGTGCTGATATTTGAAAAAAAAAGATATAAAAAATTAAAAACATAATAATCAACTGTCAATTATATCCAAGATATTTACTAAGATCATTCCAACTTATTTAGAAAAATTTTGGATTTAAGCTAATCAAAAAGAAAATCTCATATGAAAAATGGCTTTAGGACAATAGACCTCATCCACATATTTAATATATTATAGAATAGACTAATGAGTATGTGTTACCATTTTGCTTTGGATGTGTTCATTACAAAAAAGTGCATTTGGTTCCATTATCAATTTAGTGATAACTAAAGCTTTGAATATCAAACAACTCAGGATATTGTCAAATTCTGGAATAATATTTATCAAAATATAAGAAAAATAATTAACTTACCTGATATTGAAAATCATAGCATTGATAAGGATGTATTCCCTCTTATAAAAACATGCTACAGCAATTTTACAAAAATATTTTGTGGATTAAAATAGGAAACTAAGTTAGTAAATTTAAATTGAGGTAGAGATTACTCAAATTATCAGATTTTGCAGATGTAGTTGCTTTCATGCATAATGCTTCAGAGTGTAAGAAAATGTTACAAGGACATATGTATGAAATAAAGAACAATGTTACAAAATCTAAAATGCTTTTCACAGCAGATCTAAAGTATTGATAGTAATTAATAAATTTAAATAGAGATAGAGATTACTTAAATGATCAGATTTTGCAGATGTGGTTGTTTTTATGCATAACACTTCAGAGTTTAAGAAAATGTTACAAGAACCTATGCATAAAAGTAAGAAAGACAATGTTATGAAATCTAAAGTGCATTTCAAGTAAAACCTAAATAAAGATTGATAGTAATTAATAACTTGCTCATATTATTAATACAAATGGAAACAATAGATAAGGTTAATCATTAATATAAATTTATGTCTATATGCTTGAAAAAAATGAATTTTATAAATGTGATATAGTATTTATTATTTGTAAGTCTGAGTCTTCTGGTTACTTAACAAAATTTCTCATTACAAAAGGTTTTTAGTTTACCTGCAAAGTTGTACTAGATTTAAACCCATGGCTGTACCCATCGCACGTAGATGTGCTTGCCACTAAATCACATGGCCTTTTATATTGTAATACACATTAACTTTTATACATAAAATTGACGTTCTTGTTTGCATAATAAATTTTATTACAAATAAGTAATCAAATGTTTTTGCTTAAATACATAAAAAGTTTGAGTATCGGAAATGGTAGAAATGAAGCTGCAATCTAGTGCTTCATAGTCCGCCATTACACTAATGCATTAAATTATGTAAGACCCATTTTTCCAGCGACCTATAAGCATTAAGAAATTATTCAAAATAAGAAATAAGACTTAATTTAATCGCAAAATCTGAATAAAGAAAATTGAGTTGTTTACTTTTTCTTATGGGGGGGGGGGGGTAATGTCAGTCCCTATGAGGCAAATTTCACGTTATCAATGAGGAGCAAAATAAATTAATTAAAACTGAAAATATATAAATTTTCACTTTTATAAAATTAAAATAATTCTCAGAATAAACTATTTGTTAACTGAACCAAGTCAATTAAAAAGGGTTTATAATAAATCATAAAGGAATTAATTGTGGGCTAATATTTAAAATCTCCATCAATCTAATAAAAGACCATTTTGACAGCATTTGATTTCATCTTATATTAAATCACAACGTTAGAAAAGAAAATTATAATTATTATTTTAATAAAAAAAATCTCTTATCATCCCCCCCCCCCTCTTTACAAAATCATAAACTTATTTTTCCAGTTTTTCTCACAATCTGTCATTTTTGATTAATTGACAAAAAAGAAAAAAGAACCCAGATTCTTTTACCTCAAAATAATTTAAAAAATACTGTCACTCATTCAAGACACATTTTCAATAATCCTTCTGACATTTGAAATTAAAAAGCAATTCAGGTGTGATTAGCAAATACACCTAAACTTATTTTTAAAAAAAGTTCAAAATTAATATTATGCCCGAAGTATTGAGAAAGCAGATATTTTATCAATAAGAATTAAAATTAGTAACACATCATAAATAGCAACTAGTTAATAATTATTAAAGTAAATAACTGTTGATGTACCTATATATAAACACACGCGCATATACAATCATCTTTATCATATGTTACAACGTTTATAAAATTATTTTTCAAAATTAATTAACTACATCTTAATGAAACAAAAAATGTCACTATTTTACTATGTTTTCTAAATATAAGATGCAAGCGACTGTAATGGAAAAGGTTACTAATGATGATTAAATATCATTATTCTTCCTAGATACAAATCTTTAATTAGAGTTTATAACATATTGGCCGCACTTTGTTGAATAGAATGTGTTAATATTTATTAATATAAAGGTATTATATTCTCTAAGAGAAACAAAAAATAGCAACAATGTTCACATGTATCTGAATTTATCATCGAAGTACCTTCTAATAACTGAGGCAAAACTCTCCATATAATAGTGCCATCTAGAACAACCAGAGTTATCAATGGATGCAAGAAGGTTTGTCCACTGGGTGGGATGGTTGTGTTAGGAGAATTATTGAGTGTTATAGTGGCAAGAAATGAGGTAGAAGAATAAATGCATTAATAAAAAATAGGGAGTTGGAGAGTTAAGAAAACTAGTATGGAGAGTAAAAAGAGTTTAAATATATAGAGAAGTAAAGAGAATATTAGGTGCAGGTTAATTTATGATAATAGCAAGAAAAATAGTTTACTGTTTAAGGCTCAAACAGAATTGTTAGCAACAAGGGACTATACACGTAAATGGAGAAATGTGAGTGATCTATTCTGCAAATTATGGAAGAAAGGCATAGAAAATATTAGGCATCTGTTAATTGAATATAAATGCTTACCAACAGAAAGGATGTAAATAATGAAGTTGTGGGAGAATAAATATAAACCAAAGCGATTATACAGAAAGTGGGTTCTTGGTTTTTATGCTGGGTTTGGAAAAGAATAAGGGGAATTTAGATATCAAGGTCATAGAGAGGGCAAAGATAATGTTGTGGAAATGGGATGGAGCAGGATAGAGAAGAATATAGAAAAAACTTAGGGTGGGAAATGGAAATGAAAGGGAAGGTAGCTAACAGGTCTCTCTGGACATAGTGGCTGAGAGATTCCTGACTCTGAAAAAGCAGAAGCCATAAGTGCATCACATCACATAACAAAAAGTGTAAGCATAAAGAATTGTAGTCAAGTGATGTTTAGTGGTTTAATATCTTCTAATAATTATAGTCATATCTACTTCTTTCAGAAAATTTAGAATAAGAGCATTGTTGAAAGTCAAAAATGGGTCAAGTAAAAGCATAATCTTTATTTAATTTTCAGATTTATTTTGCCTAGAGAAAAACGTAAATAGTTAATTCTATAATGCATGATAATGTTAGTCTGTATAAAAGCTAAATATAGCAAACAGAAATATAAAAGTAAATAATATACAGTGTAAAAAAAATAGAATAATTTTTTTGAAGAAATTCAATGAAACAGTGTGTCAGTACTAGACCACAATTTATAGATCTTGAACGCCAGAATTTAACATTCCCCAAACTATACTGTTTAGTCAACAAAAATAAAAATAAATAAATAAACAAAATCTTACATTCAAAATTATTTTATTCCTATACTATTGGATCTATATTCATAAATATTAAAAAAAAAAAAATATGAGAATGAAATTTATCATTAAAACCAAAAATCAATGTTTTGTTGTTTGTTTTTTGAAAAAAAGAAATTTGATAGAGAATGGATTAAAAACACTATGCACGTGATTTTATTATTATGAAAATAGCTATGAACTCTACAATATTATAAATACAAATATCTAAGATTTAAATACAAGTATATACTTTCAAGCTGGATGTAATTAGAGTGAATATGAACCAAGACTTTCAAGCTTCCTTTTATTTAATAACCCCACAGATTTGGTTGACAATTTACAATGGTACATGGGAATGTTTAAAATGTGAAATTAATCATAATCTGTAATAAAGAATTTGATGCATAATTAATAAGATTCTTGGAACGTTTAAATTTTATTTCTACCTCTATATAAATTAAGAATGTAAAAATGAGGGTCGATTAATATATTAAGAAACAAAAGGGTAATTTTATATATTTCAAAATATATTCTAATAATTAAATAATCTATAATTTCCCAATAAATAGAATATTTATTTAAGCCTGCCATGTGATTGAAGTCTGTTTTGATAAGTGAGCACAGATAAACAAAACAAATGCAAAAGAAATTAATAAAAATCATCTATATTTTATTTACAATAATTTGTACCATGAAAATAAATAACAGGTTGATTAAACTTTAATAACTTCAATTGTTTAACATCAATATTGATTATAAAATTATTTACAAGAAAAGATTAAAATAAACATCAAAATAACTATTTTCATAAATCCAGGTAAGTGCTGAATAAAGAGAGAAAACAAACAAAAGGATATCATAAGTTATCCCTTTAATTCTATTAATTCAATAATTACTAATCCTTTGTTTTGTCTTGCTTAAAAAGAAAAAACATACATAAATGTGAACTATTTTTCTATTCACTCTCTCAAGCACATGATATGGTTGTGTATGTACACATGTAAAATATTGAATTCAATCTTTTTATTTATCTGATTTGATAACCTTTTTAGGAGTTCTAAATATTTGAAATAAGAAAATATATCTAATAATAATAAATAAAAATAAAATCATTCAACTTTAATTAAAGTTCAAATGAAAAATCCAAACATGAAAGCCTATATAAAATTCTTTATCTTGGCCTTCTTAAGTAATGAAATTTGAATGTTCTGAGACAATCGGATTTTATTAAGATGGTAATTTGACCTTGCAGGAGAGTTTATCATTTTTGTGCTTTTAACAGGATGATGCAATATTTCTTGGAAGACCAAGCTTTGTTAATCTGTAGAAAAGTAAAGAGCTGTTCCTTAGGGTTTTCTTCAGTAATAGTAGATTTGCTTTTAATTTAAGTAAAATGATTTTCTTTACTTTAAAGTTTTTCGGAGAAATTTTATTATAGGATTGATGCCAGGATGATGATAAGTTTGCTGAGAAGAAATGGAATCTTAGTGAATACATAAGCATAGATTTAGAAAGGATCATGCAATCAGACCTCTTCCTATCTTTATTGGTTTCTTCAGCCAGACATGTAGAAGTTTGACCCTTTAGAACACTTTTGAATGAATAAAAACATCCAAAATTTATAGTAGCTGCTTTAAGAAGCATGTAAATTTTTGTTTCTATTATATATTAGTGTATTTTCCATCCTCATTTCTACATAAGCATTCTTATAATAGTTCTAGAATAAATACCATATGTTGTAGTATTTGATAGCATTCATAGAAATTTTGAAGATTAATGCACACACCTTCAAAAATAGTATTTAGAATTCCGAGAATTAAGTAAAAAAATATTTTTAAGATAATTTAAATAATTTTACACAAAATTATATAAATATTTAACAAAATAAACTCCCAAAGATCTGTATCTTTATAGGCTATAGATTTTTGCTTTATAATAGTTGTCTAAAAACTTTAATAATTTACAATTGAAATCATAATCATTATCTAATGGCTCCATAAAAATGCATAAAGAGGGCAGTACTGTAATATTTTACAAATATCAATCCAACAATAAGTGTGTTATGGTCTGAGTATTAAAATACATATTTAATAAAATGGACAGAATTATAGTCACTGATAATCTGAAGTAAAATTTAATTTTGTAAATATATCTCAAATTAATTAAATTTTGTTTGTACCACATATTTAATTTCTCACTCGCAAGTGGAATATCAACAAAATATCATAATGTTAAAATATCATAACCATTTTAAAAATCAAATAAAAGTTAATTTTTTTAATTATGCTGCTGTTGATAACTTGTGTGTTATTTTTTAATATATTTTAATTCACAATTACATTAAATTCTTTTGTAGTTTTTAACATTATTCTACCAATGTGAGCAACGCCATGGGGACAACTAATAGATTTATAAAATAACAAAAAATTGATTTTGTGGTATAGTTTTGTTTTCTATTTATTTGTATACATATATGCTGAATGTTACCTAATGTAACATAAATTCAGCATTTACATAAAATACTTCCATTTCTGTGATGGTTTTTGAATATTAATGTTACAGATAAAATAGTCTTAACCAGCCCAATAGAGGACAAAACATTTTAAAATTCCATCTATAAAAAAGTAGAGATAACTGACATTAAGTAAAGGTTTTATATTTTATTTTATTTTTACCCTCTAGCTAGTAATTCATTTAACAAAAAATTGGATAGTTACATGGGTTAATAGTGAATGATATTCTAAACAAAAGTCTAATTTTTTTGGAAATTTTCAGCAATCTAATAATGTTCAGATTTTACTCAGACAAAAGCTTATCACTACACTATGAGAAACTTCATTGTACTCACATGTAGTTAGAAATAATTTTTCCCATACTTGATGGATACTGTAGCATGATTCAAGCAAGTTTTTTTGCATGCTTACACACACACACACACACACACATATATATATATATATTAATAAATAAAATTATTAAACTATTAGAAGCAATTTTCTTCACCCAGAGTTATGTATTACAAGTTTAAGTAATCAATTTATATTAGATGTTAGCATTATTATATGAAATCCATGTTTCGCAATGATAGTGAGCTAATATTTATTGATTTAAAATTAATATTAGCATTTTAATTGAAATAAATTATTATTATGAAGTTTAAGTAAGTATTTAACACAAATGCTAAAACCAATAAGAATATTATATATAGAGCTTGCAAATAAGCTCTTAACAAGCTTTGCAGAATATCCCCAAACCAGACCAGTTTCTGCTACTGGCTTCCTCGGTGAGGAGTTAGGATATTCAAGCATTAGTTTAAAAATAGCAGGACAGGCCCAGCACTTTATCTAATTGATAACTATTAACTAATGAATCTTTATCCATTAGATAACGTGCTGGGCTTGTTCTTTATTCATTAACTAAAATGCTGGACTTGTCCTGGTATTTTTAATCTAATGCTTAAATATCCTAGCATCTCACTGAGGAAGCCAGTAGCAGAAACCAGTCTGGGGTTGAGGATATTCTGCAAAGCTTGTTAAGAACTTATAACATTTGTAATACAAGCTTGTTAAATTAGGTCATGTGACATCTGACTTGATTTTTTTTTGCGATAGGAATATAATTTGTTTTATATAATAGTGACATTTACTTTGTTTATTTTCTTACGCTACGATTTTTAAAAAAATGTGTGTTTCTTTGTATTTATTAATACTGATTTATTTATAAACTGCACATTCTAATTGGAAGAGTTTTTATTACGAATTTGATGTTTATAAATTTGAGTAGTAGTTAAAATAAAAACTTTTATACGTTCTGAAGTAACTGCTAAAGTAAATACCTTTTTAAAAGATTGTTTATTTTAAATAAAAACAATAATAAAAGTGATAGAAAATGTAAATATACAAATTATTATCGTATAATAAAAAGTGTAATTGCATATAAACTAGTTTTTTTAAACTCGTGAAATTTATTTTCTTTATCACCTTTCTGATTACAATAGAATGATTCTTCCATTCAATGTAACAAATAAAAAAACACTCTTTCTTCTATATTGTAAGCATAACTTTCAAATACAATAAAAATAAATATTATATAGATTGAAGCATAAGTGTCAACAGTTAATTTTATTTACTACTTAATTTTAGTGTTGCCTTAACAATAGATGAATGATATTTTATTGTTTTTTTTTCTAAGCATGAGAATTGTGGTGGTGTCATTTACATATATATATTGTCAGAAAGACATATTCACTGGTGTTTAAAAAGTTAAATAAATTCAATAATAACTGAAACACAGGCTTGTTATATACCTGTGGCTATATATATGTAATATAGGGTATATGAGCACAGACTTTCACACCACCCACCTCTCTGCACTCTATCTAATAACACTGATACACCTAAACACATATATGCTGAAAAGATAAATAATCACCAATATACATATTTCATGCTAAACCAGCAATCATCAGTTGGTCCAGACTATCATCTTTACACACATATATAGTATAAGTGCTCAGATATATATTAAGATAGACTATCCTCATAGTTTAATGGACAGGCTTCAATCCATTCCACACTCCAACTCTTCAACCGTCATTTTGGATGGATGGTTGAAGAGTTGGAGTGTGGAGTGGATTGAAGCCTGTCCATTAAACTATGAGGATAGTCTATCTTAATATATATCTGAGCACTTATACTATATATGTGTGTAAAGATGATAGTCTGGACCAACTGATGATTGCTGGTTTAGCATGAAATACGTATATTGGTGATTATTTATCTTTTCAGCATATATGTGTTTAGGTGTATCAGTGTTATTAGATAGAGTGCAGAGAGGTGGGTGGCGTGTTAGTCTGTGTTCATATATCCTATATTATAAATTCAATAAGAAATTTTATTAAAATATACGTATTTCTATATAAATATTATTACTCTCGTCATATTTTTTTAATTTTAAAATATTTTGACTAAGTTTTAAGTTTTATTTTGAAATATATCTAAAATATTTTATTTATAAAACCATAGTATATTTCTTAAAAAGCTGAGCATAATGCATGACTACATAAATAAATTTAAAGTAAAAAATAATATAATATGGATGAGATGGTTAAATTTAATTCGCAATTTTTTACTTATAATATTGTAAAACAAAAAATACTTGTATACTTATATAAGGAATAAGTGTACTGAAAGTGTTTTGTTTACTTAAAAGCATATGTATAAGTTTTAGTTATGCTGTTAACATGTGACTAAATAAGTTAAGATCTTTATTAATATATACATGGCATATTTTCAATGTTAGTATTTTATATTATTACATCTTTCTCTTAACAGTTTATGTATTTATATTTAAGAAAGTATTTGTAGACAGCCCCCTAGTTACGAACTTAATTGATTCCTAATGTGTGTTTGGAAGTTGAAATTGTTTGAAAGTAGAGGTATGTAAAAAAAACATCAAAAAAGGATTTTCAAAATACAGTATTTATTTTTTATTGATTAGTATCTGGAGTTTGTTTATAAATTTATCAAGAATTAATTGAATTGTTGTTTTTTTCTTCTCTTGAAAAAGAATTCTGTAACATTCTGTGTCTTTTTCTATTGCTCTTTGTACATGAGATATACACTCTCCATTGGGATTACATTCTTCCATGTTGGTCAAAAATTTGTCAAGATGCATGAAAGCTTTATTCATATTTTTGATTGTCAAACTCTTAACAATAAGTTCATTATCAAGTTCTTCTTCATTTTGTATTTCATTCATCTCTTGTAGTTTAACCAAGTCTTCACTTGACAGAGGTTCTGAGTGAGATTGCATTAACCAATCAATATCTTCATCAGTGACATCTAAATTTAATTCATTCATTATATTGACTATTTCAGATATGATATCTTCAGGAGTTTCTTCAATGCTCATAGAAGCATTCATCATTTATGGATATATTTTTTTCCAACAGCCTTTCATCGTTGACACTCTTATTTCAGCCCATGCATCCCCAATATTTATTGCATTCCATATATTATAACTTTTCCAAAATTTTCTTAATGTAAGTCCACCTTCCTTGTCAATTGCCTTGATTGCTTGAGTCATTAATCTTCTCATATAATACCACTTAAAAGTACTTATCATAGTTGGTCCATAGGTTATATTTCACTTGTGGTATTGGGAGTGATAAACAGAACATTAACTTCTGGATATAAATTTTGCCGGGATTTTGGATATCCAGGAGAATTGTCTAAAAGCAATGGTGTTTTAAATAGTAAATTATTCTCACTACAATATTACCTAACAGAAGGCACAAAATGATGTGAGAAGCAATCTTGAAAAAGTTGTGCAGTAGTCCAGGTTTTAGTATTTGATTTTCAAACGACTGGAAGCATTCTTTTATCTTTTTCTTTCAATGCTCTATGATTTTCTGTCTGATAAATTAGCATTGGCTTCAATTTAAAATTACCAGCTAAATTACCTCCAAGAAGCAATGTTAATCTATTTTTAGAAGGTTTATGCCCAGGTGCAACTGATTCTTCCTTTGCTAAATATGTACATGCAGGCAACTTTTTCCAAAATAACCCTGCCTCATCTGATTGAAGACTAGGCATGGAAAATAAGCTCCATCTTTAATGATATTAAAGAAAGTGGAAATAAATTCATTAACAACTTTCTTATCTGCACTGGCATTTTCCCCAGTACATTTAATATTATGCAAAGAATATCTCATTTTAAATTTGTGAAACCAGTCACTGCTTGCTACAAATTCAATTCTTTCTTCCAATATTCATGCAAATTAAGAGATTTAGCTTGAATAATTGATAAACTCATTGGGATACCTTTTTGATGTTGATCTTCAATCCATAAAGCCAAAGATTTCTCCATTTCGTCCATTACTCTGCCACATCTATTCGAAACAACTTTGAAGAAATATTTCCACAATTTTAACATATTCCTTAATTTTATTCTTGTTTTTCACAATTATACATACTGTTGATAAGTTTAAATTACATGAATCTGTGATTGAAGCAAAATATTCACCATTTTCAGAATGTCTAATTATATCCATTTTTTGTCTCTACCATTTGGGGTTTATGAGATCTTGATTTTTTGGGTTGTATCAACACTGCTACTTTTTATTTCTCATTCACATTTTTAATTAATAAGAATGAAAACATTCATTAAATCAGAAATATATACAGTGTATATGTAATGTAATCATGCACAAACCACTTTTAAAAACAAGCGCTAATCAAGATCCTGTTCAAGACAGTCTGTGATGATGCTAAAAATAAAAATAATTAATGTCAGAGAGACAGAAAGATTTACTGTATTTTATATATGTTCTAGTTGTTCTCTAAAATATACATTCAATTATTTTCTAAATTCCAAAGTTTATCTTTCTTTAGAAAAAATTCAATTACGAATGTATGTAAATAGCTTTTTTTATCAGATACTGTAAATTTGTAGCATTAATTACTAAAAGAAATTTTTTAATTATTAAAGTACTAAAATACTGTACTGTACAATTTTGAATACCCATTTCTTTCTACAGTATATAGCACTAAGCATACATGAAAGTATGTGCATAGATAAAGAGATAAAGTCCAAAAGTGATTACATAATAGTGAAATGTTTATAACTCGAGTGTTTGTAAGTAGAGGACTTCCTGTATAAAGTGTCAATTATTATATAAATAAATTTAAAAATAATTATTTTTTTAAAAAAATCAAGCTAAATTTGATTTATTATTGCTTTTTAAGTAGATTTAAGTTGATATTTTAGCAACAACAACAACAAAATTAATAAAAAGCAATTAAAGTTGTAATTAATAATTTGTTAAGTGCATACTCATTACATAAGTAATATATATTAAGGCTATAGCATTAAGACTATGCACCTAAAATGTGACATTAGGGACCTCTACATATCTAAACACAAGATTAATGACTTTAAAAGACAAATTAGTTCAAATAGTTTAATTAATTTTAATATTTTCTAGTTCAGTGAATTTGTAATCTATGCTATATCAATATATATGCTCATATACACTATCCAAAAACTATATAAACCAACAACTAAAAAAGAATTAAAATTTATAAATTTAATATATTTTACAATACTTGAGCAGCCATTTTCTGTTTTTAATTGCATATACAATCATGTTGTTAAAAAAAAATATTTAAAGTTTGTAAATAAATTTTACAATATAGCAGCAGTCATTTTGCTGACTCATAGTACCATATACAATCATGTTTATTAATAAAAACATTTAATTTATGTTGAAAGTATATAAATTTTATTCTTTCTATATTATCCTTTCTGAATTTGATGTCTAGTATTTTTCATAATAAAATATTTTCTAAGCATAATGCTAAAAGTTTTACAAAATTTTAGAATATATCTAAGGTTGATATTGACTTAAAAACATCAAATAGTTTCTTAATAATGAGACTACTATTACATGTTTTTAAGAAAAAAAGTCACTGAAAGAAAAGAATATCACCTTCAGTGTATTTAATTGTGATAAAAGATTTTTTTTTTTGCTGTTTATTTAAAAATAAAATATTAAAATATTTTTTTTAAATAATGCTTTTATAACTGAAATGCAGGCTTATTACATATACACCTGTGTCTATATATGTAATATATAGGGCATATGAGCACAGACTTTCACACAACCCACCACTCTCCACTCTGTCTAATAACACTGATACACTCAAGCACATATATGCTGAAAAGATAAATAATCACCAATATACGTATTTCATGCTGAACCAGAAATCATCAGTTGGTCCAGATTATTATCTCCCACACATATATACCAATTGGATGGACGGTTGAAGAGTTGGAGTGTGTAGTAGATTGGAGCCTGTCCATTAAAGTATGAAGATTGTCTATCTTAATATATATCTGAGCACTTATGGTATATATGTGTGGGAGATGATAATCTGGACCAACTGATGATTGCTGGTTTAGCATGAAATACATATATTGGTGATTATTTATCTTTTCAGCATATATGTTCTTGAGTGTATCGGTGTTATTAGATAGACTGGAGAGTGGTGTGTTGTGTGAAAGTCTCTGCTCATATACCCTATATATTATATAATGCTTTTATGTAAATATCCCACTAAAAAGTAGAAAAATAAGTGTCTTTTTGATTTTTATGATTTATGTCAATCTCAAATGCTTTTATGATATGGATTATTACTTTATTTTTCTAATTTTTAATGGACTATTTACATATAAGCATTAATTTAAAAAATCTTTATTTTAAATATTTTATTTTTTACTTTTTAGTTATAAATAAACATATAATTTCAATTTAAATAAAATAATTTTCTTCATTAGACTTTTTTATTATTGTTTCTTATTCTTTTCATAAGAGAGTGCCTGCTGTCAATGATATTGACAACTGTATTCATTTTGATTTTGGAAATAAAAAAAAAAACATATAATTATCTAACCTTTTTTTACACATTTTTTTTACAAAATATTTATAAAATATTAATTATTTCAGAAGAATATTAAGATTTTAGTAGGATATATTTAAGAATACCAAACTCTCCATATAAACATGCCATCAAGTGCAAGCCTTCATAATCAATGGATGCAGGAAGGCTTGTGCATAAAATCCCTATCCACTGTCTACTCATCCAACATCTCCAGACTAGTTTTTAGCTTTTGGCTTTCATTAGTGAGGAGTTTTGAATTTCAGAGCATTGCCATCTAGACCTTAGGAACTAATGCAACTCCAATGGTCACTTTTTATCTATTTGATTAATTATAAAGCTAGAAACCCAAGATGAACACCATAATGTTTCCAACCCAAGCTCATTCACTTACATAATCATATAGATCTGAACTCAGTTCAGAATCTATACATTATTAATTGGTGACCATGTGGTGTTAAAGATATATTTACTTTTAATTAATCATATTACCCAAATTTTATTCTATAAATGTAAAATTATCATTGGCTCAGTTGTTAAGAAGTTTTTGGGGTGAGAGTAAGTTTGTGAATTTGATTCTAAATGGAATCAGATTTTTTTTAATTGTTAAAAATTCAAAAAATTGGACATCCCAAAAGAAACACAGACAGGACAAGTTAATATAAAAGCATTGATTAAAAATATGGTACAATACTTTTTATTAGTTTTATTTTTTCAGTGAATTAATGAGTTAGGTACACTGTCAGTAAAATATATGCAAATGTATTCATTTAATCTAATATTAATAACTATATTAGCATTTTTTTAAAATTTTGTTTATAGTATATTTTATATATGAATAGTATACATATAAAAATGTCTTTGTTATATATGTGTGAATGTATATTTGCAGTTCAATAAACAATAAGTATTCTATTCTAAACAAAGTTTATCAATAAAACATGAGCTATTAATATATGATGTTCCTAATAGGGGTTCGGATCAAAATATAGTGATTTCACAGCTTGGTGTATGTTATTTACAATCATTTATAATTTCCAATCTATATTAGTATTAATTTTTATTAATCACTTATTAGATTAGAAAT
Organism: Epiperipatus broadwayi; assembly: GCA_028023455.1. Taxonomy (NCBI): domain Eukaryota; kingdom Metazoa; phylum Onychophora; class Udeonychophora; order Euonychophora; family Peripatidae; genus Epiperipatus; species Epiperipatus broadwayi. The sequence goes on from JAQFVV010006197.1 coordinate 28,347,676, forward strand.
TAATCACTTAATGAATAATGTTTCTGTGGTGTAATTTTCACTCCATCACTCTGATGCAAGGTAGGGATTGATTTCTACAATGCTGATTTGCAAGGAAATGTGCATCTTTGGAATCATATAACTTTTTTTACATCTTTGGTTATTTGTTTATGATTGTACACCTCCACAAGATGTTAAAAGCAGATAGAAACCAGTCCCTACATTGCATGAGAGTGGTATAGTAAATATTATTCATTATACTGATATTATTCTTAACATTATTTTTAAATCCAGCAATTTAAATTTTTTTATTATGATTGCTTTAATTTATTGTTACTTATAATAATTATTATACTTCCACAAATAAAATAGTGTTTTTATGAATAATCTACTGTAGTAAAAATTCTTTCCAACAGTTCTTCATAAAGAAACAGTGAATCAGTGAATAAATTGCAAAGTTTGATTGTTTAACTATTCCTGTTCTATTCTCTATTAAAGAATATGTAGATATTCATTTTCTCACCAATAATGGATACTTATCTGGATTGGATAGGGGCTACTCACTGGAAAAAAATTCCAAACCTCTTAAAATAGATTTTACTTGGTCCACATTTGAATTAGAGCTCATAAACCTTTACAGATGGGTGCACTACTTCTGGACCATGAGATCCTCTCATTCAGATCCTCTTATACAGTTTATTAAATATTTAGACTACCATTTTTTGAATTTTATATAATTTTTCAAGATATTTACCACTTCTTCCATTCTGCATTGTGATATAAAATCTTTTTAAAAAATTACACCACTCCTATATACTTTTCACAATACTTTATTTAACTTTTACATAACAGTTTTGATTATCTAAGCAGTCTTCTTCAGATCCCTTAAATAATTTTAATTTCAGTTAACTAATTATGAATTGAAATGAAATTATTTAAGAGATGTAAGGAAGACTGCTGTAAATTGGAAGAAAGTTATTTAAGAGATCTGAGGAAGTCGGCAATCAAAACTGTTATAGGAGAGTTAAATAAATCACTGTAAAAAGTGTATAAAAGGAAAGTACTTTTTAGTGATTCTATAACTATGATTGTCTTATCATATGCAATCACTAATAAGTAATCATAACTATATTTTTGAAAAAATTAAATTTAATGAGTTTTGCACTGTCTATACATCTGGGGTTTTTTTTAAAAAAAAAATGATGTAATTAATATCATGTTGATAGGTAAACTTTTGTAAAAATCACCATAAGAATTAATATATTAAATCAAGAATAAATATTTAAATGAATATCTAAAAATTCACTTTATCTGTGCACTTTTTACAATGCTTTTACTCAATTATTTGATAGATTCTACTATCTAATAGCCTTTTTAAGAAATATTGTATGATAATACATAAAGTAAGCAAACTATACAAACTTTCCACCAAGTTAATATATTATTTATTTTTAAAATAAATTATAATGTGATTTTTAAATCTAAAAATAAGGAGATTAAATTACGTGATCATATATATAATATCTATGCATTCTTTTGATAAATGATTCTGTAACTAACTGTGAGGATAAAAAAGAGGTAATCAACACATAGTTATAAACATTAATTTGAAGACTCAAGAAGATATGCCCCATGGTAGTATTATTGATAACAGTTTTAAAATAAAGTGCTCTTTGGAAAGAGAGCAAAAGTTTTACATATTTATTTTTTGCCAATACTAGAAATATATTATTCATTTTTAATATATTAAATCATTATTTCACAATGCATTTATTTAGTTCATATCATATTTTAAGAAATTATTGTATGATAATGAAATAGTTAAGGCTTTACTTCATTAGCATATGAAATCAATTAATATATACATGTGCTCTGCGCACAATTAATGAAGCTATTAAACGTAAGTAAAATTATCAAAATTACCACCAAGCGCTTTCAGGACAGTTTATAGTCCCATACCTGCTATAACCAATATAAGCAGTCTTAAAATTTTTAAGCAAACCTATTAACTATCCAATTTTAGATTAATAATTAAGCATATAGCTAGCTAAAAAATAAAGGGTCCAAGTTAATATGGTGTGTTCACTTTGATTCTAAATGTATGATTATAGAACAAAAAAGTATAAGTGTTTCGGAACTCAGTCTTTAACTTTCTTATTTGAAGTGTAACTACATGTAATAAGTACAATGAATTATTTTTTCTTTATACCTAATACTGGATAAAAACAGACTTGCTAAAGAAATACCTTTATGATAACGTGAGCATTGAAACTATCTAAAACATCTTCCCATAAAATTATGCTCAACTATTTTTGACTACTTTCACTAAAAGGATATAACAATAAAATACAATGAAGAATTACATGCTTTACAAATTAACATTCTCTATAGAAAAAATTATAAAAAATATTGTGAAATATTAAATGGACAGATTAAAGGAACAGCATATGATGTATATGAATATATTTGTAGCTCACAAATTGATTTGAATAGTAATCAAAAAGTAAAGTTAATCTTTCTATCGTTTGTTTTTCTTCTGGAATTATAATAGTCGTCTGATTTATGAGGGATTGCTAATAATGACAACAATTATACTTGTATTAATTTTAAATATTGTTTTTTTTTTCTTTTAAAAATAATCTAATAATGACAAAAAAGACAGACAAATAAATTGAAAGATGGGTAGGTAGTTCAATGGGTAATTCGTTGTGGTGTATAAATAAATAATAGTTGCATCGCTGGAGAGACAGATAGTTAGATGTATAGATAGATAGGTGAATATATGATAAGATGTATAAAATATATAAATAGGAAGATTATAGAAAGATTGGGAAGATAGATAAGACTAGACTGAAGACAGATAGGTAAATAGATAGACTTGGCAGACAGATAGAGAGAAAGACAGACAAATAGATAGATAGATAGATAGATAGATAGATAGATAGATAGATAGATAGATAGATAGATAGATAGATAGATAGATAGATAGATAGATAGATAGATAGATAGATAGATAGATGGATGGATGGATGGATGGATGGATGGATGGATGGATGGATGGATGGATGGATGGATGGATGGATGGATGGATGGATGGATGGATGGATGGATGGATGGATGGATGGATGGATAGATAGATAGATAGATAGATAGATAGATAGATAGATAGATAGATAGATAGATAGATAGATAGATAGATAGATGTAGGTAGGAAGGTATTAAAATATGTAAAAGGAATATAGAAAGAGGGGTAGATAAATAGATAGATAAATTGATAATTATGTACATAATACAAATTTTTATAAACCCACTGCAGGGCAAAGTTTCTCTGTCAGTTTTTTCAAAAGAAAATACTAAAGAAAAAACATTACTCCTCAAATTTGTCATTTTCTGAATAATAATTAGATATCCATTAATTGATCACCACTAAATTATTAATTAAGTTAGATATGGAATGATTATTTAAAAAAAAAAAAAATTTCTAAATCTGAATAAATAAACAATTTATTTTCCAATCTGAATTCAAATCTTAAATTTTGGACATAGAATGTGAATTCATTATTTTTACATTATGAGGCTGTAGAATATTAGATAAAAAAAAGTTTCATATATGAAAGGTAAATAAAAGAGTACGGTAAAATGGAAAATATAATATATATCATGATGTGAAAATGTAGCTGAACAAAGATGTGATGCCAGAGGAATGGTGAATTCAGTAATTCAATGATGAAAATAGAGCAATAAAGATAAATCATTTACTATTCAAATTGCTCCATTCTGAGTTGATATGTCCAAATTAAACAATAGTACTCATATAAGGTCTTACCTCTGTATAAGAGAATGTAAAAAAGCAAAAAAAAAATATTTCTAACTAAAAAATCCAAATGTTTATGAAATAAGTAATTATGAGAGATTTAATCCTCAGTCCTTCATGAAAATCGCTGAAGTAAATTTATAAGCATATGTAGGATTTGATGTATGATAATTGATAGAAACATCATCTATCTTATTTGATCTTTTTATAGATAAATTAAAACACAATTTTAGTGTGTGTCTATAAAAAATCTATAATGTTATTGATATTTAAATATTAAGATATTATAATGAAATGTGCTAAGATGTGACGTACAGTATCAGACTGATGGGAAAAGTATTATTTTTCGAATATAGTATCCCTATTACCTACCTGTTCAACTTAACAAAATATACATTGTTGACTGTAATCTATATCCAGCAAGATTTTGAGTAGTGGTAGAATCATATAATCACAGACTTAGAAATGCAAAACTATAGTCAAGCAATCACAAAAGTAATTATTCCAGAAATCCCAGATCTAGAGTTTCTAGGATCAGTTCTCATCAGAATATCATGAAATAAAAAAAATTCAGTTCAGACTAATTGAATAAAAATGTTAATTTTTCAATATGCCACTAGAGTGCTCAAATATTATATGATCTTCCTTGGTTTTTATGCTGGGTTTGGGAAAAGATAAGGAGGATTTAGATATAAAGGCCATAGAGTTGACAAAGATAATATGGAAATGGGATGAAGCAGAATAGAAAAGAATATAAGAAAAACTTAGATTGGGGAATGGAAAAGAAAGATAAGATGGCTAACAGGTTTTTCTGGGCATAATGGCTTAGAGATTCCTGACCAAGAAAGGGGGAGCCATAGCACATTACATCTCATCACACCATAAACATAAAATTACTTAATACTATTGAGAAAAAAACATCTATATTCAATGTATTGTCATATTTAATGTAATCCTCTCTAGTAGTAAATCTAAAAAAATATAACAAACAAAATGAAACCATTTTAATTTAGTTTCCAAGCTGTTATATGGGATGTTTAACAAACTAAATTATTAGCAAGCATAAAATTTAGATAAACAGGGATTTTACATAGGGTCTTCAAATCAGCATATAATCTAATTTATTGGAATTGCCACTCACTTTAATAACCTCGTAAACAAACAACAAACTGTCATATATATTTAATATTAAATTAAATAATATTAAATAATTTGAAATTTAATTAGATAGGTAAATTTCTAACTTCAAGGTCAAGCCATATTTAATGCACATATGATAGCCTATTGTTATTAAAATTAGTAGCAATTAGCTCTGGCTTTGTAAATTTGATTTTAAGATGATTTGAATGGGGCTGATATCCTGGCAAATATAATTTCATGCTCACTAGTGTTTTAGTCTATTTAAATATTTATATAAGGATTTGAAAAATATATGAACGTGATTTCATTTTTTAAAAAACTTGATGATTTGCACTCTGGTGGCCGTTACATTAAATATAACAATACACTATAATAAAGGAATTTATTATGCAGATTACACTATGATCTATGGTTTATACCACATTGTCTTAGCAAAACAATAAAAAATTAATGCTCATTATTTGTATCTAAAAAAGTATATTTTTCTATTTGAAATCATTTAATTAAATATTTTTACTTGAATTAATTAAAATTATTGAATATTTTTTCTCTTGTATAATATGTTCTTCTTTTAATAAAACAATTAAAGTTATCAAAAGATTTTTTTAAAAAAATATTATTAATATATTTAGCAAATACAAAAGTTAATTTGTTTTTCCAATTCACTTACTTTAACTTAGTGTGATTAATTTTTTTTTTAATCTTCTATTTGTCTTTAACATGTGTGTGTAATATTTTTAAAAAGTAAAAAAAGTTTAATAACGATTTAGATCAAAGTAGACCTTTCAAATAAATAATATATATACTGTATATTCATCTTTAACTATTGAGTTTTAAACCTTTTTGCCTCTAATAATTCTTCACTAAGATCATTTTAAAATGTTTTGTTTTTCAATTTGTTTTATCTATTTTTTTAAAGGTATAATTGTTAACATCCCCTCAGAATTACGAATAGTATTGATCATAATCACATGACTAATAAATTAATCACATGACTAATAAATTATTTCAAACTACATACAAAAAAACTACTATCCGAAATATTTTTTACACCAACATAGAAAATGGTTATAAATAGGCAAGTTCTATTTATAATGAACTGCTATCACTTAAGTTATTAAGGCAGTGATTCTTTCTACATAAAGAAAAATTAATACATTTCCATTTGCTTTTTTCAGTTCTTATTAGGAAATATAGAGGATTCGAACTCAGACTTTCAAGTACCCACCACCTATCCACACTATCTCATACAACTGATATACATGACCACACACATGTAGAAAGGATAAATAATCACCAATATATGTATTTCATGCTAAACCAGCAGTCATCAGTTGGTCCAGATTATCATCTGCCACACATATATATGATCAGTATTCAGCTTTGTATTAAGATAGCAAATCTTCACCCTTTAATGGACAGGCTTTATCTACTCTAACCACCAACTTTTCAGCCATCCATATCATTGAAAATACATGTCAACATTCAACATGGGCATGGCGATAATATTGGCATCAGCATGGGGTTTGGACTTTTTCATCATCAGATTTTCAATGATATAGATGGCTGAAAAGTTGGAGGTTAGAGTAGACTGAAGCCTGTCCATTAAATTGTGAAGATTTGCTACCTTGATATAAAGCTGAATACTGATCATATATATGTGTGAGATGATAATCTGGACCAACTGATGAGTGCTGGTTTAGCATGAAATATGTATATTGGTGATTATTTATCTCTTCTACATGTATGTGGTCATGTATATCAGTTACATGAGATAGTATAGATAGTTGATGGGTGCTTGAATGTCTAAGTTCAAATCCCTATATTTACAATTAAGTTCCAGATTGGTGAAGAGTGCCTGGTTTTCAAATATTTACATATGGAGCTTGTACCTTGCCCATACCTCTTCTGTGTATTTAAATGCATAGGGTCCTATACATGAGGGGACAGAGTGACTTCAGGTCAACATGATCATGGTGATAATGTTGGCATCAGCATGGGATTTGGACTTTTCCATCATCAGATTTTCAATGATATGGATGACTGAAAAGTTGGAGGTCAGAGTAGATTGAAGCCTGTCCATTAAATTGTGAAGATTTGCTATCTTAATATAAAGCTGAATACTGATCATATATATGTATGAGATGATAATCTGGACCAACTGATGAGTGCTGGTTTAGCATGAAATATGTATATTGGTGATTATTTACCTTTTCTACATGTGTGTGGTCATGTATATCAATTGTATGAGATAGTGTGGATAGTTAGTGGGTGCTTGAAAGTCTGAGTTCAAATCCCCTATATTTACAATTAAGTTCCAGGTTTGTGAAGATTGCCTGGTTTTCAAATATTTTCTTATTAGGACAGAAGATGTAGCAATTGATCTTATTCAGTATGACTAATACTCATTTTAATATCCTTATAAATAAACAATCCAATATCAAACTTATAAATTACAATTAGTACTGTGTTAGCAATATGTAATCATTGGCATGATAAACTTATCACTGCACTGCCCTCTATTATCAAATTCTTGCAAATGAATTCACTTTCGTTTGCTTTTCTCAGATTTTACTGAGTATAGCTGAGTCATCTGAATCATATATTTATATATGGTAGAGAATTTTGAGTGATGTTTATAATCTGAGCTTTGAGTCTCAATGGATAAAACTTCAAATTTTTTTTAAGTTCCAAACAGGTTTATAAATTTGTCTTTAACCAATTAGTTTACAGTCAATCTTCTAAAATGCAATATTCACAATTAAATTGATATTTAGCTATTTTTAACCAAAGCATAAACAAGGATGAAATACATCATTCAGCAGTATAAATAATTGGTGAGTATTGTTTTTTTTTGTCCTGTTTTTCTTTGTGATGCAATGATCTATTAAAAGATGGTTTTATCTCTCTATACATAAAATTGAATATTTTCATAGATTTATTATATAAATAATAGAAAATAAGGAATTATATCCATACAAGAGTAATAAATGTATTGTTGTTGTTGCTAGTCCTATGTGTTAAACGTGTTTTCTCCAGTAAGCTATTATAGCTCTTTGTCCTGAGGTTAAATATATATTGAAACAATTATGTGTCTCATGACAAACACAATATAATATTGTATGTGTGCATTTTGGCATTATTACATTTATTTAAATAACACTTTGTGTGCAATTTGAAATTTATAATTGTGGTTTGTAAAGTTATAATTGACTATTTATTAGTCTTTATTCAGAATAGGTTATACTTACCTGTTTAAGGAGGGTTTTTTAAACTCCTGTGTATCAATAATTTTAATCTATGTGGTCAAGTTGCAATCTTTAGTGTCTATATAAATATATTAGATCAATAATAAAGGTGAAATTCCATCTTTATTGTTCAAAGCATGTTGCCTTGACAAGAGTTTGAAATTGTTGATCGTTATTGATATCAGGATTGTCTAAGTGTTGACTGGTTTATTAATGATATATATTGAGCCGATAATTTCAATCAGCTCATGTTATGTTTTTTGTGTGTAATATGAGGCAAAAGGCCTCAAAAGCACTTTCTGTGTATCTTTATAGCTTCTCATTCAAGTGTGTCATACGCTTTGTTAATTTTGTATATTAAATTATCGAATGAGAAGTCTTAAAATCTTTAATATTTTACATATACATTAGGTAGAAAATAGGAAATAAAAGCTGTTTGTATAGGAAGTTGTTTTTTTTTTTTGGAATTATTTATTAGTTTTTATTGGGATTTTAAAAAAAGGGGGTAAAAAAAAAAAAACCAGTAGATTATTTATTTTTAATTGGATTGAGAAATTAAATCGAAAGTGGTAGAAAAAAAATGTTAAAAGTTTTTGGAAACAATTTCGTAATTAATTATTTTAATTTTCTAATCTGAAGGAAGGGGGGAGAGAAAAAAATTGTAATTAATTCTATTGTCATGACTTCTGGTTAGCAAGATGTTAAAACAAAAAAAAAATAAAAGGAATGCAATCACTGGCTGGGAACATGATCAAAAAAAAAAAAAAAGGACAATGAAGAAAAGAACTATAAATAAAGAAAAAAGCCTATTGTGAGTTTACTATTAGTTTTCTTAATAAAAAAAAAAAACAACTGTTATATATTAAAAAAAATGATCAAAGGCTAAAATGAAATAGAATCCATACCCAACTGGGGCACTGAGCCATTCCTAGATCTTCATTGAACCATGAAACCATCTCAAGGAACATCAAACCACATAGGAGACATCGGAGCTAGCTATGGAACAAAAATTAGTTGCTGAGAATCAACTACCAAGAGGTATGAAGAAAGACTTATGGAAGTGCACAGATCAATCAGGGTAATAAAAACTTTACGTTTATTGATTGAACTATAGAGATTAACAAACTTTAAACATATGTTTAGGATTACATTTAACCATTAATGAACTATGAGTTATGACAATAGAAGGGGATTTTCTTTTAATATTAATAATGTTTATATCTGCATTAATTAATTTGTTTAGTTAAAATGTGTAAATTATTTGTATGTTTTAATTTTTCTTTATGAATGGTTTAGTTAAATTTTGACTAAATTTTCAGGCCTATTGGGTGAGGTCAAAAAAAATAATAATCCAATAAATGAATCAATAAGAATGATATCAGAATAGAATTTTAAAAAAGGATTTAAAAAGCAAGTAAAAAGTATTAAGGGTTGAAAAATATTGAAAGAGAGGGTAGGGGTCTTATATTATAACATACTCCTAATAGTAAGCCACTTAGTCCTAATACTGGTCAAGAGTTGGATCGGTTTGGATGCTATTTAAGTAAAAGTGCATGTTCCTTCGAGAATGAAATATATATTGCTTTTCGCCTTTGTTTGTTTTTCTTCTTTAATTTAAAAAAAAAAAGATGAAAGAAGAAAGAGAAAGAGTATGTTAGTTGTGTAAAGAGTCAAGAAAAAGAAGGATGGTGTAGAGGGGTTATTACCGATTTTGGTTATTACCAATTTATTTTGTTAATGGTCCTGAATCAAGAAAAAAATAAAACTATAATAAAGCGTATTATTGGTTAAAGGTTATGAATGTATTTATTTATTTTTTTTGCATTTGTTCTTTAAGCAATAAAACCTATTATTGTATTAAATCCATCCATGTTGAAATGGGATTGTTGAAAGAAATTTGGGTTGATCTGTCATCCGTATACAAATTATCAACTGCGAATATGGGATTTTTATAATTTTGCAGTTCTAGGTTCTTTTCCTAGTGGTACCCTCATATCATAATGATTCCAGATTTTTTTGCAATTTTTTTATTCTCGATGTACAATCATTCAGGTATAAAAAGTAGTGGCACAATATATATATATATAAAGTTGAAAAGAAAAGGAAAAATAAACACAAACAAACATTTTTGTAGATATTTGTTATATTACCTTGGAATAGCAGTTAAGAGTTAAATAATAATTTTGAATTTAAAAATAAAAATATTATAAATTAAACATTTTAAAAGATTTATTTAATGTTTTCTACTGATTTTGATCACTAAAAAGAGAGAGAGAAATCTAAAACATGAATGATTTATGTTAGAATAGATATACTGGTAATTATAAAATTTCATTATCTTTTGTAATTAGATTAAGAATTTTTTTAATTAAAGCTTGTATAAGATATTTTGATAAAAATCCTACGAAAATGTTGTTGAAATGATTAAGAAAAACTTTTAGATAAAAATTTGGTATTTAATTAAGGTAAATTTAAAAAAGAAATTAACTTTTATTTTTACCAAGATAAAGAAAACTTACTTTTAATTACTGTGTTTTTCAAATTCCATGATATACTATAAAAAAGTGGATTTTTAAAAAAAAGGCTGACAACAGTTTACAGAAATATGATTATAAAGTTTTAATTGAAGGCAAGAGACAGTGTATTCAGCTACTGCTGCTGATTGCTGAGTTTGAATTCACATGGAAGCAAATCCCAACTTTTATATAATTCCTAGCCTGTATGTATATATATATATATATATATATATATATATACATACAGGCTAGGAATCTATATATAGCCTGTATATATATATATAAGATGGTTTGCCTGAGGTCTATCAAATTATAGAGATGGAATGGAGCTAATGAAATGTCAGCAGTTATCTGATTTATACATTTCCTGATGATATCAATGACCCAATATATAGTTTTACAGTGGACCAGCTTACCAAGATATTTTATTGGCTTGCTGAAGAAAATTACCTTGCTATGAATTTATACATATGCCACTTTATCTATATGCAAAGAAGCACAGACAAAAGACCTGTATTGTGTATATAAAGTATATACAGATATCATCTGGTTGTAAAGGTAAATAATTTTTAATTAAGTTATTCAACTAAAATAATGAAAGAAAACTAAGATACATTTCCAGTTTTATTTTAATAAAAAAGGAAAATTGCAAAATTCTTTGGAAATCAAATGAACTTGCTAGCATATTTTTAAAGATGGTTACAATTAATAGTAATCTAAAAAAAAAGAAAAAAACTTTTCTGAAGGACTGTCAAAAAGTAATATATATATATATATATATATATATATATATATATAACTTTTACTTACCATTAGAAATAATGAATTAATTAATGACTTTGATTTGTAGAGTAATAATAACAATATACACATGCATGTCAATTTTATATATATTTTTCAACATTAAATTATGTCTTGTGAAAATATAATAGTTTAATAAGTTTATTATTTTTAACCAATGAAATATCCTAGGATATAAATGCCAGTGTGTACACACAATTTTATGCATGCACACATATATGTTAAAATTAATTATGTGTGTATTATTAAAATGAATTGATTCTTTGTGACAATTTTAATATGTTACAACATATTTCTGTGCTTAGACAGAGGCATGTCATGTAGCACATATATATTAAAATCAGTCATCATCCACACATATGTTAAAATTAATTATTATGTATTATACAAATTAATTTTTATTATTGATTTATGACAATTCAAAGATGTTAATTTTAAATTATTATATAACACATCTGTGTGCTTATATAAATAAGTGTGTTTATGTAAACATCTAGAAATATAAGTAAATTACAATGTAATAGTATATTTTCTTTGTATTATTCTAATCAAAATCAGAATGCTGAATTTATATCTTATTCAATAGACATTCCAGTGAATTTATTTAGTCCTACACTAGGTTTAACACATTATAAGTTAGTGTTAACTAGTTCACAGTAATAGTTAAAGAGTTCTTTCTCCCTAAGCTAGATTCATGCATAATGGTCAGTAATATAGATTGGAGTTTATGAATAGTGTTTTGGGTCATCCAGATGATTTGATTATTTTTTTGTAATCCTTGTTGGCATAAAGGGATATCATTTAAAATTCAGGTACTACATTTTACTTTACATTTTATTACTTCTTTAGAAATTAAGTTCATAGCTGACCAGTACATTAATGGGACTAAGTAGCCAGAGGGCATTGCTAATGATCTGCATATTTTAGTATTCCACAATTATTTTTTAATTGTTTTATTCTTATGGATTAATCTTCCCCAAGCTTGGCAAGGGCTAAATAATTAGCCTGGCCTATAGTGGCCTACTTTTAAATCCAGTCACAAGGTTAACTGTCGATTTTACTTTTTTGATAATTCATGAAGATGAATGATTATTATTCTTTATAATGCTAGTGAACTTATAGTTAGTCTTTTGTTTCTGATGATCACTCCGGCTCATTGCTCATATTCATTATATATATTTGACATACCATTACTCAAGGTTCATCCCTCGATTTCTCCATACCATCACAATATATATATATATATTAACTTCATTTATGTGTAATTAACAGTAAGATTATACTAACATTTTAGTAGGATCACACTTACCATCATCTGAATAAAAAAATATTATTTTTTAAATGCTGAGGTTGGGGGAGTGGGTGTTTTGAGCAATCTATGGAACAATATTAATGTCTCTTCAATCAAAGAATTTCAGCTTTTAAAATGTATTGTGGGGAAGAACTAATTATGTGTGAATAATCTGATATAAAATTAATATTATTTTGATTAAGACACTTTAATTTTATACTACATTATTTACCTATTATTATCCTCCCTATATATATTTTTAAACGTTATTGGATTCATTTAACTTATTCAATGTGCTTATTGGAGCACTTCTACAATATTTTTACAATAATATTTCTTACCAAGAAGATGACAAATATTATCAATGCAACATTTTTTCTGTTAATTACACATAAATGAATTCGAAAAATAGATCTTGAATATCTATTACCCATGAAAATAAGAGATTGCCTTGACAACAGTTCAAAATTATTGATTATTATTGATATTGGAATTATCTAAGTGTTGATTGGCATTTAATGATTTTACATTTAATTACAATTATATTCTAATTTTACATTTTTAATTAAGTTCGCACAGATAAATTTAGGAAAGCTTGATTATAATGTTGAATATAGATCGGTTACATAGATTTCACGGTCAAAAACATTTCAAAGTAAACATAAACGATCAAAATACAAAATTATTGATTACTGACAATTGTGGAGGGAAATTTATACGTAACCCAATAGTATTCACCATAAGATACTTGCATTGTCACCAATAACTTAAAAGACATCCGAATAAATACATTTTAGATACTCACCGTAAGGTATCATTATTTATCTAATGTCTATATATTTTGATCAAATATGAAAACCCAAAACATACTTAACCGATAACCAATCCATGCAAGCGTCTATAAACAACTTAAATTTAATGCATTTTTATTTAGGATCAAGTATGAATAGACCACATAGATTTGCATTTGAAAATAAAATATTCTATCCCTATTTAACCTTAGGCTAAAATTCGCAGTCAAACTGGCATCAATCCATCTGATACATCGATGTATTCAATGTAATACGGAATACGGCAGCACCAAAAAGATTAAGAGAAGATATTGACTCTCATTAGATAGGAATATTACTTCTATCTAATGAGAAGAACAATAAAAAAAAAACTCCATAGAAAGGAACTGCGCTCTGCGTCTTATAATTCCTTCCATAGGCAAAACGGGAGAGTGCGGCGTATGAAGCGATTCTGCCAGTAGCGAATCTCCGACTACATCTACTAACTACATCAATATATCCAATCCATTGACCCAATATAACAACAACACAAATAACCTAAGATTACCCTCCCCTAATATAACTTTACAAATCTATACAGCCATTCACGCCCGACTTAAGTTTAACATTTATATAATTAATTTAACGAAAAACAAAAAAAATCATGATAAAAACTTAAAGAATAAAAAAATAAATAAATGGAAATGATTTTACATAAATAAGAAAAAAAATACATCAAATAACACTATTAATAAAGAATTTAGTTTGGTCAGATAGGATTCTATTGCATTATTTACTAAAAAGTTTTAAAATTTAGAGTTCTTATTGTTTCAAGTGAATATAAAGTTCTTACGATTTTTAAAATGTCCAACTTTATCCGTTGCTTGCCATGAACGTAAATTCCCACGCCATCCTAAAGAGGTTAATACTCTGAAGGCTGATTTATTTATCCATCTGGAGATTTTTGTTTTAACTGGTCCTCAATGTAGAAAAACGATAGTTCATTTCTCTTTCTTTACTAGCAAAACTGAAGGGATTGATCGTGCATCCTTCAATCTCTTCTCCCGCACCTCAGCACTAACATCTTATCTGTCACATCATAAATAATCAATAACTAATTAATAATTTCCAAATTTTCCTTTTATACGTATTCGAAGGATTGACTTGGCATTATGTCATCGATGTGATGATCCTTTCGCTGAGGTCCGATTTCCCGATGGATTTCTTTCATTGGCTATTTGTTTCTATTGTTTTCCTATCTGACCGATGTTTTTACATTTAAATGCCCAAGGCTGGTTTACATTTAACTAATTAACAATCATTTCCATTTCTGATTAATTAACCTGTTTTCCAAATCAAAGATATATTTTTATCTCTAAATCTTTTTAAGTTTTTGTTTTTAAAATACCTTTTCTATTTTTAATACAGTTTTATTTTAATAATTTTTTTTTTATCTGTGCGATTTAATATATACGAGTTTAAGATGATATTTAATTTCAATTTTTAATTCTTAAAGAAAATTTTTAAATGCGAACTTTTTAATTTACTTTCATGTTTAATAAATATAAAAAAAAAACAATGTAACGAACGTCTGTGCTCGTTACATATCAGTAAAGTTGCTTAAAAAAAAATGATCAAAAAAAAAAAAAAAATTTTACTTAGGGTTAGTAATTACGGTACACGATTGACGAAGACATTTACAAAACATCTGGTTAATAATTTTACAAAAAGACTATATACAAAAAAACAAAAAAAAAAAAATGTTGACTATCACTTTCCCAAGGACCATTTACGTTCACACCTCCAGTCCCCTAATTAATAATTTCCAAATTTTCCTTTTATACGTATTCGAAGGATTGACTTGGCATTATGTCATCGATGTGATGATCCTTTCGCTGAGGTCCGATTTCCCGATGGATTTCTTTCATTGGCTATTTGTTTCTATTGTTTTCCTATCTGACCGATGTTTTTACATTTAAATGCCCAAGGCTGGTTTACATTTAACTAATTAACAATCATTTCCATTTCTGATTAATTAACCTGTTTTCCAAATCAAAGATATATTTTTATCTCTAAATCTTTTTAAGTTTTTGTTTTTAAAATACCTTTTCTATTTTTAATACAGTTTTATTTTAATAATTTTTTTTTTATCTGTGCGATTTAATATATACGAGTTTAAGATGATATTTAATTTCAATTTTTAATTCTTAAAGAAAATTTTTAAATGCGAACTTTTTAATTTACTTTCATGTTTAATAAATATAAAAAAAAACAATGTAATGAACGTCTGTGCTCGTTACATATCAGTAAAGTTGCTTAAAAAAAAATGATCAAAAAAAAAAAAAATTTTACTTAGGGTTAGTAATTACGGTACACGATTGACGAAGACATTTACAAAACATCTGGTTAATAATTTTACAAAAAGACTATATACAAAAAAACAAAAAAAAAAATGTTGACTATCGCTTTCCCAAGGACCATTTACGTTCACACCTCCAGTCCCCTAATTAATAATTTCCAAATTTTCCTTTTATACGTATTCGAAGGATTGACTTGGCATTATGTCATCGATGTGATGATCCTTTCGCTGAGGTCCGATTTCCCGATGGATTTCTTTCATTGGCTATTTGTTTCTATTGTTTTCCTATCTAACCGATGTTTTTACATTTAAATGCCCAAGGCTGGTTTACATTTAACTAATTAACAATCATTTCCATTTCTGATTAATTAACCTGTTTTCCAAATCAAAGATATATTTTTATCTCTAAATCTTTTTAAGTTTTTGTTTTTAAAATACCTTTTCTATTTTTAATACAGTTTTATTTTAATAATTTTTTTTATCTGTGCGATTTAATATATACGAGTTTAAGATGATATTTAATTTCAATTTTTAATTCTTAAAGAAAATTTTTAAATGCGAACTTTTTAATTTACTTTCATGTTTAATAAATATAAAAAAAAACAATGTAACGAACGTCTGTGCTCGTTACAATATATATATATATACACCCCAATAAAAAAATTATTTAATATTTAACTAAAATATCCCATTTGCTTTTTGTGAATATATATTTAATAAATGTATCAGACTTCTAATGTGATATATTATTAATTATAGCTTCATACTTTAGCAGTAGTTGCAGCCTATATGAAAGTAAATATTTAAACTAATAATCTAGTATAGTGGATCATAATCATGATTTCAGACTATATTCAGTAAGATCTAGAAACCACTATTACAGTTGGAAACTAAAATCATAGTATAATGCATTGAAAGAGTAAGATTATTAATATTAAATATTTATCTCCACACACACACATATATATATATATATATATATTGCAATGGACATTCAATCTGTCCTGATTACAGAGAGCACCACCAGGTAGAGTTGACAAAGATTATGTTGTGGAAATGGGATGGAGCAGAATTTGAGAAAACTTAGACTGGGTAATGTAAAATTAAGTAGCTAATAGGTTTCTCTGGGCATGATTACTGAGAGATTCTTGACTTCGTTTAAAAAGAAGCTACAGTACATCACATCACATCACCTGGAAAAATTTATTTACTGTGATCAGAAAGGATGATGATGATGATTCATGCTGACTAGATTTAGGGGAAAATGAGATCTTAAGTATTGTTTAGACAATTGAGAAACAAAAGCACTAAGACAAATGTCAGCCAAATTAAGTTTAAACATATTTTAAATTTTTTATTTAAGAGAAAAATAACTTATAAAAAAAAGTTTATAAGATAACAAATAGGGTTATATCAGGCATGTACCAGAAAGACGAAAATTCAATGCTCTGGCAGCCAGACTGATCTTCTAATAGTGAATTAAAAGGAAGGGAGCAAATTTCTTTCAGCAAGGAATTCACCTAAAAATTAGTTTTCCCATTCCCAGATATGAAAACAATACGTTCTTGAAATAAATCAATGAAACCAATGCCAGCGAACTTTTCTAGGCCCAGAAAATGTGTCGGGACAAAGAACATCATATGCCAGTAGAAGCTGCAACTAATATTATGTTTTAAGTAAAGATGATTGATTTAGCTCAAGAACAAACAAAAAATATGATTTAGAATGAAAGGAAAACAAACAATTAAAACTGGTGAATCCCCAACCAAACAATTGGCAAAAATTAATCTAAGAATAATAATTAAAGGTCTCAATAGGAGACAAGCAAATAATTAGAAAAGCAGTTATGTCTGTCCCAGAATTTCAAGAAAGCAAAATAATTATAATTAAAAATAAACTTACAAAACAAGTTCTGAGTACATGCTCTGATAAATTTAAAGCCACACTAAATACAAAAATAAATCTAGAAAGCTAAATGTAAACATCCCTAGATTTTTATAAGTTAACTTATCAGAGAGTGCATATGAGCAGAAAATCTTAAAGCATTAAATACTTTAGCAGAATGAAAACAAACAAACAATTCCAGTTTCGAATTCAGAGACATAAGAAAAGAAGAAATGAAATCTCCACATATGTAAAACTATGACAATAAATACAAGAAGTTGCCAGCCAAAAGATTTTGTAGTTTGCAAAAGCGCAAACACAGTATTTAAAATCAATTATGGGATAATAAAATAATTACAGGTGAGCATTTAAAAATATACAAGACTGCTAAAGCATTTAAAAAAAAGGTTAGGTATAAAAATACAAACTCACTCATCACTCTCCAATAAACAAAATTGAAATCAAACTTGGAATCTTAAAACTAAGATTCCAGGACACACGGCAAAGTACAATAAAAAAAAATACAGCTAATAAATATGAGGTTAAATATTAATTTAGAATACATGTTTATTAAATTGAATGGTGATTTAACTAAAAGAAT
Source organism: Epiperipatus broadwayi (assembly GCA_028023455.1). NCBI lineage: Eukaryota > Metazoa > Onychophora > Udeonychophora > Euonychophora > Peripatidae > Epiperipatus > Epiperipatus broadwayi. Next base: position 28,366,079 of record JAQFVV010006197.1, read on the forward strand.
TTACCCTGGAAAGAATAAAAGAAAATATTTACCTTATGGTAAAGCAATGTTCACATAAAGTACGCACTTTTGTATTAGTTCATATTCCAGGAATTTTGACAGTGGCAAGGTAGAGAGGTTTTGGTTTCTTCTAGATGTTCATAGCATAACTGAAGGATAGTTGGAAGTTAGGGATTCATCCTTTGTTTAAGTTAGCAAGACATCTTGATGATGGCAACACTCAAAGCAGTAGATTTGGACATCTTGTAAAGCAACGAAGTCTGTTAATAATTAGAAGTTTTTAGAAGGAATTACATGTCTTAACTTCTATCCAAAATGGTATGAATCTCAGCAGGCTATAATCAAAGTGTGTACAGAATACTGAATCTCTCACTTTGAAACAGCTTGTTAGTCAATAATAAAAACAAAAACTATTGTTCCAAAATTTGTGGGGTTATTTATACCAGGCTACATTTTGCATGAAAAACTTTCCTTGTTGTCAAATTCTATGTCTTAGGCAGGGCAAATATCAGTCTCCTACTCAATCTAATGAAGAATTCTACCCAGGGATTATTTTAAACAAAAACAACAACATACTATTAAATCTCCACTTTTAGAATTAAATAAGAGACAGGAATGTAATCAACACATTTGCCTGTTTTTAATTAAATTGATAAAAAACAAGCAGTGAAGGTAAACTATTTTAAAATCAATTCTATAAACATTAAAATGATCTCTTTTTAAATAATAATAATAAAAATTTAACATTAGACATTTAATGAAAATTAAATTATTTTTTTATTTTAGTAATAAAACCATTGAATCGGATATCAATCCGGTTCAATATATATATATATGTGTGTGTGTGTGTGCATATACATAATCATGAAATTAGTTGGTCATCGTATATACAATTAAGAAAAAATTAATCTCCCTTAGACTATATATAAATGATACGTTGTATGTTGAATAAAAAGTATGAATAAAATGTATCCACTTACTGTTGGAATTTTTTTAATGTTTATAAGGTTAACTTTGTCACACTGGTAAAAATTTAAAATGAAATTAATGTATTATCCAGATGAATTATGGTATCAATATTTATCAGACTTATAATCAGCTATACAAGGTTGAAGATAGAATTTCTGTTTTAATAAAGCTGTTTAATAATTAAATAGAATTTAATAAATGTAAACATAAAATTAGCTTAGCCCAAGGTATAAGTAATTAAAAGAACAAAACTATCTTCCCTCAGGCTGAGTGTAATGTTGAAGAATTAGTAAATTTATTTTATTCTTGACTTTTTGTTCTACATGCAGAAAGCTATTTATCCAAAGCTTAAGGGAGAGTGGATTTCTCTTAATTACTATAAATTGGGATATGCTAATTTCAGGCTTAAATTTATTAACTTTTATTTGATTATTAAAACAGAGATAGTTGATTTTATCAATCAAAGAATTCTTAATGCTATATTTCATCAGGTTGATATATTAATTTCACTCTGAATTTTCACCAATGTTGGCATTGATAAGCTTATAAACATAATAATAAATATAAAAAATATTTTATAATTAATGCTTTTATTTACTTTTTACTAAAAAAATTATTGTTTTTTCAATCATACTTGGGGTTTATATATTTAACTTGAAATAAAGTGTGAGAGATTCAAAAATTAATTAAAGCAAATCCATGTTATAAAATTTGGGATCATTTACAATGTACTGTAACGAGACAGCGTTACATCAGTATTAAATCTAGGAAGCATAGATCAGAACGGGACAAATCGATAAACACACACACACCAGCAAGCAGCCTAAAACACTCGTAATTTTATTTTCGTAACGTGTAATAGTTTTGTTTTCTCTCATAAATACATTTATAAAACACATTGATAAAATACAGACGGTAAACGGCTAATTAAATGATTAAAGCTTTTAGATAATAAAATAAATAAATAACAAAATATAATTTGCTCTCCTAAATAATAAAATATAATCTGCTCTCCTAAATAGTAAAATATAATTGTCAATCAAAAACACCACGGGGAATTTAAAAAATGTTTATTTTAGAAATATAGTTTTAACTAGAATAAAACTTAGAGAAAAGATTTGAGGAAAAGATAAAATGCTCGACTTCTAAATTTAAAATAGCTTGTATTGTTCTGAAAAAACACACGCACACACGCATGCATTCGAGGTGTGAAGGATAAGGTTGGTTGAGTGAGATTGCAAAATGAGATTGTCTCAAAATAAATATTGCCTTTAGCACAAAGAGTGAGTGAACAGGTAGCTCAAACGCGGACCTGAACGACAACTCCAGGAGCAAGGAACTCTGGGGGTCGATTGGATCCCAAGATATGGATCAACCCTTATAAATACCAGTCAAAACCTATTCAAAGTTCGATTCGATTCATTTCGATTGATACGTTATCATTGCTGTTGTTTATTCTCGATATTCCGAGTTATCACCTGCTCATTTTATTCCGATGCTTATGCTTTTATTTTAACAAGAAAATTGTTCTGAATTAGCTTGATTTATTCCTCAGTTTGAAGATGATCACTATGAAATTAATACCAAGAGCGTCGACTGTCATGAGGGGCTAATAAACCCTTCAGTGACTGATCGGCGCTCCGCTACTGAAATATCTCCGAAGCTATGAAATTCCGATAACATCGTCGTGTGAAGTTGATGCTCCTAATAATAGAAATGTTCCGTGAAATACCCAAACTCGTCCAGACCAATCAATGTTCATTGTAACCAAGACAAATCCTAGGTAAATATGTTTTATATTATGTTCACTCACTCAATTTAGAAACTCATAAGGCAATCTCGTAATTAACCAACATAAATTTGCGCAAACAAATCTTAAAACTTTCCTCATCATGATAGTTTATCCTTGTTACAGAACTTTGTAAACATGAACTTTGAACTTAAGCGAAGCTCAGGAAAGATAATATATTTTATCAACTAGAAAGGAACTTTATCTCGTTATTCACATTATGTTATGACTAATTATGATTCTCTGTGAGCATGAATGTATGTGCGCGTGTGTAATAAATCAATTAACAATGTTTTCTTTTCTTATTTAATAAATTTGTCAATATCTAATCAAGTCGAGCATTTCTCAAATCTTTTCACACACACTCAAACCGTAGTTTATTTATATTTTAATGACTTATCTTTGAAGTATAGTTAGTTAAATTTAATTTCATTTCAATTTATTTACTGTATTAATTATGTCAACATCGTGCCGTAAGTCACGATGTTTCTTATTTAACCTTAGTTAAGATAGATTTAAGAGTGGGCGGGTCTATAATCAATCGAAGTAAACGTCAAATAATTATGTTATATACGATACATCGGGGGGATGAACTTGTAAGCCTAGTGTTCGGGGCATAAACGAACCACCTCATTGATCAGTGACAACCAATAAATGGATCTTATGCCGTAGTCGAGTAATTAGAAAACCATGCTGATTTTTCATTAGTGGACAATGCGTCTTTTCCGGGAGGAGTCGTCCTAGAACAATCATGTAACAACCTTGAGAAACCTTATTGGTCCATGCTAGGAGTTTTGAGCTAGTGGGTGGGATTAGACTTCGAAATCGTTTTGACATGATGTAAGGTGATGCGAGTAATTAAAATCAACTTAAATAATCGTATCTGGCGCCCCCTTATGTGGATTGTGAATAACTGTCGATGTAAGAAAATAAATAAAGCCTTACGCTGTGTCATGTTTATTTCGAAGCCCGTAATCTCGGTGATAGATAGTCGGCCGGTTACAGTACATTCATATCTATCAAAAACATTTTTAAAAATAAATTTTTAGAATCAAAAGAAAAAATACCACTTTTTAAAAAAATGAACTTTTACAAAGATTTGCTTTTGTTTAAATTTTAAATGATCACTAAAATATTTTTAATGTAATATATATATTCCATCCTCTCACATGCATCACTACAAATGTAGCAGTCTTCATAACATTTGAAAATAAAGGCACATAGATTAAATTATCATTAAAATAATTTTTCATGTAACCCTCACACACACACATTACTTAAAGCTTATTTAAGTGATATGAACATATTTGAAATTTGATATAAAAATATGCGAAATTCTGTCTACCTACTGCTCTGTACTTAAAAAACTAGGTAGCCTACCTAAAGTACTTTAATATCATATTCCATTACCAGCGATTTTTAAGAAATATACAAAATTTGAACAAATTATATTGAATACAAATATATTAAATCTCCATTTTAAAATTTTATTTTGACTTAAATAAAAATGTTTATAAACAAACAAACAAACCAAAAAACAGAGATTGTAACTGAAATAAAAGTGTTTAAAAATAAGTGGATTGATTTTATTTATGGCCATTTCTCTAACACACGGAGTGTTAGTCTAAAGGAAAAATGATTACTCCATATTAATTATGTAAATATATTATAACAGGTGGGGAAATCAGAGTCTTACCATATCTGCCATACAGGGCGCCACCAGGCTATTTGAACCTGGAATATTTATATAGTAGGCAGATATGCACTGTTAGAGATCCAACTTTTACATATTTATTTTATTCCAACTGTCAGCCCATGCCACTAACTCATGGAGATGCAAAGATTTATGAAATATAAATTCTTATTAAAATATATTTTCAATATTAAAAAAATAAGAGAAGCCACAAACATTTATTAAACATATATAAAATTTAGAATTATTATTTTAGTATAACTTTTTTTTATATATAAAACATTATAACTTTAGATTTTAATTTACAATTCAACTTTTTATTTTAGAAGTTTGCACAGATTAATTTATTAATATTTTATTAGAGTGTCGAGTATGGATAGACTACATAGATTGCATTTGAAAAGAAAATATTCTATCTCTTATTTAACCTTAGGCCAAAAGTTTACAGTCAAACCAATGCCAATCTATCTGATATATCGATGTATTCAATGCAGCATGAGTATGTCAGCACAATACCATACTGTCAGGAATGCACATCTGAACAGCATGGTTATAGAGAAGAAATTGTCTCTTGTCCAGTACAGGAATGTTACATCTGTCTGGTGAGAAGAACAATAAAAAAACTCCATGGGAAGAGATTGTGGTCCTTTTTGCCAACTTATATCCCATTCCATAGGCTAAAGGGGTGATCCAAGGAGCAGGGAATACCGTCTGCCTCCGATGGTCAATAAGAAATAGGCTTATTTTTCCCAAGTGTGGTGTATAATGTGATTCTGCACATAGTGGATCTTCATACTACATTTACTAATTATACCAATATATCCAATCGATTAACCCAATTTAACTACGAAACAAATAACCTAAGATTAATCATCCCTTAATTAAACTAATATAACTTTACAAATCTATGCAGCCATTCATGCCCAACTTAAATTTAACATTTATTAAAAGTTGTTTAACAGAAAAAAAAATCATAATAAAAACTTAAAAGAATGGAAAAAATAAATTAATGGAAATGATTTAACAAAAAATAATACATTCAATAAAAATAATTAATAAATAATTTAGTCAGATAGGAAATTCTATTTCTATTTAAATATTGAAAAGATTAGAATTTAGAATTCTTACTGTTTTCAAATACTGGAAAGTTTTAGAATTAATGTTTATTAGAAAGTTCTTATGGTTTAAAAAAGTCCATGCTTAACAGTTGCTTGCAATTTGGGATCAAGTGTTAATTCCCCTGATGTCCTGGGGAGACCGGTATGCTGTTGGCCATTTTATTGATTTGTCCAGAGGTCCTTTACTTTAGCTGGTATTTTATTTCCATGCCCTGATGTCCTGTGGTCTGCAATATAGGAAAATGATTGGTCATTTCTCTTTCTTTTTTTTTTAGAAAACTGAAGGAATTGAAAGTGCATCTTTCAATCCCTTCTCCTTCAACTCTCTCCACACTAACACATATAGTACACCTCTTCTTTTGCATCTGTTTTTTTTTTCATTTCCAAACTTTTTCTTTTATATTAAACTTTCAGATTGAGTGGACATTACATCATGATGGTGATGATTCTCTCATTGAGGTCCACCTCCTGAGGGACTTCTTTTATTGGCCATTCTGTTCCTATTGTTTTTTATCTCCTATCAGACCTTTAATTTATACATTTTGGGATGCCCAAGGGCTAGTTTACTTTGACTAATTGAAAATAATAATTTCCATTTTACACAATAGCATTAATTAAATTTATACATTTTTTTTAACGATATATCTCTATCTTTAAATCTTTTAAATTTTTTCTTAAATTTGGTTTTAAAATACTTTTTTTTTAATAGTTTTCTTTTAATAATTTTTTATCTGTGCGATCTTATATATGTTCGAGTTTAGTTGACTTTCAACTTTCAATTTTTAAAATAAAATTTTATTTGTGAACTTTTATTTTAATTTCTAATTTTATTTATAAAAAATATAATGTGCCGGCATGTGTGCCCATTACAATATATATATATATATCAAATGACAACAGCTAAATTAATCAATGTAATATACTAAAGTATACCAATTCACAATTAAATCATTAGCCAAAATTAACTTTAAAAATTCTAGATTTCTGAATTGCAGAGTAACACAACACAATATATATATATATGTTACTTTCCTACCATTCCAATTCACACTTCAATTATCTTTAATATCAATGTTTAAAAATAATAGTAATCCCAATCATGGAAGATTGGTATTTTCTTTGCAGTTCTTATCCACTAATCTTTTTTAAGCTTTTTGCTAGTCAGTGAATGTATAACTTTAAATCTTTATTATGCTGGTTATGAAGCTCACATTTAATTTATTATTCTGCCAAGGAGAAAATGTCTTTTTTTTTCTTTCTTGTAGTCAATTCCTAATAATAGAATGATTGTCCAAGAAACAATCATGATTCTTCTAATTAATGAATCCATGAACTGATTTACTTTTAGTCATAATATACTCTTTAAAAGGCAGTGCCAGAAAGGCCAAATTAGTAAATTTAATGTTTAATAGCTATTGAAATTAATCACAGACATAGGGTATATATATGTAATAGTAGATTATCAGAATATGTTAACTGAACAGGACATTTTTAAGGCAACTAAAAAAGTCCATATGCAGACAGACTTTTTTTGCTGGTGCATAGCAAACCCAAGCAATTGTTCAATATTGGATAGCAATAATGGCCTAGTAATTATTATCTAGAAGTGTAACCATTATTTTTTTTACTGTGGATGAATTAACATAATTCAGAGTAATAAAGTGTAACATACACAAAGCAGTTTCCTAGATTTGTTGCTAAGGTAATATCAGATTAAAATTATCTTCAAAAAAATGACAAGGGATTTATATATATACAATATAATATGTGTAATGAATGGAAGAGTAAATATTATTATTTATTTTTGTTATTAATTAAATCACCAACTCTGTTTCAAATGGGGAAACGAAAGCTAATATATCAACAAGGTTGCAGCAATATGTTAATCAATATAGAAAATCTAAAATAGAATCTCAGATTAATTCGGTATTTTTTAAATCATGAGAAAATTAGTGGGCATAAATGTTTTCTTCAAGTGATTAGTACTATTTGCAATGAGCCTAATGTTAGGGAGAGGAAGTTAAAAGAGGCTTTGTTTATTGCTAAGTCTAATCACGTCATTAATCAACGTAACACGAGTGTCCCATTGCGCATGCACTGGAATATTAACTGTTCAGTTTAAATTAATCGCCGTGAGTCTGGTATGTAGTACCGTAAACGCTTGGTGAATTTGTATTTATTTACAATTTTTTTTACTCTGTGCTATATTTGTATACATGTTGGATATTTTATTAATTAATTGTAAATAAACTCTTAATAATTTTCTTTAAAATAAATGAAATCTATTAAATCGTTTGATTAACAGACATCTAAAGTTTCATTTAAAACATCTTTCTTAACAAATTAATGTTAAAGTGAAGATTAACTGAGATGATATTTGAAAAGCTTTCTTTTATAATGTAAAATATTTTCAAACACTTTTCTAATCATTAACTTGATAGCCTGCTGAAGAAGAGGATTGCGTGATTCAATCAGTTCGCATTATAACACAGAAATATTGTTATTAGGCTTGCTCTATAATTAAGTGACCGGAATCGAAAAGAAAAACTAAAGTATTTCATCATTTTAGTAAGGCAAATACCGAGGCACGGTTAATATATAACATATATCTATCAAAATTAAAAACTTGTTGAATGCTACACGCTTAATAAAAATATATTTAAAAAATTAATTACTCTGAGTGTCTCATTAGTTTGTATTGTTTTTAAACAAGGTCATCCAAACATAGAAATATTCACAGGCAATTCTACTGTTGATTAACTTCCTTTCAAATCTTTTTTTAAAAAAATAATTAGATATATTATCTTATATACAAAACAATTATTAAAATATTGGTATTGACTTATAGAAGTGATGAAAGATTAAATGATATTTATTAAATTTCTTTTTGAATGATTTAGCTGATATCCCCTTATTTATATTGTACTCTCCCAGTGCAATAATAGATATATGGATTCAAGAGCTAAACATTCCTGGATCAAAACTCATCCCAAAACTTCTAAAGCTCGGATAGCTCATTTAAGTTTAGATTACACTCAGTATGTATGTATATTTTTGTAAAATAACACTCATACAGGGTTTAAATATAAAATTTTAACAATATTTATTGTACCGAGCATACTTTCAACGTTTTTATTTCATATTCATGGTCAGTTTGCTGAGAGCATTAATTTTTTGCTGATTTGAATAAAGAACCATGCTTTTATTTTCCATTTGCGATCATTTCTCTCTTCACATACAACTCTGACAGCACTCGGATCACAGTTATGGCCATATTTTCTCAGATCACACTCTCTCATGATTAAGAAATATGGATGAATGTGATGCTTCAGGCTTAATCTTAGATTTCTTGCACGTTAATGAGTGTTGAGTCATACTGGTTCTAAGATTTGATCTAGTTTCCCCATAATATACATAAGGACAGTCTCTTTAGCTGCAGTTAGCAGCATAGACCACATTGGGCTAGTCCAGTGTTAAATTTTTGTTATTTATATTGTTAATGAGCTTATTTAAATTTATGGGAGTTTTGAATCTGATCTTAAATTTATCCAGCATATTTGTGCTATTTTATTAGTTGTATGTGATAAATATGGCAGTACATGTATTTTTATATTTATAACGATGGGAAACTGAGTTTATGTAGTTTGGATTAAACAATTTTTTTTTTTGCTTTTCGAGTATACCCAATAAAATATTCAAAATAAAGACAATCATAGGGTCAGTTAACAGGTAGATAAAATGTTCAAGCATCATTCTGGTAAAAACTAAGATCATTTTTGTTTATTTTTCTCAACTAGGAATTGGTCTAATAGTTTTTATCTACATTAAATCATAAAAGGTGGTAAATTTATTTATTATCAATGGGAGCAGAAAAAATTTGCATTAAGCAGTAATACAAATACTCAAAATCTTGTTAATTCAAAAAGCAACTGTAAAAAAATAATTGAATTAAATACATTTAAAAATCTTACATCATGATAATAGAAAGAGTGGAAATTGCCTAGAATATTGTAAAATTTAATTGATAATAATTAACAACTCCTTTTTATTATTAGGGGCCAAATTTTTTTTATATAATGTTTATTCCAATAGAATTTATTGATGCACCAATAAGTGTGTAATTACTTTATATAATTATGCCTATATTTATTATAGCAATATTTAATACTGACTCCATCGTTTTACACTGTAAACAGTTTACAGCGGGAAAAAAAATTATACTGGATAATTTTATACCATAAATATCCCATAAGATATTGAAATTTTCATCTTACTGCTACAAACAAAAACTTAAGATTAATGGAAATTATTCTATAAATTTAAATAACTTATATCATTGAATTTTTGCATATCTCATAAAATAGTTGTCATAAATAGCTGATTTAGTCATAGAAATCACTTTAGAGGAATTTGGATGTCTTCACTCTCAAAACAGTGCAATATGAATTATATTATTAGTGGAAAGTGAATATAGATTATAGTTCCATGAGCATTTACAGGTTCACACTGTTGGTTAAATCAGTGGTGCACAATCTAAGGGTCATGACCCTTCAAGGAGTCACAGAAAAATTGTAGGGTCATGAACATTTTGAGAAGCTCTCATATTGGATAACGTGCAGTTTTTTCAAAAATCGTATACAAAATTATATGTACTGAAATAATATAAATATTGTATCAGATCTATTCGCCTAAACTGTTTTAGGATGATTTATTCTATTCACTACTTATTATTCTTTTAATATTTTGACTTTAACTCATGTTTTGACATTTTACTTTAATAAACTTATTATCAAGCTCAATACATATTTATTCTTTATATTTCATTTTATTATATTCAGAACATTATTTATTTAATAGCATATTCTAATACTTATTTTATTTAGTATTTATTAACGTCCATTATTCACTACGTTTTCACTTTATTTATGTTTCGTAATTATCTTTTCTTCTATAATGACTGGCAGTGGATTGGATATTCAAGCAAAAGGGTAGAATACCAATGATATATTAACCATCAATGATACCTAAAGCCAGATCAAGACTATGCAAATACACAGCTCAACCATATTTCTTGGTTATAGCACTTCTGACTGCTGGAACAAACCTGCCATCCAAAGCATTTTTTTTAGAATAAAACTCAGGTTCAGATGATCATAGTTATATATAGCTGGCATGCTCGGATGACAGACCCATGAATTCAGTGCTTGAAATATCCCAAGCTAACTCCTACTTTTAATCAGGGAGTCCAGAGTATTTAACTTAACACATCAGATATTTATACCCTTAAATTAATGGTGACACAGTGATGAGAAAAAAATAGATCAAATAACAGTTAAGCAAACCTTATTATTTATTCACTTACCCACAAATTTAATATAACATAATAAACTTTAAATGAAGTTTCATTAAGGTTAAATTTTATGATAGTCCTTCATTAAAGTTTTTGTCATTCAAAATAAAGTGTCTAGACAATTATTATTGAAAATATATTTACCTACGCATTTCATGATATTAAGATGGCACAGTTCCTTTGATTTGTTTTTCATTGGTTGGAATTTCCAACTGGTTGGCCTTTTGGTTTCCATCGATTGCTTCATACTTTTCCATCCATTCCTTGAATTAGTAATTGGAGAGAGTATGCAACAGTGTCTATTTCATGATTTAGGCATTAGTTTCAGGTGAGACTGAGAGCTCAGGGCACAAAGCCCAGTCAAACCCTCCTATGGCTTTTTAGCAATGCATATTGCTATTTCTGCAGCTTCTGTGTTCATATCTTCTCTGGCAGTTAGAATGGGCTTCCTACTGCACTTAAATATAAATTTCTGGATGTCTGAATGACTGCAAATAAATCTGTAGTGAATCTTAGTACAAATTCAGAACTAACTAATAACAATAGCTGAGTTGCACTTTTATACTTCAACTCTCCAATTGTTTATTTCCTTATCAGAGTTAGTTTTTATCATAACTTACATCTAATTTTTAATTAATTTTTGCATTTCATTTTATCTAATCTCCTTTCTAGGTTAATCTACTATCTTATCACCTTTATGCTGATGAGATAGTTTACATGGTTTTTTAATTAATTCAATTATCAGTTTTAACTTTTTTTACCAGCCAGGAATCTTTCAAACTTAATTGCATTCCAAACGTTTTCTTTTACTAATTACTTTTTTTTCTGATTTTTCACATTTAGTTATTTTTAGAGATTTACTCTTTTAATTTATTTCTATTTATAAAGAGGGTAGATTTTAAATTTTTTTTTCATTTAAGCTTTTTCATTAAGAATTTATTTTTTCCACCATACTCTTAATAAAAAGCTTTACTCTAAAAGAATGACATGATCTTTTATTTTAATTCTATTTTTGCAAATCTTTTTCTTTTTTTTTCAACTATCTTTCATTTCTCTTTTCTTAATAAATTTGATCATTTATTTTTAAGTTATAAAAATATGTAATGCAGATACATTTGCATTTTATAATATATATCTCACTAGTGTTACAATATATATATATATATATATATATATATATATATATATATATATATATATATATATATATATATATATATATTGTATGTGGCAAAATGACTTATTATTACTATCCTTATATGCTTACAATAGGATGATAACAACATATAATGAGTAAAATTTCAATCTCAGCATAGGCATCACAAGTGTAAAAAAGTTGTACACCACTGGATTAATGGATTGAGCAGTTGCAGCATAATAGTCACTAGAGGCAGCTGATTCATTGAACTTTTTTTTAAAAAATTGCATAAAAACTATAAGCATAATGTCAACAAAAATCTCGGCATTCTTTGCTGTTTGAATTCCTCTTTAAAATGGTATATCACAAGTTGAAATCAGATAAAATTTGAATTTTTTTATTAATAGGCTCATTTATTTATTTTTTTTCTAGTCAGTTTACTAGATTGCACAGAGAAGACAAAGGTAGAATTTTTTTATTGGTCAGACTTGTTACTACAGTGGACTAAATATGTGTCAACAATTTGCATTTCAAGGCCTTCATTCTGATAAAAACATAATCAGAATATTGGGTCATAAGTATTCAATTTAAATTTTTTAATTATTTGAATAGTATTTAAATTTTTTTTAATTATTTAATAAATGGTATAATTTATTAATGTGTTTGCATTTGTATTGGTGTGTCTGCGTAGTATATAAATTATATAATATTAAATCATTTATGCTCTTTATTATACAGTACACATGGGTCTCTTTTAATGTGGACTTATTTAACATGATTTTGAAGTTATGCGATTCATGTTTCACCAGAAGTAGAACTCCGATAATGTGCTATTACTTTAAATAATAATTTTTGCGCACTTACGTTATATTGAAAGTAATAGGACATTATTGGAATTTGACTTTCATCTTAGTAATTTCAATATTTTCAGTGCTTTATAATAGTAAAATTTTATGTAGTAATGAAATTAAAATCATGATTTCCACATTTTATGTATACACACATTAAAATTTATAAGATTATAATTTAAATTTGTTCAAACATTGTGCGTGTTAATTTTGCATTTTAAATCACATTCTGTTTTTGCTTTTTAAAAAAGAACATAATCAATTATTAATCATTTAGTGTCCACAAGTTTATTTTTAAAAGGTGCGTAATAGCAGTGGGCACAATTAAATTTGACAATTAAAATCTGATTTTTAATTGTAATTAACAATTTAAAAATTACTTACGGTGACTTGAAATTAATATGATGTGAAATTTGATTTTTAAACGGAATTGAAAATTAAAGACAAAAATAAGAATTTAATTTTTAGTTGTTAGTTTCATAAACAATTAATAATATCATCATCTCAAAGATTAATTACTAATTATGTTGTCACCAGAAAACCATTAACACAACATGATTGTGAAGTTGGCACTAGTTGTATTTCCTCTTATGAAAAATTGATTTTTTACCAGTTTGCAAATGAACGTGATTTTCGGCAAATAGCGATAATAATTAAAATGTGCATAAAAAATGTAAATTACTGTACTGTAAATTATGCATAAAAATATATTATTTTGATTAAAATTAAATATTATAGTTAAAAAAAGTTTATCTTGTATCAATTTTTTTCAAATTTGAAATTTTTTATTAGTCATATTTTATTTCCTTATTTTTTTTTTTTTGCGTGAATTTTAAAATAATTTTACGTTGGTGCTTTGCTTTTATGTGAATTTTGAAAAATCACAGATTGCATCCCCTCTTTTTCAATGTAAGTTACGTCTATTTTTGCATGATTTCATTTGCATGTGTTTTCTGAGGAACCTATCTATCACATAAAACGTGACCCAGGTATATATAAATTTGTATTCAAATATAACAAAAGTTGCTTATGTACAATGTAATTTTGGGGTTTTGATCCATGTTTGAGGCAACCTTATTTTATAATTATAATGATACTCAAAAAGTTTAATAATTTATTAGTGTGTTTATATTTGTATTAGTGTGTTTGTGTTTGCATAACAAGGAATGATTTATATAGAGTAGTGCAATGTAAATTTTAAGACTGATTATCAGATGTACAGAAATGTTGCAGTTGATAAAGCAATCACAAAATTTGCTGGGCATAGTACCATGTGAAAATATAAACACTTAAAACCAATAAAGAGAGATTTCAAATGGTATGTGTGTCATGATAGCCACAATGGTTATGTATATACCACATGGAATTGTATGCAGCCAAAGAATCAAATTCTGATTCTTGCCTATGCCTTCGTACTCATGCTGTGGAGTCAGTAGTTTTACCACATCTTGCATCACATTACTTTCAAGTCTATAGCTAGCAAATGAGCTATATGCAAATAAATTATATCTTTTGGGTAATAAACATAACAAGATAGCATCACTGATGTGCATGAAGAATATAAACATCAATAGTGTACACAAAAAATATAAAATGAGATGAAACTCATTTCATCATTGATACAAACAATAGCATATAATTTCTAGTTTTAGATAGACAGAAATCCAATTGCTATGATGACAAATGCATATCCACCTTCTGGAAATGATTTATTTTGCATCTTTTATTAGGATGAATTTTTTTTCTTATAGAGGCCTTGAAATTTGTTAACTTTTGGGGTACAATATAAAAATGAATTCTTATGCAACTAGTTTTGGAGATTGTGAAGCTATGGATTATCTCAGGTAAGAAGTATTATATATAGTTTGAATGGGAATTTTGTGAGAAATATAAAGAAATTATCAATGAAAATGTAATTTAAACTTAGAAATTAGAAATTATGAACATACAATAAAGTAATAATTATTTTGGATGTTGAAATGTCTTTTTTTTTCCTTATTTTTTAATGATAATCACTATTTGTCTTAGCCTTATTGTTTTTCTTAGTTTTTCTAGGTTCTACTAATGTAAAGCTTTTTGTTCTAACATTATTAAAACTGAAATTATTGTGAAAATTGTGTCTCAAGTCAGTTTTTTAAAAATTCGATTTGGTGGCCAAGGACCTTAAACTAATTAAATCATAAAGTAATACAAATCAATATTACAAATACAATAGAATTTTAAAAAATTGATTCTATGCCAAATATACTGGTAGAAAATTTGATGTTTGTTCTGTAAATCATCAATTTTGACTTACAAGCTGTTTATATTAATAAATCATTAAATTATCTTAAGAAAAGATTTGCAGATTCAAATAAGATCTCTTGGATTAACTAAAAATTCCTATCGATTTTCAGAAAATGATTGCAGTGTTAGTAACATCTTTAAAAGGGGATCTGTAATATTCTCTGTTTGGATTGATAATAAAACAAAAACATATGGTTAAATGCAATGGTGGTATGGCAGACTTTGGAGCTCAATCTCCATTAATGGTAGTCCAACTCTGTCACTTCTGGTGCTAGATTCTTGGAGAAGTCGGAAAACATTGTCAAATTTTTATTTAAAAATTTTTTAATAATATTCTATTAGATAAAAGTAACAAGACAGAGCAATTGTAGAAGAATTTGTGAAGATTATGGTCATCAACAAAAATGAAAAAACTTTGAAGACTATATGGTATAGATTACTTATCCAATATAATCTTTTAAAGTATTTTGCCATAATTATTAAAGTTTCTTTTTATCTTTTAATATTAAATGGAACATTATTAGATTTTGTGAAGTTAGAAACAAAAGTGAAAAGACAATTGATTTTAAAAGTGGACATGTATTGTACAACAAAGAAACAAATATTGGAAGTACAATTGGAATAGGAATCATAATTAAAAAGTGAAAGAACAACATTGTGGAGATTGCTGGTGTATTGGATAGAGTGACAAGATTAATTATTCAACTTAATAGCAGATATCAAATGCAGATAATTAAGTTTATGCTTCCAACAAGTTCCCATTGTGATGAAGAATTAGAGGATTTTTATATGGATTTACAAAAGACTTTTGATCAGACCAAACAACATTTTAAAATTACCACATGAGACTTTAATGCTAGAATCAGCAAATAATGGAAAGATGAAAATGTTGTAGATAAATTTGATTATGGTGATAGAAATGAGAGAGCACATAGCTTTATGGAGTTTGAAGAAAATAATTACTATTACCATCTTTTTTTATCCTTTCATATTAATAGGAACATTGTTGGACTTTGTGAAGTTAGAAGAAAAAGTGAAAAGAATTGATTTAAAAAGTAGACATGTATTGTACTACAAAGGAACAAACATTGGAAGTACAAGTGGAGTAGGATTCATTATAAATAAAAAGTGGAAGAACAACATTGTCGAGATTGATGGTGTATCAGACAGAGTGGCAAGATTAGTTATACAACTTAATAGCACATACCAAATGCAGATAATTTAGATTTATGCTTCCAACAAATTCTCATTGTGATGAAGAAGTAGCGAATTTTTACATAGATGTACAGAAGGCTTTTGATCAGATCAAATAACATTTTAAAATTGTCATGGGGACTCCAATCCTAGAATTGATAAACAATTGAAAGATGAACATGCTGTAGGTAAATTTGGTTATTGTGATAGAAATGAGAGAGGATATAGACTTGTGGAGTTTGCAGAAAAAGAAAAACTTTATATTATGCATTCTTTTTTTGAGAACAATGTTAAATGCAAATGGACATAGAAGCACCCAAATGAATATACAGCAGAATTGGATTATATTTTGACTAATGAAAAATATATACTTCAAGATTATAAATTTATTTAAATGCACATTGATTATGTAATTAATATTTACTGAGGCTGTAAACCTTAAGAATATGCTCATGAAAATGTGAAGGTAGAGACCTCTACAGGTCTTAACCACAAGCTTGTGGTTAAGACCTGTAGAAGTCCCTACTTTTGCATTTTCATGCACATATTCTTAAGGTTTACAGCCTTAGTAAATAATACTTCAAGATCATAATATTCTTAATAAATTCAAAACAGGAAGTAATCATAGAATAGTGAGATATAAGATACATGTTAATGGAAAACTAAAGAGACATATTTGAATAAATTTAAATTAGAATTTGCAATTTGTTTTCTAATATTAACAGATTTTGAATGTGATTCATATTTAAACAAATTTAATAGAAAGATAACTGATACACTTTTAAAATCTGCAACAAAGATAGCTGCTACAAAAAAGCAATTGACAAGTAAAATTTCTTCTGAAACAAGACAATATGTGAAGAAAGAATATGGAAGTATATCAAAATAATGTATTAAAAAGGAGAGAATATCTCAACTTTAGTAAAAAAGAGTTAATAATAATATAAGAAAGTATTGTCAACTAGAGAAGAAAGCTATAGAAGGAAACATAAAAACATCTTGGTATTAGTAAGAAATTTATTTTTGCAAGAAGAAAAAAAGAAAAAACTATTATTAAAAAGAGAAATGGCTTCATGAAATGGGTAGAAGAGTTCTATCAAGAATTATATAGCAATAAAGAACAAGAAAAAGTATCTCCTATACCTACTGTATCTTCTGAATTGCTTAGAATTAACCTTGGGGGAAAAGTTATGAGAATTATCAGGTGAAGATAAGAAATAGGATTAAAAATAAATGCTAAAAAAATGTAAGTTTCAATGTTTTGTTGAGGTCTTTTTTCCGAACAAAATAAAAGTTCACAGCTATGGATTAGATGGAAACATAATGGATGAAATTAATAATAGAATTGAACATAGATGAAATGCTTGAGAAATAAATAGCTTAATATTAAAAAAATATATACCTGTATTTAAAATGATAAAAATTTTAATTGATGCATTATACACTAGATATTTTAAACTACTAAACATCATGTGATTACCAATTTTTATGCTTACACAAGCTGTTTACGCAAGCTAAACTCTCCATACAGTAGTGCCACATGTACAAGCCAGGGTAATCAATGGATTTTCACAAACTTTCTTCCATCCATTGATTACTCTAGCTTGCACTTGTATCACTACTGTATAGAGAGTTTAGCCTCTGTGTACACTAGATCTTACATATAAATCTCAGACTTTGATACAAAAGTGAAGCAAGATGATTTCATACCACATAATAAAATATGGAAAAACATAAATTGGAAATAAGAAGAGATTAAAAATGAAATTTATGAGTTAGAGAACAAACAGGTATCTTTGACATTATGGATAAAATTAAGAGGATAAAATATATCTGAGATGGACAAATTTATAAAATAAAAATATGATAATAGATGGATAGTTAATATCTTGAACTGTATCCCAAAGATTTATAAAAGACTTAGAAGATCATATATTAGATAGAATAGAATGTTTGCTAGAGTGGTGTGGACAAAAGATGCTATGGATCAAAAAACAACTAGATTTGGAAAAACCTTCAATCTGCAGTGGATTGATATGATATTAATATATTTTCTATTTTGATAAAAGTTTTAAATTATAATTTACATAATATGCAGAGATAATATTTTAACTCCAAACATTTTCTACCCACATTACATCTTCCAAAGAAGGATATTTTTATAAGTAAGCAAAGAGTTGTCAGTCAAATGCATTCTGCAAAGAATTATATCAAATAAGATGTCACACAAGGCTAAACTCTCCATACAGTAACATCACCAATACAAGCTAGAGTAATCAATGGATGCAAGAAGGTTTGTGCATAAAATTTCTATCTAATGTCTACTCATCCAATATCCCCAGACTAGTTTCTAGCTTGTGGCTTTCATAAGTGAGGAACCTTGGATATGAGAACACTGCATCTAGATCTTAGGATCTAATGCAACCCTCCAGCAGTCACCTTTTACCTTATTAGTTTGTATCCATTGATTACTCTGACTTGCACTAATGGCACTATTGTATGGATAGTTTAGCCGCTGTGTAAACAGCTTGTGTAAGCATAAAAAGTGGTGATCATATGATGTTTATTGGTTTAAAATGCCACTTATAAAAAAAGACACATGGCTTCATAAAAAGTCCTAGCAGTCCACCTATAATGTTGGTAATATATAGTATAAATACTTGGAAAGTATTTTGACAGAAAAGTTTGTTTTTATTTAATTTCATTCTAAGCAGAATATGATTATAGATAATAGGAATCATTTCTAAAATGAATCCTCCAGACAAAACTGATAAATCAATGTATTAGAAATTGAAATTGCCTTTTAAGACTTAGAGCTTTGATCAAACAAGAACTAAATTCAATATCAGCAAATTATCAATAAATAACCACTCAAAAAACTTCAAACAATTGAATGCTTAATTGCTTAGGAAATTGTGGAATGGGAGTTTGAGGGTAATAATTCTATTAAATTGACTAAAACATTTTTTTTATTTTGCTTAGCTGGAAATTGATTCCGAAAAAGTCAACCCTTCAGTCTACTACTTTACCCTTGAAATTACAGAAGGTAAATAAATGTATTGTTTATACTAATATGATTACTAAAATATTATAAAAACTATCAAAAAGATGAATTGAGCACATTCGTTTCACCAAAAACCCAAACTGAGTTATTTTACTATTATCCCGGGGGGGGGGGGGGCAGTGGGTTTATAGCTTTTGATTCAGTTTTTCTGCCACTGAGTAAAACTGCATAAAGCAGTCCTTATTTAGGATTAGAGTTGTTAATTCTTAACGGGTATCAATGATAATTGTATTCAAAATTTGAAGTTTTCTTATTGCACATTACTTTATTCGATGCTAATATTAAATTTGTTTAGTAAACTCATTAATTTAGAAATTTATATCGTTTTTAAATTCAAATAATAAAAAATAAAAACTTACTTAGAGAAATAAAAAAAAACTTTTCTTGTAAATATCTATAGAGATGATATAAAGCTTTTTACTTAAAACAAAATAAATTGTACCGAATAACTACAATTTAAAGTACTTTTTCACAATGAAGCAGCCTAGCATTTAAAATGCCATCCTGTTACTACAGCTATCAAATTTAATTCTGTTAAATTTACAAGCACTTTGAGAACAATATGAACCAAGATTTCAAGACTTGAATGAGAATATGCAGAAAGTGGGCAGAGAGTGAAAGCAATCCAAAGAAATGCTAAAATGAATTTAGTTAATGATACTGTCTGTTTGACGATGAAAAAAAAAAAACGAGAAAAAAAACAATTGCACAATACTTTTAAAAATACAATATTATTTTATTACTTTAATTATAAAACAAGTAACTAAAGTAAAATAACTTTTTTTTAAATAAAACAAAAACACTGCAGGGTAAATACCATTTCAATAACCCTTAATAGAAAATCATTGGAAAAGAAGACAATATTCACCCGGCTACCCAAAAATTTGAGCGGTTTTCCAAACTTGTTTTACTCCTCAGCCTAAAGATAACTAAATACCTATTTACCAACTAATATTGAATAATTATCTAAGTTGGCTATGAACTAGCTACCTGAGAGAAAAATTCCAAAGAATTTTATTAGGCATGGCAAACGGATGCACAATTGATACATCACGAGGCACTTTTTTGTAAAACATATTTTTATATAAATTATTTATCTGACTGGGGAGTTTGTTTTGCAAGTAAATAAGTGTAAAAATATTTATACAGTCTACATATTTGAATGGAGAGTGATTTTCTAAAACAAAAGTAGCTTTTTATAAGCAAACATCTTGATCTCAAGTTCTAAGAAAACATAATAAAAAATATTTGTTTTTATGCCTCTTAATGAAGTTACAGATGATACAACTCTAATTTTAGGATTTTATAATAAATTATTTTTTTTTAAAAAGTCTGTCACAGAAATAAATACATACACAAGGAATATTATAACAGTATAACTTAAGTGCATTTTCGGTGCATATTATAAAGAGGCTACGAAACATGTCTAAATGATTATAAGATGAATTGGAGTTTAAATTGAGATTAGCCATCTTTTGAATGTGGTAGTATTTTAAATTCTACTGAAGTCAGTGATAGGTACAGAATGGTTTTTTTTTTATGTTAATATGGTTAGATGATGATGGTAATGTGTATTTTTTGCTGAAGATTATTCAGAATCTAATTCTTAAAAAAAATTTTGAGGAGCAAAAGACTAAATTTATTCTGGATGTCCTCATTTTGGGTTAGTCATGGTATAACTGCTTTTTTCAATGGCAATTTGTATGAAATGGAGCAGCTGTTGCCAATGGGAATTTCAGTTAGTGCTTTGGTTTATAATCTGGCAGTTGATCATATAAAGAAAAAAATTGTGTAACTTGCATTGAATGATCCTAATAATAGTGTGTGCATTAGATATGTTGATGTTTTTATTTGTATTCTTTTGGATGTTTTAAAAATGTTTTTGATAAATTAAATAAGGATGCAAACTTGAAATGGTCTGTTGAAAATGAGGTTAATGGACATTAAATAATTAGATTTGTTAATAGGGAGTAATAAGAATATATTGAACTATACAATGCGAATTAAGCTTAATAATGTTAGAGGCTACATAAGTCCCAAATCTTGAAAACCAGAATATGAATATACAGGTTTCAAAGCTTTTTTACATCAGAAGCATAATTGGTATAAATTTGAATTCGGATAAAATAGATAGTATTCTTAAATATACTAGTGAGTTATAGCAATGGCTTACAATAAATATGCTTTATTTAAACATGTTAATATTTGATTTCTTTTTTGTTTGTATTTGTAATTAGTGAAAAACATTTTTAACATCCACAACTGCAAAAGGTTTTTTTATTATTTACTTTTTAGATACAGCTGAATGTAATTTCAGTGTGGTTCACCGATATCAGTTAGAGCTATGATTATGGTGGATCATATTGAAAGTGGTTCAGCCATATCTAAAAAGGAAATAATTAAAAAATCGTTGTTGTCTGAAATAGACAAAAAATATTTAATTAATTTATTAAGCATTTTAATGATAAATGTAAAGTTTAATAGCAATCAAATTATGGACTTTAAATTTTGGATGATCCTCCCTTATATACCTTTTATATTTTCAAATATGAATAAATTGTGTGATAAAGAGTATAATGTATGTTTTCAGTCACCTACTATATTAAATCATTTAATTAACAATAGTGAGGATAAAGTTGATCCTAAGGAACATCCTTATATTGTTTAGTTGATTAAGTGCCAGAAACATAATTGTCTTTGTTTATAATGATGAATCTGAAGCAAACATTAATATAAGGCTTAAACAGTATGTGTATTATAACAGTAAAGCTAAATTGGATTCTTAGATGTCATCAGTGTTTTTTGGGATCATGGGTGTGTATTTGCCGGTGTTTTTAATCCTAGTGAAACAAAGACAGTTTATAGTGAACGCAATAATAGGAAATGTAAAATTAAAAAGGTTTGTTTTATGTCTAATGGTAATTTTGTAATGAATATATAATAGGGTTCAGTTGATTATTGTTTGGAATATGTGAAATTACATTGGCAACATCGACATTTCTGTGATAAGATTTGACGTGGGTAATATTTTTTTGATTATTTTTTTTTAAATTTTATATCTATTGTCTTTGACAAGGATACTCAGCACCAAAAATGCATTTAAGTTATACTATTATTTATTAAATACTATTTATCTCGTATTTTTTGGAATTAATAAATCATTTTATAACAATGACAAGTACTGACAATCTATCACTAATGATAACCAAATCTTATCATTGGATTATAGTACCCATTGCTTAGTTACCCCAACTGCAAGCCAAAAATTTAATTCAAAATGAAACTACTTACTATTTACTATTTTAGAAAATAAAAATAAGTGCTACACCAAAAGTAACTTAACTATATTCCAAGCCTAGCAGATTTTAAAATTGAAGTTAGCTGTGTAAGAGAGGTTTGTAAATACTGATAATAATAAACAAGATTATCAGCAAATAATACTACAAGGTTTACTAATAAAATGTTTTAATGAACATCACATTTAATTTAACATGAAGAAAATAAAACACTGTCTCCTGCTGCTGTATCATCTCATAACCAATTCATCTATTTATTCAGCTATTGGTTTGTAAATTAGTATATAACTGAATCTTAATGGCATCAGCTTGGTCAAATGAGTTTACATCACTGACTGTAACATCAAGAATGCAATAAGGCAACCTTTATCTCTGATAATCATACTCCAATATTTGCTGAATCATAATGATATTGTGTTTTATTACTTTTATGTGATCAGTTGCTCAGGAGGTCAAGTGATATTCAAGCAGCAACTTTCGATTATTAATTCACCAAACTAAGATTTTCTTTGTTTTACTTTTCTTAGCTAAGTACTAAAAGAAAAACTTGAATCATTCCAGCAAAATTGTCATCTCACATAGCATTTTTATTGGTTTATTATAATGTTTTGAATCCAGTATAAAACTTCAGTTGCCCTTCCATAATTGTTCCTTCCAAAGCACTTTTATTTTTTTAGTGCTATCAGTGATACTCTGTGTGTTTTGTGTGATGATAAAGTGGCAGGCTTAAGAGCAAAAAGGTCCTAGATTAAAAATCAATGTGGTGCTTCTGCTATTTGAATGTCATATGACCTCTTAAGTAACCAATATTTTTTTTATATTTTAGTGCTGCTTGTTAGTTTTAGCCCATGCATTGTGCTTGTTAATTCTAACTTATATGCCTTTCTTCTAACATTGCCATATAGCTTATAATTTGAACTACTTTTCTATGCCTGAGATAATGAACTTCTTTCTCTAATATATATACAATATTTCCTTTTAATATTAAAACTGTTGATTTATTTCATACTTAATTTAACCCATTGTGTGTTATGTATCTTGTTAATTTGATTCAAGACTTTACAATTGTTAATCCCTTCTAAGTCAACGCCAAATAGTTTTGTATTATAATATAAGATTAATTCAAAATTTAACCATGGATCGTGGCTCAAACTGTCACTTCAGGCACTCAAACATCTTATGATCTCCCGATTGACATATCATCTCATTATTTTATTTTTATTATTAATTTTACTTTTTCCCTATTTTATAAACTCGTTTACAAAAAATAAATACAGAGCAATTTGATCAGAAAAAGAATGTGTGTGTATATATATATCAAAATTAATAATTAAAGAGGATTTGAACCCAGACATTCAAGCTCCCTTCAGTCATCCATTCCATTTTATACAACCAATACACACGGCCACATACATGCGAAAAAAATAAAAGACCTCTAATATATGTATTTCGTGCTGAATGAGCACTCATTAGTTGGTTCGGATCTTCATCTCCTATATATATATATATATAATCAGTGCTCAGTTTATATTATGTTAGAAAATCTCAACGCTCCAACTCTTTACTCATCCATATCATTGAAAATCCGATAATGGCATATTCAAAGTTCTTATTTACCAATTTTGTTGTCATATCAAATGTTGATCATAAGTCATTTTTACCCCTCATATGTAGGACTTTAAAAACATTTTAAATACACAAATGAGAAATGGACAGAATACAGGCTTAATCTGTAAATATTTAAATACAAGTATATATATAAACTAGATGTAATTAGAGGGGATTCGAACGCAGATTTTCAAGCTCCTTCCGGTCATCCACTCAATCTTATACTACTGATACACATGACCACATACATATAAAAAAGATAAACGATGACTGAATTTAAAAATTAATAAATGTGTGTAAGTGCGTTTTATCAAGTTTACTCCCGATGAAGCATATAAAAAAAAATTATTTTATAATATCATCAGATTCCTTCGCAAATAACACTAAATTATTTTAAAATCAAAAGAACTTCTCTTGAATTTGTATAATTATTTTTTTGCTGATATCACTAATTAAGACTTTTGGGCGCAATTATTAGCAAGATAATAATTGAACTAGAAACGTTAGCTGTTAAGACAAAAGTCTTAATCTGTTTCAAATTATATACTAGTCAGATAAAATTATAAATTAGATTTTGAACTAAATAGTAGAGAAATACCGAAATTTTAAAAACATTAAATACCACAACCTTAGATTTTAGAGATAAAACTTTTATTATTGTTTCAAGATTTAATAACTAATCTTTTCTTAAATCATATATTTTTATAAATATAATTATATCTACTGATTACTTGATTGTTTTTATCTTTTGGGCCATACTAATAGGTATTTAAGTTCTTTTGAGAATTTTGAAAGAATAGAAAAAATAAATTTCAAAATGCCTCCTGATATGATTATTCATAAAAGTATTTTTTTTTAAAGTAAAAATAGTACAAAGTAAAACTAAAAATTAAAGAATGAG
This sequence comes from Epiperipatus broadwayi, assembly GCA_028023455.1. Taxonomy (NCBI): domain Eukaryota; kingdom Metazoa; phylum Onychophora; class Udeonychophora; order Euonychophora; family Peripatidae; genus Epiperipatus; species Epiperipatus broadwayi. Next base: position 28,391,333 of record JAQFVV010006197.1, read on the forward strand.
AAGTCAGGGTGTATTCTAAACACCAGTAATGCATTTAATCATTGAGGGATGGGAATATTCAGCTTCACCATTTAAGTCAGAGTGTATTCCAAATCCCTGTAGTGAGTGTATTTGAATATCGGGGGGGGGGGGTAATTCAGCTTCACCATTTAATAATTTAATATTTAGAACTATATTTTAAGTGACCAAGAGCAGAAAACTTACCACAGATTTGAGCTAGCAACAGCAGAAATAGTGTGCACACAGAGAGAAGACAGAAAGTTAAATAAGCATGTGCAATAGCTACTGACCATTTTGCTATCAATAGAAAAGAAACAAGCATACTCATATCAAAGAAATGGGCGATTTGAGTAAATTTTAATTTGAATATGTTGAATAGCTTATTAGATAATTAAACACTGATATAAGGAATTTGTAATCATACCATTATATGCCATGAATATGATATATGAAAGAATTCTAGACAATAAGAAAACTAAATATTAAAAAACTACCATTTCTGTGAGTATATTCATTAATTAGCAGATATTAAGTTGACTCAGAAAAGATGAAAATTAGTAATAGCTAAATATTATTTTGTAAAATAATGATCTCTATAGCATTATTTATGGTTAAAATTTTGATAGTTTTTTATTCATTTGGTAAAGGTTTTTTTTAATGCTCTACCTTTAATACTATATAAAATCTTTATTTTATATTAAAACCCAATAAAGTTGGACTTGATAAATGAATAATGTTCTAAAAAAATCCCATTTCATAGTTTTTAAATATTTAAAAACTATCTTCCCTAAATCAAACAATGTGTTTCATAAAATAAAGGAATAAGTCGTTTTTTTAATATAAATGAAGAAGATTGAGTTTTATTTTAAAATATATTTTTTTTATATTAATTGAAATATTGTATAGATTTAAGCACTGTGTCAATTTTAACAGATAATGGCATAGTAGATGCTATCATTTTCTTCCATTATATTATGGCCAAGTTTGTTAATTTTTATTTCTAAAAATAAAAGATAAATGAATAAATTGAATATTTACATGTGTATTTCTTTTTGTTTTAATTAATAATCAACCAATCAGTGTGTAAAAATAATCAAAATTATTTTGTTAACAACCAAAAAATTGTATTTTGTTTATATCAAAATCTTTGCATGAAAACTCAACCAGAAAGAAGTAAAAGCCCAGAAGATATTTTCTTTTGTATCAAACAGTGTGGTATACCTTAGACTTAAGATGACTATCTTTTAGAATTAAACAACACAATCCATAACATACTGACCTTTTCAGATTTTTTTAAAGGAAACAAATAAAAGCATTATGGCAAAAATTATAAAAAACAAAAGTCTTTGTCACTTATTATAATGTTAATATAGGGTTTAAAAACTGGAATAATGATGCTCTTATGAATTAAATAAGGAACATTTTGAGGAGAACAAGTTAGTTAAGATGCTATTGTTGTCACTTTTAAGATTCAAACATCTCGAAACTTGTTGAACAGAGTTAATTATTTAAATGACTTTAAACACAAATACAAATATGACATTTTTTACCAACCATAAAAAAGATAATAAATTATAAACCACAAATTCTCTAAATATAATTAATAATTCCATTCTTTACACTTTTTTTAATGTAAACATGTTGTTTCTACAAATAATTTTGTTTTTTTTCTTACAGTTCTGAAACTCTGCACTCTTCATCGTAGTTACAAAATACATATGACTATATATTTTTTTGTTATGTGTATTTAAATATTTTATAGTGCTGGTGAAGATTGTTAGGCAATTAAAAATGTAAAAAAAATTATGAGTAGAAACAATATGTTTGCATTGAAGAAAGTGTAAAAGAAAAATGTTTTTAATTATATGTGTTAATAATGAATGCATAGAATATTAAAAAAAGAAATAATAATAAGACTCAAAATTTTGTAAATCTAATTCTTGCATCCATTGATTACTCTGGCTTGCACTGAGTGGCGCTACTATGTGAAGAGTTTTGCCTCTGTGTAAACAGCTTGTGTAAGCATAAAAAATGGTGATTATATGATGTTTAATAGTTAAATCTAATTTTCTAATTATTTATAAAATAAGATAAAATGTCATATTAGTACTTTTTTTACATTTAAATAACAACACCTTTTGATTTTAAATTTATCTTCTTTTTTTTTACCTATTTACAATAATCTGTTTTAAAATATAATGTTTTGAATAAATTTACATTTTATTTGTCGATAAATTAAGTTTATGCTCACATCTATCTTTGACTTGTTATATTTTAAAAATCTGACAAATAGTTAAATAAATAGCAATAGATCACATTATTAGCATTAATAAGCTGTTAAGATGGTGGCAAAACTGTCTATATAGTTGTGTTCCTCACTGATGAAAGCCACAAGCTAGAAAAACTAATCCGGGAATATTGGATGAATAGGCACTAGATAGGGATATTATGCACAAGTCTTCTGGCATTCATTGATTCCTCTGGTTTGCACTGGACAGCATTACTATTTGGAGAATTTGCTTCTGTTTTAATGAGAATAAATTTATTTCATTTCACAAACAAATAATAATATAGATAATTGATCAGAAGGTCACATGATATTCATACACTAAAATGATAAAGATTCTTGAGTCTGCTATTCATACACAACACTAAACTGCACAATTCTGCTAAATGTTCTAAATTTTGGATTAGATTTTAAAATAGTTCACAAACTTATAATATCTTCTACACCAGTTTTTGTTTTATGATCACTGCATTATCATTTACTCAGAGACTAAATGCTTCATACAGTAGCACCACTAAGTGAAAGCCAGAGTAATCAATGGATGCAAGAAGGTTTGTACATAAAATCCCTATCTAGTGCTTATTCATCCAACATCCCCAGACTAATTTTTAGCTTATGGATTTCATCAAGGCTCCTCACTAAAGAAAGCTAGAAACAAGTCTGGGATATTGGATGGATAGTCACTAGATGAAGATTTTATGCACAAACCCTCTTGCATCCATTGATTACTCTGGATTGCACTTAGGGGTGCTATTGTATAAAGAGTTTAGCCTCACATAAAGAGTTTGTGTAAGCATAAAGAATGGTGATCATATGATGTTTAGTGGTCATTATCATTTACCTGAGTAATGGACTTTTCTTTAAGTATACTTATTTTACTCTACTATGTACATCTTCTAGATTATCAATCCCTGAGCAATATTAAATAATTAAGTTTGCTATGTCTCTGTCAGAAAGTTTGCTAATAAATCATCAGCTAACTAAAACCCTTACACAACATATAGCAGTGGTAGAGTGAAAGATTTTAGACTTCCTCGACGAACCATGGGTGTCATTCCTGTCACTTCTGGTACTTAAACTATCTGCAAATTTTTATGTGAATTCCTAAACAATAAATTATTTTACTATTTTTCCTCATATGGTTTACTGCAAAGGTAGAGTAGTGGATTGTAAAATTCAGAGTCCACTGATAGTGGCTCCAATTCAGTCATTTCTGATGCTCAAATTTTTTATGAACTTCCAAACAATAAATCGATGATTTTGTTCTTTTTCTTTTAATTAACGAAAAAATACAACGTAAAAAAAGATTTTATTTGGATTTTAATCCCAGGTCATGGATTCAGTAAGTTAATATGGCAATCATTAAAGCTTACTTTTTTTATTAGTAATAGTATATAGCTTTTTTAATATAAAGTTATGAATGTTTGTTCAACTTATTTTCTCAAACTATTTCTCCAATGTTTTAAAGAAGAAAAAATATATCGCCAAAATATTCAGAATTATTTATATCATGTTTCTTTAGAATATATGATCTTTTTGATTTATTTTATGTAACTTAAACGTAATCACATGTTTAGTTATTCATAAAGTCATTTAACATTGATATCCAAATGACAGATTGAGTAAAGTGCAGAGGAATAGCAAATTATGCTATATTTTGTTCCAAGCCCACCTCATGCTCAAAATATATAGTGTATAATAACTTAAATGTTGTTGATCAACATTGATTAGAATAGAATACATATTGTTCATTGATATGCCAATGGACAAAACTTTTCACTATGCATTTATACATAACATGCATGCTTTTTTTATGTATGTAATACATATATATAACCAAAAATTATATTATAAATAACATTTTAAAAAATAATTTAGCTATTAATAATAAATTGAGGTGACACACACACATATATATATATATATATTACACAGTACATGACTACTCATGCATTTACTGAAGCAGTAAAACTACCATATTTTTATTTTTAAAATAAAGTAAATAGCAAAATGTCTTCTTTGGGGATACCTATATTAAAGAAATGGTCTATTTGAATAAATCTAAATTTGAATTTAAATTTGAATACATTGAATAGTTTATTGGATAATAACTAAACACTGATTTAAAGAATTTATAATCACACCATTATATGCCATGAATATGGTAAATTGAGTATGTGGAAAGCATGATAGGTAGTAAAAAAGCCGAATATTAAAAAAACTACCTTTTCTGTTACTATATTCATTAATTACCAGGTATTACATTGGCTCAGAAAATAAGAAAAATAGTAATGGTTTAATTATAGAAGCATAATACATTAGTCTCTTTATCAAGAAATTATAATCTCTCTAATTATTTTAATGCTTCTAAATCAGTATTAACTTTTAGTATGTTCTAAAATTTTGTAAGACTTTTAGCATTATTGCTCAGAAAATATTTTATTACACAAAATTCTACACATTAAATTTGGAAATGATAATAAAGGAAGAATAAAGTATAAACCAAAAAACTTTATTAATATATATATAATTGTGTAAGATGCTTTGAAACTTAAAAACAGCTACTGGCATATTGTAAAATTTATTTACAAATTTTACTTTATTTTTTTTTTTTAATGGTTGCATTCTGAGAAGGGAAAATGGCTGGCAAATATCAGAAAACTTCAAATTTTAATGTTTTTTTTTTAATTTTTGTATTACTTTTGTTTATTTATTTAAATTTTTTTTTGTAAAGTGCATAATTCAAATCATGTAATTAGATTCAGCATAGTTCATGTCAAAACTATAATTCATTCAATCAAAGCAATCTTTTTTTAGCACAATTACATCACAGGACATTTGATTTTCTTTAAAATTATTGACTAAAAGATATATATTTAATTCAGGCAGAAATTTGTTAAAGTATTTCTATTCTAGTTCTCTTGTTAGAGTAAGTATTACACTTTGATTTATATGTATTAAAGAGTTTGCACTAACAACATTCATACTAACCATTCAGATAAAAAATATTAGTAATCATTACTAATAATTATCTTAAACTAAAGATTATCTCTAACCCAGATACAAACATCAAACCTCAGATAAAGATTAATATATCTGGGTTAGAAGTAATCTTTAGCTTAGTAAATGATTAGTAATAGTCATTAATGTATTTATCTGAGGTAGTTAATGTCATGTTGTAAGAAAGTTTGACATTTGTAAATCAAAGTATAATAGATTGAATATTTGATAGATGTTTGAACAAATGTTAAAGTCTTGTGTAAGAGATTATGATCTGGGCCTACTAATGAGTGCTGCTTCAATGTGAAATGGATTTTGGGATTGATTTATCTATTTCAGCATCTTCATTTATATGTTTCAATATTGCATGGTGGAGTGAAAGTTTTAAGCATATCTCCTTATTTGATGCTGTATATTTTCATAATTTCTTCTTTTTGCTTTCTCTCATTTTCTTAAGAAACAATAAATCATTTTAACTGTCATCTTGGGTTAGAAATCATATGGTATATACACAGAGGTGTTCGTTTGAAAATTCAAATTAATCTGAATCTGCAATATACATAAAGTATTTACATTCCTTTAGAATTTAGATTAAAATAAAAATGTAATCATTTTGACAATTTTTTTTTTTACATACTTTACGATGCAATTTTAACTCAATATTTTATCAACATTATCATTTGAAGAGCTGGAGAAAGAAAATCATTTGTATGTTTTCCCTGGTTTTTATTATTATTAAAAGCTTTATTATTTATTTATTTATTGCAATCTGTTTATGTAATTTGCACCATTTTAATTGAATTATGACAGATTTTAATCTTGTAATTTTAAAATATTTTGTACTTTTATGGATTTGCGTTTGAATTGGGTATTTGCACGCACAAATTTATATATAATAATTATAAAAAAAAATTTAAACAATTTATATTCTCAACTAAAATAAAAGAGCATAGAAAAGTTTAGATGAAATCATTTTACAATTATCTATACAGCATATATGTAATACTGTATACATATATAAGTATCCATTAGAAACCAGTCAACACTTAGACAATCTCAATATAGATAAAAATCAGCAATATCAAACTGTTGTCAAGGCAACCTCCTTTTAACAATAAGGTGGAATTCCTTTTCTTGTTGTTAAAGGAGGTCGTTTTGACAACAGTTTGATCTTGTTGATTGTTATCTATTTTGGGATTGTCTAAGTGTTGACCAGTTTCTAATGGTTACTTATAAACTCATTTAGCCTTGAGCATTACTACACTTAATATATAAGTATATATATATATATCTGTTAATTTCTGTTCCTAAAGCAAGTGCAATATAATTAGGCAGATACTACAAGTCAATAATAACATTTCGTCATCATCAATGAACGTTTATAATTACTTACCACTTGCTTAATATAATTTTATTCTAGAATCTTTAATAAATAGTTTGCTTCTGAATGAGGGAAAGGTATCTGTTATTTTACAATGTAGCTTTAAATTTGGAAATTTTATACTAAATTTTTATATAGGTGACAAGTAAAGATAAACTGTTCTGTACAATGTTTAAGTGTTATCAGTTGTTTTATTTCTTAAATGCTCCGATCTAAAATATATATACATGCGTATATGTAACTTTTAATAAAATCGTTGTAGCATTAAGATTATAGCTGTGTGTATACGTGTATGTATTTGTTTCTAATACAGTTATTGGATTAATCTATATGCATGCTTGCTGTTCAAATCTCACCCTCCATTATCTTAACCAAATGTGATACCCACAATTCATTAATACTAAAATTATAATAAGCAGCAGCCACACACATGAATAATCTAAAAACTATATTCACATCTTTCAACTAAAATAGTTTTTATATTGTAAAAGGATGGGGTATCGGTATTGAAGCAATGGATCTGAAGTCCAATCCATGCTTCACATCTTCCTATAAACTTAATTAATATTGTAGACCTAAATTAAGTTTATAGTTCAATATCAGCAGGGTTTTGCATTAGAGTTAAAAATAGTTATGCTTATTAAATGTGTATTACAGTTAAAGATTTTATTTTAAATAAATTTCATTCTATTGATCAAAATTGCTTAACCTATTAGTCAAACATATATATACATCTAGCGTATATATATGAGGTAATGCAAAATTCTGCTGAGATAAAATGCTTATTCTATTGTAAAATAATAATATATTGTTGTTCAAATTTTATTAAAATATTTAGTATGATTTGATTTTGAGATAAGCCCACCAACATTTCTGAAAGAATGTATATTTTAATTAGTGAGCCGTTCAAGTCTAATTAAAGATGGCATTTTCTTTCTTGCTTTTTAATTAATAGAATTCCAACTTTAAAGTAAGAAAGTTAGAGTAGAAAAAGTTAAAGTTATTTTTAGAAAGTGTTGCTTTGAAACAAAGGAGCATGGGGGGGCTTATCAAGATCTCAGATCATGCAAACAATGGAAGGTAGCTGTCAGAGAAAGTATAAATAGTAGGGAGAACAAAAGAGATGTTTATTCAGACTTTTCTTTTTGAAGGAGTCATTTGATTCTGATTTTGCTTGTGAAGGCGATTTATTAAGATTTTTCTTGCTGTTTTATTTCCAAGCTTTCTGGAAAGTGCATTCAGATTTCTCTTGGGAGGAATCCGTCAGATTTTGCTTCACATTTAGCTTGTGCTTTAAAAAAAGTTATACAGCTGTCATTTTCAAACAATGGAGAAGTTGGAACCTGCTCCAGTTAAAACCAACCGTATTTTGAGGAAAATGGATATGCTTGGCTAGGCAAATCATAGCTTTGCCTATCGCCGAGGTTCCTAAATACCATCCAAAAATGCCTTAACATCCAATCAATAACCATATGAACTCTATGCCGTGTCTGGAGAACTTTTCATGGAAGCCATACTTCATATTTTCATTGTCCGGACAAACACCTATCGTCGGCCGGATCAAGCCACGGACGCCGTAGGAACATCACGGAAAAAGGACGGTATCGTATCTACTATATTAAACTATCTCGTATGCTACTTTTGATTCATATTGTTTTATTGTTGTATTGAAATATATGTTTTTGCTATGTAAACATTTTATGAATTAACCGTAAATATATTTTGGATTATCTAGTTATATGTAACCTTTTTACCTTCGCTATTCTTCCTTAAATTTAGTATTTCGTTGCGGTTAAATTTAATAATTAATTTTTTGTCATTTGAAATCACTTTCCAGTTTTATTTATGTTGTTAATTAAATCCAAGTCAGTTTCTTTTGTGTGCCAACTTGATCTTTTTGATAACACCGCTTTTTTGTCCGCCATTTGCTTATCACGTATATTTGATTTAGCTATATACGTTCTAAGTCAATTTTAAACACGGTTTTTAGCGCAAAGCCATAAGAAATGCTTGCGAAAGGTTTTTATTATCTATCGTACTTTATCGAGAAGATCGAGTTGGAATTTTTTTAATAAAATTGGGAAGAAAAGAATTTGACCGCAAACCTATTAACCTGTTTTCTGTTTATTGTCTAATTAGTTTGTTGCAGTAATTTAGGGGAATAGCGGAGGCCATTAAAGCCTTATTCATATTTTAAAGCCAGTAATTAAACATTATTTAATTATCAAAAACTTGAGTTTCTTAGTTATGTTAAATGCTTTATTTTACTTTTCAATGATCCAGGCACGCAAAACGCAAACACCAACACATATTTTGATGTACTTTACACATTTAGCTTTTAGCTCTTTAGGATTTCCCGTCCATGTCTCTACCGCTGTTGCTAAGCTTTGTGGCCGGTTGAAAATTATTTATGCGTGGCTCAGATGGTGTTGTTGGTTCGTGAATTAGCCCCGAGAAGAGGCGAAATAGGGCAGAGGTTATTATATTCTTTATTTAATATTTCGCGTATAGTGGCCTCGAGGTACTTTCGCTTAGGACTCGAACTAGGTTAAACCAGCATACATAATCTGACTGTCACAGTAGATTTTTTTTTTTCCGTAATTCTGGCGCCCAACGTGGGGCACGAACCCACGACCCTGAGATTAAGAGTCTCATGCTCTTCCCCTAAACATGGTTATGTTTTTGGCTGCCCAATCGTTGTGGCTCGACTTAAGAAACCCCACACATGCCCTGGAGATTAGAATTGTGATTTTAGTTACTCAGTTAATTGAAATCCCAATAAAGTAATTGTTTCTGTAGAGTGATATTTTTTTTTTAAAAAAAAAGTGTTATATATATACTGAAATGATTTAATAAATTAAAATATCATTTTCTAATTCTTTCTTATAAAAATGTTTTCAAGATTATTTTTTTAAATGTTCGTTCAGTAAAAGATTCGTTAGTTAAAATAATTATTCATATGTATATATATTAATTATACGTGTACTATATCAGTATATATATATTATACGTTTGTGTTACGCGTTCATGACAGTAAGAAAATTATCGTTAGCGAAGTAGCAAGAGCAGATCAAAGCATAGGGGTAAAATAAATGAAATATTTTGTCTGTGTCAAAATTAATTTTGTTCATCTCAGTTGTTATAATATAAAATATCTAATATGATATCATATAAGAGTCTTAATTTCAAAGTATTGCTTGCTAGCATATATATTAAATGTTCGCTCCGTATTTTTAGTAGTCTCAAAGTAGGCGAAGACCTTCAAACTGGGAATTATCTGTCAAGCGGTCCGATGAAGTGTGACATTACGCTTTAATGACAATAATTTCTAGAGTAACCTCAAAGCAGGTGAAGACCCTTTGTGTACACCAAGCAGCCAGATGCAGTTGGCAAAATGCTTAAATGGTTTGCACGCTTTCATGCTAGCAAGATTTAGAATAATATCTCCAATAAAAGTTCTTGTAATATTAATTTTGACATTTTTTTTTTTTGGTGTTAAAGCCTCGTGCTTGGTAAAAATGAAGTAGTGAACTCCTATATTTAAACTCAGGTCATGAACGCGTTAGCTGTTATTAAATAATATTACTCATCATCAATTCAATTGTTTTATCAAAAGTTAAGTCAATCATATGTGGTTTGGGGGTCAATGGGTTATATCACATGCCCTATTGATCTCATTTTGCTCACTGGCGCCCATATAAATAAATTTGTCAGCAAAATTGATTGTCAGCACAGTAGTGGGTCAATCGCCATAATAAAAAACCAAGTGTGTTCAATACAGAATGATTTGTTGCATCTGCTAATACATAATATTTGTATATCACTGTAGTTTTTTTTTTTCAGACATGGGAGAACTTTTCATGGAAAGTCATAATACCTCACAAATTGAGACACCAAATTATTACCCACATCCATCAGTCGGTGGGACATTATGGTCCTCGGAAGGTAGAAGAAGCAATAAAACGTCAATTTTATTGGCCAGGGGTGTACTCACAGATCCTACATGTGTTGAAAACCTGTGAGATTTGTGCTCGGAGCAAGGCACCAAATCGATCGTATGCAGGAGAGCCACAACCGATCCTCGCATCTAAACCAAATGAGCTGCTAGCTGTAGATCATTATGGCCCATTACCGATGTTTCGACGATTCCAATATCTATTTGTCACGTATGATGTGTTTTCAAAGTACGTGAAAGCATACCCAGTAAGGACAGCAAACGCTAGAGGAGCAATAAAGGCACTTCGGGAAAAACAGTTGCCAGAAGTTGGAAAACCCCAGATAGTGATATCTGATCATGGCACAGCATTTACCTCCAAAGAATGGAAGACATGGATGGCTAAACAAGGAATTCATCATAGGCTAACTTCCATTAGAAATCCACAGGCTAACCCTTGTGAAAGAGTCATGCGAGAAATAGGGCGACTCTTTAGGACATATATACCAACCAACCATCGGGACTGGGTAAAGAAAACCGAAAAGGTGGTACAGTATATTAACAACACAATGAATGAGTCGACAGGATTTACTCCAACTCGCCTGCATTATGGGAAAGAATGTCCTCAGTTATTTAAAACCAAAATGCCGATGGAAGAGGAGAAGATAGATAAACTACAAGATCAAAAGATAGCATATGAACGATTAAAACGGGCTGCGCTGCACCGGAAAAATAAAAAACGAAACCAGCAATATCAATTCAGGCAAGGGGAGCAAGTATGGCTGAGAGACCCTAGGCCAAGTAATACATTGCGGAAAGAATAGAAAAAAGTTTTTCCCAATATATCAAGGACCATACACATTGAAAAAGGAATGCGGGAGAAATGCGTTCCTTTTGGAAGATAATAACGGCATAAAAGGAGTATACAATGCCAGAAACTTAAAACCTTGCATACCACCGGACCCCGGAAAATATGTAAGTTAAAAAAAATAGATACATACCATGTCAGACTAAAACAACACGGACTTGATTTAAAATATAGGAGAATGAATGATGGATAAACCGTTTTATAGTGACATATAGAAAGATTATTAGTAGTAGCAAATTAAACATTACAGTGAATAAAGAGTAGGCTTGAACTCACCTGGTACAAATTCTTACCTCTGACCTGAAGCAACAGCATTTTTTTTTTAAAACATTTTTTTTTTGCTCACTAACTATTGGGAAATGAAGCAATGGATCTGAAGTCCAATCCATGCTTCACATCTTCCTATAAACTTAATTAATATTGTAGACCTAAATTAAGTTTATAGTTCAATATCAGCAGGGTTTTGCATTAGAGTTAAAAATAGTTATGCTTATTAAATGTGTATTACAGTTAAAGATTTTATTTTAAATAAATTTCATTCTATTGATCAAAATTGCTTAACCTATTAGTCAAACATATATATACATCTAGCGTATATATATGAGGTAATGCAAAATTCTGCTGAGATAAAATGCTTATTCTATTGTAAAATAATAATATATTGTTGTTCAAATTTTATTAAAATATTTAGTATGATTTGATTTTGAGATAAGCCCACCAACATTTCTGAAAGAATGTATATTTTAATTAGTGAGCCGTTCAAGTCTAATTAAAGATGGCATTTTCTTTCTTGCTTTTTAATTAATAGAATTCCAACTTTAAAGTAAGAAAGTTAGAGTAAAAAAGTTAAAGTTATTTTTAGAAAGTGTTGCTTTGAAACAAAGGAGCATGGGGAGGCTTATCAAGATCTCAGATCATGCAAACAATGGAAGGTAGCTGTCAGAGAAAGTATAAATAGTAGGGAGAACAAAAGAGATGATTATTCAGACTTTTCCTTTTGAAGGAGTCATTTGATTCTGATGTTGCTTGTGAAGGCGATTTATTAAGATTTTTCTTGCTGTTTTATTTCCAAGCTTTCTGGAAAGTGCATTCAGATTTCTCTTGGGAGGAATCCGTCAGATTTTGCTTCACATTTAGCTTGTGCTTTAAAAAAAGTTATACAGCTGTCATTTTCAAACAATGGAGAAGTTGGAACCTGCTCCAGTTAAAACCAACCGTATTTTGAGGAAAATGGATATGCTTGGCTAGGCAAATCATAGCTTTGCCTATCGCCGAGGTTCCTAAATACCATCCAAAAATGCCTTAACATCCAATCAATAACCATATGAACTCTATGCCGTGTCTGGAGAACTTTTCATGGAAGCCATACTTCATATTTTCATTGTCCGGACAAACACCTATCGTCGGCCGGATCAAGCCACGGACGCCGTAGGGAACATCACGGGAAAAGGACGGTATCGTATCTCCTATATTAAACTATCTCGTATGCTACTTTTGATTCATATTGTTTTATTGTTGTATTGAAATATATGTCTTTGCTATGTAAACATTTTATGAATTAACCGTAAATATATTTTGGATTATCTAGTTATATGTAACCTTTTTACCTTCGCTATTCTTCCTTAAATTTAGTATTTCGTTGCGGTTAAATTTAATAATTAATTTTTTGTCATTTGAAATCACTTTCCAGTTTTATTTATGTTGTTAATTAAATCCAAGTCAGTTTCTTTTGTGTGCCAACTTGATCTTTTTGATAACACCTCTTTTTGTCCGCCATTTGCTTATCACGTATATTTGATTTAGCTATATACGTTCTAAGTCAATTTTAAACACGGTTTTTAGCGCAAAGCCATAAGAAATGCTTTGCGAAAGGTTTTTATTATCTATCGTACTTTATCGAGAAGATCGAGTTGGAATTTTTTTTTAATAAAATTGGGAAGAAAAGAATTTGACCGCAAACCTATTAACTTGTTTTCTTTTTATTGTCTAATTAGTTTGTTGCAGTAATTTAGGGGAATAGCGGAGGCCATTAAAGCCTTATTCATATTTTAAAGCCAGTAATTAAACATTATTTAATTATCAAAAACTTGAGTTTCTTAGTTATGTTAAATGCTTTATTTTACTTTTCAATGATCCAGGTACGCAAAACGCAAACACCAACACATATTTTGATGTACTTTACACATTTAGCTTTTAGCTCTTTAGGATTTCCCGTCCATGTCTCTACCGCTGTTGCTAAGCTTTGTGGCCGGTTGAAAATTATTTATGCGTGGCTCAGATGGTGTTGTTGGTTCGTGAATTAGCCCCGAGAAGAGGCGAAATAGGGCAGAGGTTATTATATTCTTTATTTAATATTTCGCGTATAGTGGCCTCGAGGTACTTTCGCTTAGGACTCGAACTAGGTTAAACCAGCATACATAATCTGACTGTCACAGTATGTGGTCAGAAGGTCATATCTGGGGTGATGGAAAGTCATCATCACTCCCAAGAAAACAAAATTTAAAATTTTCAAAAAGCATAATATTTAAGATATAGAGTACTTTCACAAAAAATATATAAGTAATGTTATATTCAAGAGAGCATGAGATCAAGATCTCTGTGAGATCAGAGAGAGATCAGCCAGCTACTCCTCAAAGCAACCATGATTAACTATACATCAACCAAATATTATAAATAAGTAAAAGTAAATACTAGTATTACTCAAAAGAAATAATCATCCATGAAATGATCAATCAAAATACATCAATACAATAAATCAGAATAAAATCAACTGTCCATCTTGAGCCTGGATTTGAATGGGTCTTCAGTAGACCAAGCTAACTATTGACCCTTTGCCAGCTTGTAGCAGATTATTGAAACCATTAATTTGGATGCACCACTTAAGTGCTAATCCATTAGAATACATAATCATCTAAACAATAATGCAGGGATATTAAAACATGCTGATCATCATCAATGCTCTGGCCCCTTAGTATCATTAATGTACTGGCCATCTATAAACTTAATTTCTAATAGTCAAAACTAAATAAAATGTAGTGCAGGGACTTTGAAGAATATAATCTTCATGCAAAAATAGGACCCTTGTCAATTGAATGCCCCAAAAGCACTAAATGCATTTCAATTTATATATTTAGCCTGTGCTCAAATCTAGCTCAGAGAACATATGCTCTATTACTGTTATGGTGACCAAGTGATAATGATGCAATACAATTTTTAACAATTAAATACAAGTTTATAAACAATAAAAAAATGATATTAAGATCTCTAGAATATGGTTTTACAATTAGAATAGAATCCTTCTGATTTTGATTAACATACTATAATAAAAAACATTATATTGTGGTTTACATGATTAATATACAAAGTTCAAGTTACTGTATGATAGTTTACATATAACCTACATATATATTCATATGGCCACACATTTTACTATTACATAAATACAGTTCAATTGACATCTAATAAAATTTAAAAAATTATTAAAATTTTGCATGTGTTCTATTTGACAAGTATTGATCTATATATACACACACATGTGTGTATGCATGCAATTTTTGAACATATTTGACTTGTTACAAAATAAAATTATTAATTCTACAATACATAATTAATTCTTGATTTGACATATATGTTGTGCACATAGGAATGTACATACACATTGATGTTTATATTATATTTTAATTTGACATAATAATAATAATATTTTTTCTAATTAATTTCATTTGGAAAATATACATAAATTTCACACATATGCATGTGTATAAACAAAATTTAGATGTAATTTAAAATTAGTTATCAGGTTTTTTTCTTTTAAAAAAAATATAAATTCATAAGTTTTTTTTACAAAAAAAATAATAAAACTCAATCTTGGTGTATTATTGTTGAATGGATAATTTAAAAATATAGATTTTAAAAATAATACTCTTGCAAGTTTCTTTTAATTCATGCAAAAATTAGTTATTTATTTTGTTATATCACTATTGCAGGTTGCCATTAATTATAACATCTTTAAAATTAAAAATATTGGTTTAAAAAAAAGCCTTTTTAAGGAATATTAAAATAACTTCTTTACAACATATATGTATAATCATCTGTGGATTGCTCTTTTCTTTTAGATGTTTAACTTAAGCAAATTATTGAATTGTTTTACTTTAAGTTATAATTTTAAAAGTTATTTTAAGGATTTTAAACTAATCACCAGTTACATATATATATATATTGTAAATATCGATGTCTATCTATATTTTAAAAATTATCATTTGTTATATAAAAAAAAAACCTCTTTGAGTTGATGTTTATATATGAAGTATTATTATTGTTTATGGTTATTAGGTATAGTTATTGTTTGAAGTTATTATTTTCTTTATATGTTGATGGTACATCGTTATGAATATTTAATTATTATAAATAAATAAAGACATATAAATTGTTGATTATATAAAAAAATTATTTTATTTGCAGTGATTATTAAAAAATGCAATATTATTATTTATGTATATTTTAAAGCTGTCAAATAAATTTTCAATTTAATATTTTTTATATATGCTTGATATTTTATTTTTTTTTAATGTTAATTGTTTAAAAGAAAACATGTGTAACAAGGGTTTTCAAAACAGCATTTTGCTAGCACGTGGAGCAACGAACAACAAAAAACAAAAAAGAAGCCATTATTATTAGTAGGATGGTGATTAAACAAACAAAAAGGATAAAAATTTGTTGTACTTTGTTTCTTTGAAATTACCATTCTTCAGAATATTGGAATAAGATAGATTTCTATTGTAAATACATAAATCATGACAGGCTAATAGAGATATATCGCAGCCAAGAGGCTGCACCATTTTCTTTCATTTATTCCAAAGCAGTTTAAAAGGAAAAAACTAAGAAAATTTCAATACATATATTTCATCGCATCTGAAGCCGAAATTTGATATAGCTATCTGGAATCTATAATGGTCAATCTAATAATAATCTGGAGGTAACTAGAATTAATATATTGGATTTAACATTTCAATTTATTTATTTATTTTCAAGGAAAGAAATTTTAGAAGGATAAAAATATACATATATCCAAGAATTGACAATTTTCTCTAACGTGATAGTTTCCTCACCTTAACTAGAAAGCATTCTAATATTAAACGGATAAAGAAATAAAACAAGGGAATAAGTTGACTTTTGAAGGAAAACTGGACATGTGAACTTTGAAAGGTAGTTAATAATTTTATATGTATAAATGATATATAAATATATTTTTGAGATTGATATTTTTGTTTACTCTTATTTTTCATTATAAAAATATAACGTTTTATAAATAGTCAATTCAAGCGTCTTGTTTTCTAACAGCAATAAACGTTTAACATGTGTTAAAATTAACACTTAAGTAATTTAAAATCTTAAAGTATGGCTTATAAGTTTGGGTTGCATATGAGTTGTTATGTATATTTTAATAAGTAAATTTATATTCGCAAATTTTTATTATAAAAAAAAAAAAATGTTTTATTATTAATTTATTTCCATTTTTTTTAACTTTATATAATGATTCTTATGCATACCAAAACAATAATTTATATGTATTTGCTGTATATAATATTCTTTTTTATTACTTTAAATATCTGAAAAATATAAATATGGATTTGTATTTATATTGATATCTACTTGTTAAGCATAGATATGTCTTTATATATTTAATATATATACTTATTGCAAGTATATATGTATATTTATTATTTGGGTTTGTATTTAAAACATTGATATTACCTAAAATTAAACCATAATATAAAATAAAGGATGTACTATTTGTTTTATAAGTAATGTCTTTGTAATTTATTTGAAAGAGTAATAATATTTTATTCTTATTTTTCTTTTAATGCTAGAGTCATTATGAAATTAATTGAATTCACAATTTATTTAAATATAACTGGGATAATTTTGTCTTTCTTCAATTTAAATGGAATGCAGCAAGTACGTTCCATTACAATATATATATATATATATATATATATGTTTATCTGTGCTTCTCTGCCTCTAGATACATCAGCATATGTATAATTACTTCTTCAGCAACTGATGGTTTCCATCATGGAGTCCAGTCCAGATAATTGTCAGAATCAGGAACATATAATCAGGTATGGTGGCATTCTCCCTTCTGTATAAAGCTTGATGAACTTCAGGCCAGCAAGCTATCTTCTAGAACACATTTGTACAGGCCAATTGATTCATTTGAAGTTGACCCAGTTTTCAATTGAATCAAAACTCCAGTGTATAGAACTAGTAGACTTATCATTGCTGGATCTAATGGCTTGACTTCAGCTACATCCTCATAGGAGCTATTTTTTATAACTCTCCAAACACCAACTGTGCTAGCCAACTGCTTCACAAAAAAATTAAGCCATGAACCATCATCAAAAACATTACTATCCAAATCTTTTTTTTTTTCAAAATCTTTTAGTCTTGGATTGAGGTGATAAAAACACATTGCAGTCTGTTTTCAAATTGTCTAATCCTTTTTACTCTTGAGGTGAAAAAAATACAGTAACTGAAAACAGAGGGGTTTTTTTTTGTATTGATTAAAAACAATTTTAATTCCTCCAAAAGCACTTTTAATTAAAAGCTAAATTTGGAAATCCTATCAAAGATTTTTAAAAATATATACTAGAAATGTTTACATAGATAATGTATATAAGCATTAAAAGATTTTCAAAGATAGATATTTTTACAATTATTAGAAACATGTTTGTTTTTAAATTTCAAAATCAGAATAATAATAATAATAATAATAATAATAATAATAATAATAATAATAATAATAATAATAATAATAATAATAATAATAATAATAATAATAATAATAATAATAATAATAATAATAATTTATTTAGACCTTTTTAAATGTTATAATTAATAACAAAATTATGTTTTAAATTGAGTTATTTAACCCTTTATAGTCATTATTATTCCAAGTGAAATGTAGAAAAATATCTACTAAAATTTGCACCTGTGTTTTTTCTCCTTTTCATTTATATTATATCCACACACACAATTATCTTGTTGTGTGCCATGTAACCCAACTGTTTACAGTATATGTACAATAGTTGTGCTATATGAGCTAATAATCAGAGGAAGAGTAGCACAATAACTCTATACAATTTAGCAAGCAAGGAAGGCTATAGAAAGAGAAGTATTGAAAAAATATATATTCAATAAGGAAAAAAAACAAAGACTGAATGTGGGTATACACATAAGAAGTTATTGTTAATTTTGTATAACAATTTATGTCATGAAATATAATTATTGGAAAATCAAAACTATACTATTAACAATTATAAAGCATTGTAAGAGATATGTGCATGCAAACAAAAAAAAAAAGAAACTGTTCATATATGTTACATTTTAAAGAATGTATGCTACTATTTGTAGATTTTTTTTAAAAATTTAAATCATTGAAAAAAATTTAACTCATGCATACATAGAAATGCAATCTTTACACAATAGATGGCACTGTAATCACCTTCAGCTTTTATTTGCTTTATTGCAATTATCTGTGGTTTTTCCAGTTTTGTATTCATTTCACGGTAGAAATGGAACTAGAATACATATTGATTTATTAATTTAGAAAAATCTGATGATGTCAGTATTATAGATAGAAAGTGAGTAATAAATCAACATGATTACTTATTAGTAATTCTTTGTTCCCGGGCTTTCATAATGACTGTCAGAGAATACTTACCAGCACTCTTATTTTGTGTTATTTTAGAAAAAATATTTATGATTATTTTTTCAAAATATTTGTATGATATTTATTTAAAAATGAAAATGTTCATGATTCTGCTTAGATTTTATTTGAAAATGTTTGATTTGAAAAAGACAAGTTAAGAAAAATGTTTTAACTGTAACAAAATCAATTTACTGTTGGCCCTGCCTTCATAAATACTGTAATATGGATTTTTTTATCATTTTAAAATAATTATAAGCATAATTTTAAAGTTTAAAACAGAATTTCATTGCTTTATGATGACTTAATAATAATTCATTCAGATTTTAGAAATGGAATTCAAATAACAAATATTTTGTTTATTTATTTATTTATTTTTAGCAATAATACACAATCATCCAATAAGAAAAAAGGGTAGTTGTGGACTATTCACTCAATCACCACCAGACAATGCTGTAGTACCATCAACAACCGGCCTGAAGCTTGCAAGTGATAAATTTCTATGACAAATAAAAATGCCTGAGGCAATGTATATCCAACAAATATATCAAAAGTACAAATTATATAAAAAAGAAAATGCTATAAAATTCAAATTAAAAAAATCAGAAATTGGTGAAAATATAACAACACAGGCCCCCCATAAAATCAAGAATTCTTCACTTAAATCAAAAAATGAAATTGATTGAGACAATGTATATCAAACAAATACATTGAAAGTACAAATTATAAAAAAAAAAAAAGAAAATGCTATAAAATTCAAATTAAAAAACACAGAAATAAGTGAAAATAGGACAAACACAGACCACCCCCCCTAAAATCAAGAACCCTTCACTCAAATCAAAAAATTAAAATGCATGAGGCAATGTTCTCAGCTTTGAAATTATGGCATATCATTTAAATTAATCGATATTTGAAAAATAAAAAGTAATACACAAAAAATAATTACCAACATAAAATCTACCCCTCCCCCAAGTAAAAAAGCCATTAACAATGGTGGAAGGTGGAGAAATCCAAAAACAGAATTTTATCAAATTATTTAGCTTTCAATATTTGAAAATAAGCATCTGCAATCGATTCAAATGCAATTAATTGGTCTCTGCTTTGAAATTATGGCATATCATTTAAATTCATTAATATTTAAAAAATAAAAAGCAATACACAAAAAATAATTACCAAGGTAAAATCTATCCCTCCCCCCAAAGTAGCCAAAATTGACAAATTATGTCGATGGTGTAGTTTTCAAAAAATATACTAAATACTTAAAAATAAAAGATTTTTAACATTTGCAAATCATTTAAACTCATACACAAAAAATAATTACCAATGTCTTTCCAGGCATTTCAATGTTTGCAGTTTTTTCATGTTCAAGAAATTGTTTTTCATGTGAAAAGCTGATACCAAAAAGTCTATGACATCACATCAAAGTGTGACATGAAATAAAAAAGATTATTTGCAGCATAAAAATCCATTAGCTATCAAAAAATAAAATGAATTAAAAATCCAATAGCTTTTACAACTTTTCTTTAAAAGGGAAAAATAAATTATTTAGAAAAAAATTCAAATTTTGAAGCTTATTGTAACAGATTTTAATACAGTTAAATAGTAACAGAAGATTAAGTAACAGTGGTTATTTGGTTTTAAAAATACAGCAAAGATGGTAGAAATTAAGAGCAGATTACAATTAGCAAACAATTATAGTTCTGCAAAAAAGTTTGTGCATGTTTAATGTTGTATTTATCTGCATAAGAAAATAATCCATATTAACCCTGTCAAAAAATAGCAATAATCCCAACAACTTGTATTTCTAGCAGTACAAAACAATTAACATGTCATAATAAAACTAAGTAGGTGTTTCAAAAGACTAGTTCAGTTACATTTTGATTAAATTTGTCAGCTTTGGAAATTATATTTTTCATGTGAAATGTCTATTATATCATATTTCATTAATAAGTACAAACAGTGATATAATATATTATGGTGCCATTATATTTCTCTTTTTAAATTTTTAATTGGTATATGTGTATGGATTTAATTCAGTATTTTCTTAAGAATCTCATATAACATACTTATATGATGAAATGTTTAGGCAACTATTTAGCAGTTTCTAACTTTTGCGAGTATGTTAAATGGTAATTTTAAAAATAAATTTGGTTTAGAGTGAAAGTAAATGCTTTCTTCACACTGCCATTTTTCATTCACTTGGGAATCACCTTTGTTGAGCTAAATTAAAAAGTTTAACAATAGAAAGCTAAATTTTATAATTTTAAAGAAAAGTTGTAAAAGCTAATGGATATTTAATTCAATTTATTTTTTGATAGCTAATGGATTTTTATGCTGCAAATAATCTTTTTCTATTTCACGTCACACTTTGTACTTTCAAAATGTGTTGTCATAGACTTTTCAGTACCAGCTTTTCACATGAAAAACAATTTCTTGAATCGAAAAAACTGTAAACATCGAAATGCCTGGAAAGACATTGGTAATTATTTTTTGTGTATTGCTTTTTATTTTTTTAAATATTGATGAATTTAAATCATTTGCAAATGTTGAAAATCTTTTATTTTTTAAGTATTTAGTATATTTTTTGAAAACTACACCATCGACATAATTTGTCAATTTCAGCTATTTTGGAAGGGGAAATAGATTTTACATTGGTAATTATTTTTGTGTATTGCTTTTTATTTTTGAAATATCAATGAATTTAAATAATATGCCATAATTTTAAAGCAGAGACCAATTAATTGCTTTTGAATGTGATTGCAGATGTTTATTTTCAAATGTTGAAAGCTAAATAATTTGATGAAATTCTGTTTTCGAATTTCCCACCTTCCACCATTGTTAATGATTTTTTACTTGGGAGAGGGGTAGATTTTATGTTGGTAATTATTTTTTGTGTATTACTTTTTATTTTTTAAATATCGATGAATTTAAATGATATGCCATAATTTCAAAGCAGAGTACATTGCCTCGTGCAATTTTATTTTTCAATTTAAGTAAAGAATTTTTGATTTTAGGAGGAGGGAGGTCTGTGTTTGTCATATTTTCACCAAATTCTGTTTTTTTTAATTTGAATTTTATAACATTTTCTTATTTTTTTTTATAATTTGTAATTTCGATATATTTGTTGGATATACATTGCCTCAGCTACATTCATTTTTTGATTTAAGTGAAGAATTCTTGATTTTAGGGGGGAGATCTGTGTTTGTCATATTTTCACCAATTTCTGTTTTTTTAATTTGAATTTTATAGCATTTTCTTGGGTTTTTTTTTATAATTTGTACTTTCAATGTATTTGGTGGGTATACATTGCCTCAGGTATTTTTATTTGTCAATTTTCAGCCACTTTTGGATAGAAATTTATCACTTGCAAACTTTGGGCTGGTTGTTGATGGTACCACAGCATCGCCTGTAGACAATTGAGCACATACTCCACAACTACCAAAAAAAGTTATTATTTTGATTATGTATTTCAGTTTATTATTTTTCTATATTTGAAAAGTTGAAATATTACTTTCAATAATGTTTTTCATTTGTAAACTTATATTTCTACTAATTCATGTATAATTTGTTGTTATAGATTACAGAATAAAGGTTTAAAAATAAACAAATATAACTCACAGTCAATTTTCTATAATAGTTAAAATTAAATAATGAGTTGATAAAGCAATATTAATTAAGAATAGTATTTAATGTGTTATATATATATTGTAATTTTATGTGATGAGTTAAAATTTCCAGTCACATATTAAACCTTAATATTTGTAAAGTCATAAGACTTTCAAATACTGCTTATGTAATAGAACATTAATAGAACAAATGTATAAATTTAAAATAGAAAATTGTGCTTGTTTTTAAAGCAAATATTTTTTTACTATTGAATTAAACTACTAAACATCACATGATTACCATCCTTTATGCTAACACAATCTGTTTACACTGAGGCAAAACTGTCCATACAGTAGCAGCACTCAGTGCAAGCCAGAGTAATCAATGGATGCAGAAAGGTTTGTACATAAAATTCATATCTAGCGCCTACTCATCCACTATCCCCGGAGTAGTTTCTAGCTTTTTGGGTTTTAGCAGTGATGAGCCTTGGCTCTGAAAGCACTGCACTTAGATCTTATAATCTGGGTATATTAGATATGTAGACACTAAATAGGGATTTTTTGTACAAACCTTCCTGCATCCATTGATTACTCTGGCTTACACTGAGTGGTGCTACTAGATGGAGAGTTTTGCCTCTGTGTAATGTAAATTCGTTTTCATTTCAACAAAAATTTTATTAACAATAAATAGTGATTACATACTAATAAAGGATAGATAAATGAATAAATTGTACAATAATATGATTGTATAATGTTCTATTTGTCATCTGGCTAGATTTGTTATGAGAGTGCAATTGTTATACTCTTATGTGGTTAGGTATAGTGATGAGATTCTAAGAACTTGTTTAATGGAATAAGCATTTTTTATATAAACATGAATATTTTCTTTTAGAATTTCCTATTCTATAATGCTGGGTAGGTGGGATTTGATAATCAGGAAAAGGAAAGAGCAGTTAAAGACCAGGTGTCATCAAAGACTTTACTGGAGGCCAGGAGCTGGTCACGTTTCTTGATTTTTTTGAGCGTTTGATAAAACAATGGTATGATTTGTGGTGGGGGTAATTCCATGAGAGTTTTGCATCTCACTATCCATATGGAATAAAGGACAAAGGTAGAAAGCCTTATTATTGGAAAAAACCCATTATGAATGGCATTTTCAAGTGAGAAAATCATATCAGGTCTTATGTTGGAATTGATTATAATTATATCTTTCAGTGTTTTTAGATTTAAATTTTCAGTTTTTATAAAACTAAAAATATTGTTAAATAAATAAATCATAATTTTAATTAAGAGATATATATATATAATTTGGTATTTAAATGATTATTAATCAGAAACTCATCAAAAAACAAATACATCATTCACTTCCAATAAACAAGTCAACATATTTTTCAGTCAACAAGGACTTAGTTTTTGATTCAGAAAGCACAAATTATTGAGTGGGTGAGCAGAAATATATATGACATGTTTTTATCGATTGCAATTGCATAGAATCAAATATATAACTTCTCCAAGTCTACTAAAAATATGATCAAGCAGAGATTTACAAGTTGGCGTTATGTGTGTAGGTGAAAAAATTAATTGATCAAAACCACAACTATATAACAAATCAAAATATCTACAGGTAGAATTATGTTCCCCACTCAATAAATCAATATTTATATCACCAATCATTACAGCAGAAGAAGAACACAAATTAGATAAATTATCAAGTTCATAAATAAAAGTTATAATAGAACTAGTACACGATCTATATATTGCAATTAATGAAAGAACTTCGTTTAGAAAATTAAGCAGTACCAATATTGATTCAGCAGTAATAAATTTTAGAATCTCATAAATATAACTGAATCCATTTTTTATAAAAATCATAGGACCTCCTGATCGTGAATAAGAACGTGGCGCATGTAAAGTTTTATAACCGTCACCGTCCAAAACAAATAAATATTGTTCCTCATAAGAAATCCATGTTTCAGACAGAATAATAATATCATAATAATTTATTTTAAGTCCATTTAAAAATACATTTAATTCATCCAAATGAGCTCTATACTAAGAATATTCAAATGAAAAATTTTTAAGTCTTTATAATCCAGAATGCTATTAGACCGTATACCAGACAATGAAAATCAGATTGAGGATAAATCTGCTTCACTTTTTATAACAACACTGGGAGAATTATTGTCATTTCTGGTATAAACCAAATCATTTCAGATAAATGCCATACCTTGTATATGACCACGCATTTTTGCTTCGTTTTCCAAAACAGCTGCTGAGTAGCTAAGGAAATTCATTCATTGACGTAAACACGTTGATTATTATTTTCCAATGGCAAAATGTCAGATACCAAAATAACAGATTTCCTATTATGTAAAAAAGATCTTGCTATATTTCGAGAGTTAAAACGAGCAATAACAAGTCCTGGTTTATTCAATTTAGCTTTTGTATGAAATACCTGTTCCAAATCACCATTAGAAAAATGTTCAACATTAAGCTTATTCGCGACTTTAGAAACAACTCGCAACAAATCTTCATCACTTTGATAAGGAATGCCCTGCAACTCAATTTCAAAAGCCATTTGAAATCTTTCCAATGCCTCTATTATCCTTTATCAAGGATATATCATTGTTATGTGCATCACAAGCAGAAAACAAAAAATATCCTGATTATTTTTATCAACTCTTGAGTGCAAAATATCAAAATCAGCTTGCATTTTCGAAAGAGTTTGTGTCAGCTCCGATAATGCATTATGAATAACTGGTAACAACTGCAATTTTTCCATAATCTGTTGCAAAACTAAACTATCCGATGTCGGGGAAGAATTTAATTCCGCATTAGTAGTAGAAAAAGAATCTCTACAAAAATAACATCTCCAAGCTTGCCTTTTACCTATAAACATTTGTCTGTATGTATTTTCCGATAACGTTGAACACGTATAATGAATATTACAATTACAACCATGACAAGAAATATAATTGCCATTTTTAGGCAGTAAATTATCACAAATACCACACATATCCATATTAAATATATCAAGTCACTTTAGAAAATAAAAAATAGGCAACAATAAAAATAATAAATCATATAATAATTAATAAAAGTAGCTAAAATAGTAGAGATAGTAAAAAATGAACGTCCACAGCATTTAAGCTCCGCAGTTATTAATAATAATAATAATAATAATAATAATAATAATAATAATAATAATAATAATAATAATAATAATAATAATAATAATAATAATAATAATAATAATAATAATAATAATAATAATAATAATAATATGTTGATATTAATTTACAATTCATTCACAGGCAGTGGTTTATTAGATACTAAATATGTATATTATAATAAAATCAGTTGAAATGTTATTAAATCTTCCAAATGATATCTATGTATTGTTTCAACAGTGTAAACTCTAAATCCCTACAGGATACCCATTTAGTATAATAGTAGAGTGGTGGATTCAAATGTCAAAAATCACTGGTTCACAATGCAACTTTGCCACTTTCGGTATATCATGTGATTTCTCGAGTGATAAGTCATTCAATTATTTTTTTATTACTATCAAACTGTATTATTTAAATACAGCTGTACTTTATGTGCCTGTAGTTGAGTTGTAATAATAGGGAATTTGAGCACAGTCTTTCAAGCTCCCTTATCATATAACTGATACACATGACCACATATATGTGAAAATGGTACATGATCTCCAATAAACATATTTCATGCTGAATCAGCACTCAACAGTTGATCCAGATTATCATCTCCCATATATATATATATATATTATAATATATATATATATATATATATATATGAATATATCTGTTACAATATATATAATCAATGATCAGTTTGAAGATTTTCTATCCTTGATATAAACCAAGCACTGATTATATATGTGTGGGAGATGCTGGTTCAACATAAAATATGAATATTGGAGATCATTTTTTTCACATGTACATAGTCATGTGTATTGGTTGTATGAAATAAATGGATAACTGAAGGGAGCTTAAAAGTCTGTGCTCAAATCTTGTATAATTATATCAAACTATACATTTTTTTAAATTTTCTTATCTAAGAATCACTTCTGAAACTAACTTTTAGAGCCCACTATTTCATCACTGCACTAAACTGCACAAGACCATAAATCTCTGAAGACAGTTTTATTGAAATAAAGAAAAACTTATTTTTTTCTATATAAAAGTCTTATTTCTGCAACTTAAAAATCAACATGTATTACAAAACATATCTCAATTAATACCTTAAAAATAAAATTGAAAAATTTATAATTGATGAGTAAATTATAGTCTATTGGGAATAATTAACAAAAGGTAGATGTTATTAACACTTTTTCATTACATATTATTTGTTTATATCTTGCTTTAGAAAACTATTATAGAACTTAACCAATTGTCAATTGTTTAATTATTATCACAATTCTTATTGTTCATCATAACCATAAGCTGAGATTTTTGACCATTCTATGGTTGTTTTTCTGCTTTGGATTAATATCCAACCAATATTTCTAAATCTTGCCATAAAAAAGTTGCACCTTTTTTTCTCCAAAAATTGTCACTATTTGTAAGACTGATATGGTATAACTTATAAAAGTTATACACAACATTCATAATATGTAAATCAGAGCATAATCTTTTCTATTGATTTCAAGATGAAATAAGTTGTATGACATAATACAAACCTCAAGGAACCGGTTTCAAAAAAATGTCTTTCAATATAAATCTTCAGAAATATTACTTACTATTTTTGCAATTATTGATAAAATAATATTATTTTGAATGAATAATAAAAGAAAGCGCTGTATTATGAAAGTGTGAAAAAATAAACTAAAAAATGTTATATTTCAAATACAAAACTGACTGAAATCTATCTGAAAAGAAAGATCTAAATTTCTTTATATAATAATACAGACATTTTCTTTATATGACACAATTACAAAATAAATTTACCAATGCTTAGATATTAAAAATGGTTCTATATAAGAATTTATCACTTTAAATCTCAAAGTTATATTAAGATTTTTTTAATCACATCCTTTGAAATTTTTGCATAAAGAAAATATTGTTGAAAAGCGCAAGGTCACTCAAAGAAAAGAGCAATTTTTTCAGAGTTTTGAATTATTTTTTTTTATGCTTCGTAAATGAAATTCATTCACACCTACTAAAGAAAAAAGTCAAAGTCGTCAGATAACTTCTGTTAGTTTTTTTTCCTCTTAAATTGGTTCTAATTTTGAATTTGTATGGAATCTTTTTTTTTCCATTCTTTAAATTTTATTTTGAGTGCGGAAAAAAAGAGTAGAAATATTGTTTATATTAGAAATTTTGAAATGATGAGGTAACTTAATTTATTTTTAACATTCATCATTTATTTTAAGCTAAAGAATATTTTTAAAACCCAGTAATAAGCAGAAATATGGCATAACTGTAGTTTAAAAAAACCAAATGTATGATTGCAGATATACATTTCTCAACAAAATTAAATATGTTAAAGATGTGTTCAGTAATCAGTAATTCATGGAGTACTGAACACAGAAATATATATAACATTTCGCCAACTCTATCTAAAGTCGCATCACATTACAATCTATTTTTTTACGGTTATCACATTTACATTTGTCTGAACAATCCAAATTAAACTTGGAGTTTTTTCTTTGTAGCTAATAAAAAATGCTTGTATAGTTTAGCACAGTTTTAAATTAACAGACTCTGGAATTCAAGGTTCATAATAAAGAGATACCCATTTACTGACCAATACCGGGTGGCTTGCTAGATTGGCTATTAATAGAAGCCATGATTCATTGTTATAAATGAAGTCTTGAATAAAACTGTTGCAGAAAGATTTTTCAAATCAAATAGCAGAAAAGGTTATAAGTGAATAATTATATCAAGTAATGCAATAAAGTATATAAAAAAGGTAGAGACTTTTGAAGATGTGTATTTTTTTTTCTTTTTTATCTTTTGTGCTATCTATTGTAGGTGTACATAATCAGTGTTTGGCAGGTGAAAACACAATTTATCAATGAAGACTTAGAATTCAACACTGTAGCCAATTCAGCTTAGCATCTGACAGTCACTTTTAATTATTTTTTTATTGTCAGTTAATACCTTAAAATTTTAAAAAGCTCTAAAGATTTGAACTAAATTCAACATTCTTATAGAGATATACAAATCTAACAGCAGATCAGTAACTGCATACTTTATTAGTTTCTGTTCTATTCTAATTGTAAGAATGTTTTTCTTAGCTAACAAAGTTAATACCAACACAACTTGCTACAATCAAGACAAGGGTATATATTTTTCCTCTACTTCAGCACTCAATAATTATCTTATTAATATCTATCCTTAGATGAGATTTCAATTTTTGCCTTTATAGATGAGAATTTGGATTTAAAATGGAAACTGTGCAGTTATGCATTTACATAAATCTTTAACTTCTTTTACTTATTAAGATAATAGTATGAAATTCAATATATTATAAGATTTAAACCTAAGTCAACCTTCTTGTATTAGATTTGATACCAGATTAATAACTATGCACTTTTAGTAATCTGTTTTATTTTAATTTTAGGCATCTTTTTTATCTTGGCTTTTAAGTTGATAGAATCAAGTACTGATATTTTTTGCATACATAAAATAAACATAACAATTCATATATGAGTGAAGAAATAAATCAAATGAAATAGAAGACTTTACAAAAAAAAAAAAACAAGTTTATAAATACATATATGTTGAATGAATAATTGTTTTTTTTAAAAAAAAAATTAAATGAAAATAAAAAATAAGTTCAGCATTACAAAGTATAAATGAATAGCATAGTAGAGAGCTGATCTACAAATCACTATAAACAGGATTGGGGAGGACAACTTATTTCTATGTATATAAATATACTATCTATTATAATAAGACAAGAAATATTCTCGATTGTAATATCATCTGTAGTAAACCTGAGTAATTACTAATTAGCAGATGGTAATGCATTTAAATTTCCAACCCAGTTTCTAGTTTGACTTGGAATTCAAACATGAACATACGTTATAATAACTATTTATTATTCAAAAACCTAGAAATTCAAAGTACTCTAAGGTTATAAACTCAAAACAGTCTGTTGAATAGTTATATAACTATTTATTTTAGTGTCTTCATTTTTTATCAATTGTAGGTATTTTTCTATCAATATAAGAATATTAATAATAACAAATCATTTAATTCTTTCACTTGCATTTGACAAAACAAAGGCAGCTTTTTTCTCTAGCGTTATCTATAGAAAACTTGAGTAATCACTGACAGTTACATCAATTATCATTGTCTGAAGAGTTTAATGCAGAATAAAAAATCGTTTTATTCATTTTCCATCTTAATTTCACATTAACATTCATCAGCTTTAATTTTTTTCTCAAGAAATTCAGCAATATTTTCATTACTTTTTTCCAAAAAAAAACATTCAAACACTTATAGAAATGAGATAATAAAATTGTGAGTGGTAACAGTAATAATGTATACTTAATACAGAATATTGCATATCTGTATTAGGAAAAAATTTCTCATATTTTTTTAATTATTGATACCCAATTTAATACTGATGTGTGACAGTATCATAAAATAATAAAATGAGTTACAAGATTTCTCAGACTGGCAAATAGATCAAAAACAGACTAGGTTAAATAAAAGTGCATAAAAAATCAATCTGTTTACAAATGAATATATATGTAATACTTTTGCATACATAAGTTAGCATGCCTGTAAAAGTGGGTTATTCTTCTTTCACCCAATATTTGTTTGGTTAAGGGCACTTTTAGTGCCAAGCATCTTATAATTAAAAAAAAACAAGAACAACTTGGGTTATAAAATGATAATAAAGCCATTGTAAAAAAGAAGAACAATCCATCCATAATCAAAAATCACACAAACTCAGAGGATTTAAAGAATTCCTCAACAAAAACCAACACTTATGCAAATCCAAAGCAGATAAAGAACAAAACATCAAAAAATATATAAAAAGTCAATGAAGTCTAATTTACAACCAAGAAACATTAAATGAAGAAATCAAAAGATTTAACATGAAAAATGAACACAAAAAAAAATATTTTGGAATTGTATAATAATAAAAATTGTATAAAATATAAAAGGATAAAATAATAATAAGAGAGATTTATCACTATTTGTTGCAAGCACATAAACTATAGATATTGGAGAAAAAAGACAACATTGGAATAAGGATCCAAATTATAGATGTAGTTTATGTGGAGATAAGAGAGAGAAAGTATTGCAATATTATTGTTTTGAAATTTAGAATTATCAAAGAGAATGAGGATGAATCATATGGAGAGTGGAAAACATTTAAAGATAAAGAAGATAAAAGTTGAATATTTTATGATTTTATGTTTAGATCTTTATATTGAAATTTGAGAATATGAGTATAGGATAATGAAACTAGAAAAACTGCTTTTATTAAAACAGGCTAAGAGAAAAAAGAATTGAACCAGATCTAAAAAAATAATTTGATAAAATAAAAAAATAGATAAGTTTACTAAGCTATGAAATGATTTTAGATGAGTTTATTAAGATATGAAAGGGTCTGAAAAGTAAAATACTTACATTTAGTTATATAACATATGCATCAAAACTTTAGACTTTATTTAAGAAAAATCCTTTGCCTTGAAAATGATCCAAATAAATCAAAGAAAGCCATAATTTATTATTAAATAATTTTTCTCTTAAATTAGCTATAATCAATTTTATTGATAATTATTCTACTATTAAAAATATAAAAAATAGAGACAATTTTTAACCATTATCAACCCATAATCAAGATAATTGTCTTAAATAGATAGCTTCTTCTCCACATTCTTTTTAAAAAACTTTTTACATTATTCCTTTATTTTGCATATAATTTTTTTATAGGACTTTAACAATACCTTGGCAATCTAGATTGTCACTCATATTATTATCTTTTTTAGTGACATATGAGCTCATCGCATTTTTTATTTTTAATTATATCAATTGTTTGCTTTCTCACTATGTATTTTGCTTTTGATCTTTTTTGTTACATCCATTATGCATCTGTCTATACTTCAGTGTATACTCTAAAGTTTATAGAATATCCCAGATCTTCAAACCACAAGTAATTATTCATAAAATCTTTCGTTTAAAATCATAACATATTGGTTAATTCTATTATTGACTTCATTCATTATGTTTTCACCTACTAAAGTAGTAACATATGCATTATATCTAGATAAACTTTATATTATATAGAATATCCTTACCACAATGACTCATTTATTATTCAGTCAGACTCCTAAAAGATGTAAGAAGGTACAACTTTGTTAAAGACAATACATTTATTTATCATTTCCATAAAATAAAGCGTCAATGTGCGTAATGTATTTGATTTTTTTTCCTCTACCTTAAAAATAAAAAATTTAGAACTTTTGACAAAATTGATTCTACATTAATCATCACCATCTTTCTTTAATTATCTTTATGAAAATATTTTAACTTAATCATCAATATCCTTTTTTAATTATCCGAGCACTTATTGAATATATGTGTAGAGATTATAATCTGGTCCAACTGATGAGTGCTGGTTTAGTACGAAATACGAGTATTGGTGATCATTTATCTTTTAGATATATATGTGGTCAAGTGTATCAGTGGTATGCGTCAGTGTGGGTGTCGTGTGAAAGTCTGAGCTCAAAATATCCGATATATTACATTGTTTGTACAGGTATATATATATCCTGTATGTTAGATATTAAATCATCTTTTTAATAAAATCGTTATAAGATAGTCTGCAGTTTTCTAATGTCTTAAAATATTTAACTGATATTTTGTTTTAAGCCGCATTTTCATTTTATTTTTGTCTCAAATCTAACTAATTCAGCCTTTGGATGATAACCAGTGAAAAAAAATATCACATGGTTTGTTTTCTAAAATGTCACGGGGAAAGAAAACCTTTTTTTTTTTTTTTGGCTATATTTTTGAAGTTAAATTTTAAAAACGTGTTAAAAAACGGAAATCTTCACAAAGAATTTGAAGATATTGTAAAGAAGACTATAAGAAATTGTCTAGACTATCTATTATATATAAGTTTCTATTTTCCTTCAGTAAAGCGATATCATTATGAATGGAATTTATAAAACGATTTATTATTTAACTCGTATAAGTTATATATTTTTTAAAATAACTGTTAAACTGACTTACATTAGATTTTTAGTTTGAGAATATTCTTATCAATACTAATACATTTTTTCTATGTTGATGAACAGTTAACTTCTTTGGATGCCTAAAGAAAGTATCTTCTTGAATAGCTGTAAAACTACAGAATTATAGAAGCAAATAGCATGAAATGATTATACTTTTCTCTTACCACTACTAAAAATCTCCATTATTTTGTCATTATATATCTCATTTCAAGCCGAGAGGTCAGCGCAGCGCCTTGCAAGCAAGCAGTTGGTTGCAGACGGTTGTTGCGGGTTCGCCTCCTGGCCGATGCTATGACATGTGGAAAAAAAAAAAGACATATTGTGGCGATCTTGCAAAATACCAATTAAATTTTATGATTCCATCTTCTCATTTACCTAATTGATTATTTGTTGTATTCGTTATTTGTTAAAATTATTCTAAAAATTAATGCAGTTTTTGTCTTTTGGTAATTCAGTAAATTTCTCCCAAAAACTTGTAGGTTTTTAGTATTTATTATATCTACCATGCCATTTATAGTATACAACTTCTGGCAATTAACTTTAAAAACGTATTACTGTGCGTATTGGTAGCGTTGTACAAACAACTCAGTAATGTTTCATAATCTTGGTATATCAATGTTTCACAGCTGTGTTTGTGTTGACATGTGGGATATCTGGTGTCTTTCTGAGTAGTGGGTTGTATGTTTTCATAATAATCTCAGTTTATGTAGATAATACCATGAATAAAATGCAGCATACAAATGGATTAAATATTTTTTTGATGAAATGCTGTGTCCTGAGGGTCTCTAAATACCGGTCAAGAAGGTAAATAAGCAATCATTATACTTGGAAAAATATACAGAAGATTTATTTAATAATAACAGTAATGTGGTAAAATAACATAAAAAGATAATAGTCCATTACTATTCATATGCTATTTATTTTCCTTGGGTAAAATAATTTTTTTTCAGACTAGGAGTAATCATGTTATTATATTTGTGCTTTCAAATCATCTCTTGAAACACAAATAAGTGCACATAATTTTCATATAGAATAAACTATTAAAGTTCACAATCTCAGTGCTTAGATTGGCACACATAAATTTATACTTATATATAAACCATCTCCATTCCCAACTTGTCTCTTGCAGTTTGGTTAAGGTTCAGTTAATTGCCCTTCACTTGTAATAACCTTTTCTGTTTATGAACACATACTGCTTCTCATTTGCCACTATCCATTTTAGACTTAATCACTGCTAGTCAATCTACTAGTCTATCATTGACCATTTTTATTACTAATCTATCATCACTTTAAATCCACACTAACCTTAAACCAGACTAATCATTTTAGCTGTTTTCTCCCTTTTTTATTTACAACAGGGATATTTTATATACAGTCTAATTAGTATACAACTAGCTCTATTTGCATACAAATTCTATTCTAATTTAATCTATAATTTATGATAATCTCTCATACAATTTTTAGAGTAAATTTTTTCCAATCTTATTAAAGTGAGAAAATCCATGTGTATTTATAAAAATAATAAATTATCTTTTATTTACATAGACAGTCCAGGAAAAAAAAAGATCATTAAAGAAAAGAGGTCAATGTGGACAATAGCAAACAGAATTGATGGAAACATTGCAAAAATTCATTTAAACAGGCATCAAAATCATTATCTAATTGTATATAAGTCTAAGTGAACATCAATAGAGAAAAAAAAATCTTAAGATCTTGGGAAAAGGTCATGTGACACTGTTTGTGATGAAGTTTTTAGCCAGTAAACAAATAAGTGTATTGGAAATCCTCCCTACTTACCCAATCAGACCCCAATGAATTTTTATAACTAAATATAATAAAATATTGAAAAGAAGAAATTTTGATGACACTTAAAACATCAAGGGCAATACAATGACAGCTGTTCTAGAAAAAAAGTTCCAAAATTCCTTTGAATGGTGAACTATATGCTGGTATTGGTGCATAGTTTCCCAAGTGAAGTACTTCAAAGGGGACCATAATGATATTTAGCAATAAGATATGCATTACTTTTTCTAGGATGAGTTCATGAATTCAATTGTCAGACCTCATATATTAATGATCTCAACTAATAATGAAATGGTATTATCTTTAGTCCAGACATCCAGTTAAAGATTAACATATCATTTTTTAAAAAAACTGCTCATCAATACATGGAATAATCCAACTTCATCTCTATTTTCTTTTTATAACTGTTTTTTTTTTTAAAAATATACTTAAAACTTTTACCCACTTCACATTTTTGAAATATATAAGACATTTAATTTTTTTCTGGCGTCTTTATTTATATATTTCAAAAACGTATGATGGGATGAAGGTTTTATCTTAAAAAGCATCTTTAAATTATATTAATAGGATATTTCTCTTTTACTTCTAATAAATATAGCAGAATAACAATATATAATTAAACATCACATGATCACCATCTCAATCCTGCCTAATAGGATAATGGTGGCTATGGTTGTTTAAGAGCCAAAGTCACCAAAATGTATGGGTGCTGAATTGAGTTCAGACTCATATGACTATATAAGCTATTGAGCTTAGATTAAAAATATTATTGTGTTTTCAATTTCATTCTCATAGTTTTGTAGTAAAGTAGAGATAAAAGGTGGCTGCTTGAGGGTTGCATTAGATCCTAAGATCTAGGTGCAGTACTCTCAGATCCACGGCTCCTCAATGATGAAGGCCACAAGCCAGAAACTAGTCTGGGGATATTGGATGAGTAGGCACCAGATAGGGATTTTATGCACAAGCCTTCTGGCATCCATTGATTACTCTGGTTAGCACAAGGTGGCACTACTATATGGAGAGTTTTTGCCTGTTTAATATATAACTATTTTAGATGACATAATTTATACACTGCGATAATTAATTTGTTAAATTCAGAAACATCACATGCTAATATGTATTTCATCTAAACATTACCACTAATGTTCGCTTTTTTTAATCTGAAAATCATGAAAATATTTAAATTGATTTATATTTGTCAGACTAATAATCATCCAAGTCAAATGTTCCTGGTGATTTTTCTTCATCGCTGATTGAATATTAATTACTAAACTCTTTAAAGATTACTTTCAAAACATTTGGCAGAGTATTCTTGGGAATGATAAGAATAGCATAATCATCAGCATATTTTGAATCTAGGAACCAAGAGAACAAAAGTTTTAGATTTTTGATTTTAATGTTAAAACAGCAGATATCAAACTTGTATTATATCTTGATGCTGTGTTTATGAGGTCACCTATAAACTTTTTCGTCACCGCCATATTTCCCAGTGTATTCTTTAAAAGTATAATATTTATTCTATTCCGCACAAATATTTTTTTAATAAATATACTATTTTCAATTAATGTGAAATGTTTGTCGCAGTCAAAGTAGGTGAATAATGTTTGCGTCATTAATTTTAAAAAAAGGTACTTTCTGAATAAACTTCACCATGTTTTTGTTTAAAAAAATGGAAACCGTAATGACTTAATATTATTTTTATAATATTATTTTTAAGTTTTAATAGAGCTAAAATTTTCAGTCAGCTGTTTAATTTAATTTCATTATTTTAATATTTAAAATATTTTAAAATTACAATATTTATTATTAATATTTCCAATTATTAATTAATATCAATAATAAATTACTTTAGCTTCCAAATGTAATTACATCGTAAGTGAATGCTAATACTCCATTCTTAAACCGCCTTCGCAAATGAAACCTTAAAAAAAAAAAAACTTTATATCCAACAGATAATCAATTCAGTGTCGCTTATTAAAAAAAAAAAAGCAATATTTTGCAAATATGCGTAAGCTTGTGATTAAGACCTGTAGAGGTCCCTACCTTCGCATTTTCAACCGCACATGCTTTAGGTTTATTGCCTTAGTAAATATTTGTGATAAAGTTTGTTTTTGTATTTGAAATTTTACATATTTTATAAGATGATATTTAAAAAATCAGTTTGTTTAAATTGTATACTGTTTTAAAACTTTTAAAATGTAAAAATAAAACATTTTAAATAGCTAAATAATAACTATTCTTTATATAGATGGGTAAAATATCAATTAATAAAATCAATAATAAGCATTTCATTATGTTCTCTATAAATATTGTTCATTAATCAATTTAAAAACTAAAAAAAAAAAAAACCATAAATTCTTTAAAACACTTTTTCTTTTCAAATCTTGGGGTTTTTTTTTTAATTTATTTTATGAACTATTTTTTATTTCAGTTTTCCTCCAATGTTTCGACCATATCAGATGATCATTATCAAAGACTGATTATTTCTATAACACATATATATGCTTACAAAGAATTTCCAAAAAACAATGACATAAAAGTTTTATAATATAAATAAAGCAATGGTTTATAAAAGAAAAGAAAATCAAGATTTGAAAAAAAAAAGTGGGTTAAGAATTTGTTTTTTAAATTTTTAAATAGGTAAAATAGTTAGTGCAAATAATATTTATTTGGTATCTTTTAACATGCAAATATCAAAAGAAAATGTATTATTCACAATATTAACCAATTGTTAATTAATAAGATTTATGTATATATTTATCTAGATAAAAATAGCTGAATATCTTTCATTGTTTTATCAGTATCTTAGACAGGCTACATGAATAAAGACTTTTGGCATGGTTAACAATTTTCAGGTACCTACAATATTTATGAAATTCCATTTAGATTTGAACCATGGGTCATTGGGTCTAAATAATCTAATCATTATTTTATAATATATATATA
Organism: Epiperipatus broadwayi; assembly: GCA_028023455.1. NCBI lineage: Eukaryota > Metazoa > Onychophora > Udeonychophora > Euonychophora > Peripatidae > Epiperipatus > Epiperipatus broadwayi. The sequence goes on from JAQFVV010006197.1 coordinate 28,429,093, forward strand.
CATTTGAATTATATTTTAAAAAATAAGTATTTCAAGAATGTTGTGTACTTGATAGTTTTAGCACAGAAAGGGATTTTTAATTAGTGAAATGTAAGATATGTGATATTGCAAAATCAGAGAGTAAAACGCTGTTAATAAAAACAATATTAGCAGATAATAGCATAAATTTTCTGAAATATTTTAATAAATATGCATATCATTTTTAAATGTTAAAAAATTTAATTCTTATTCTCAGACTAGTTTTTAACTTATAGTCATCTTGTTCAGTAATAAGTTTTAGATTTAAATCTAGTGCACCTAAACTTTTCAGACCTAAGGTATCTTTTATTCAGCAATCAACTTTTTTTTAGTACCAAACTATCATTCGAAATTTTAAAAGTTATCTTAATCTTTGGACTCTAAACTTGCATATTCTGATCCCGTTTAGAGTGCATATGTTTTGGTATTCTCAGTTTTATAATAAATGTATGTATGTATCTTGATTTTTTGTTTAAGATTGTATAAAACAAAAAAACTAATATTGCACAACTCCAGATTACTTAATGCTGCCAATTTTTTTCTCCCAAAACTAATTTGCAGGCGCGGATAGCAAGCATTGGTGAGAGATTAAATAAGCACTACCATCTAGTAACTTTTAATTGATCAAACTTCCAATAGATGGCAGAATGTTAGCAAATTGGAAGATGGTTCAGACTTCAATAAGATCATTAATTAAAAGATAATAAATACTTTATTAAAAACATCTATCCATATAATAGGCCAAAAAAAAACAGAAATTTAATAATAAATTTTCTATTTGAAATAAAACTGTGTATGCAGAAAAGAATGAATAGATAAATTTTAACTAAATATATGAACATCGAAAAAAGTACAAGAGACACGATAATACTGACTTAAAAATATATAAGTAGAATAGCAAATAACGCTATAAAAAATAAAAGATTGATAAATATAAAAGAAGGTTAATTTAGCAATAAGAAGATAGAATGCTTATTAAAACTATATAAATTGTAAAAATAGATCTTATAAAGAGCATATTACGACAATATGTAAACTGAAAAGACAAAACAATTTAGTTTAAATTGTAATTTTAAAATTTGAAAAACGAAATATGTATACACACACACACACACACAAAAGAGAAAAACTGCAAAAGACTAAGAAAGAGACCGAATGACAGATGGATAAATTGAGATAGTAAAATTTGCTGAAATTATGTGAAGAAATTATGGATAAGAAAAATAAATTAAATTTGAAGAGATATTCAACTTGTAGTGGATTGTCATAGTTGAAAATAATGAATTGTTATTACATATATGTATACAACATTTTAAATGTATTAAGTATGTGTATATACATTCAGAGAGATATTATTTATTTTTAATCAAAGCATAGACATATACAGATAAACTATCATCAATCAAAAATTCTTAATTTCATAGTTTTTTATTTTTAGTTTTTGGATTTGTAAGTTTTTTGAATTTCAGTAATAAACTTTTTTTTTTCTTTATATAAATCCAAATTCTCTTCAAAACTAAAATAAACATTAATTTTACTATCTAATACTTTTTGTAAACTGTATAAATCTATTTTATTAGGAACATCATAACACTTAAAATACAGAAAATATATACATTTATATTAGCCCAGAATGTTTATATAGCAATAATTAAAGTAATAAATCAAAACACAGATTTTAAATTAATGATGGTTGGATTAAGGATAGTCTATCTGTATAAGTATGCAATTAAGTTTCATTCTTTCCTTTATTTGCAATAGCTATATTATAGTTTGTTCAATTATCATATCATTTTAGATAGATAATGAATATCTACTTATTATTAATTTGTGGGTAAAACGAAGAGCTCAAGCTCACGTAAACTTTCACTATTTTCTAATTGCCTAACCTGGAGAGAATGTTTTTCTGACATCATTTCTCTATGCCCAATAGTACTGAAGAAATCTTTGACATGCATTGTATCATTTAAAGATTGTTTACCTTTTTTTTTTACTATATATATATATAAAATAAATAAAATATCCCTTAATTAAAAACAATATTGTAATTATAATTGAAATAATATTTTTAAAGGTTTATAAATAATAACAAACAATCTTAAAATCCGCAGAAGTACTTTCGGTTACTTTCTAACCTGCCTCAACTGCCATTAAATTCAAAAACCAAAAGCGGAAGCAAACATCATCAATTCAAATTCCACGAATCTCATTTTAATGTTAGAAGCTTGTCGATTTATTAAATGCATTTTATTTCTGTTTATAAAAATTGCCTCTTTAATTTTTCTTTTACTATGGTTTCTCTCTTCATGAAGAATTTTCACATTTTCAAAATTAAATTTAAATTTATATTTACATATTTTTTCATGATCAAAGAAAACTGAAGAAGATATTAAATCACCATTATTTTTATTTTTTACACGCTTATATAGCAATTCATGTTCCTTCAATCTTTTTTCAATACTGCACCTAGATTCACCTATATATGATAGCATACAATCACAAAAAATTTGATATATGACATTACTTTTTTGCTTGAAAGGTATGACATCCTTAGAATTATTGACTAATTTATTAATATTGTTTGGAACGTAGAATGAAACATTAAACAATATTAATAAATTAGTCAATAATTCTAAGGATGTCATACCTTTCAAGCAAAAAAGTAATGTCATATATCAAATTTTTTGTGATTGTATGCTATCATATATAGGTGAATCTAGGTGCAGTATTGAGAAAAGATTGAAGGAACATGAATTATTATATAAGCGTGTAAAAAATAAAAATAATGGTGATTTAATATCTTCTTCAGTTTTCTTTGATCATGAAAAACATGTAAATATAAATTTAAATTTAATTTTGAAAATGTGAAAATTCTTCATGAAGAGAGAAACCATAGTAAAAGAAAAATTAAAGAGGCAATTTTTATAAATAGGAATAAAACGCATTTAATAAATCGACAAGCTTCTAACATTAAAATACGAGATTCGTGGAATTTGAATTGATGACGTTTGCTTCCGCTTTTGGTTTTTGAATTTAATGGCAGTTGAGGCAGGTTAGAAAGTAACCGAAAGTACTTCTGCAGATTTTAAGATTGTTTGTTATTATTTATAAACCGTTAAAAATATTAATTCAATTATAATTATATATATATATATACCAAAAATGATCAAATAATTAAATAATTTTAATGATTAAATATTTTTTATTGAATTATTATTTTTAATATATATATATATATATATTGTATAGTTCTATTTAATGGTCATCTATATGGTATTTTTAATATATATATATATATATATTGTATAGTTCTATTTAATGGTCATCTATATGGTCTTATACTGAGGGGAGGCTGGTTAATAGTATTTATGAGACCAGATAATGTAAAGTCACATTGTAATTTTTTAATAAAGGATTTAATAATATTTTATAATATAGAGGAAAATAATGTCACTAGTTTTTGTTATCAGAAAATAAAAGAATGACAGTAAAAGAGTGAAAATTGAAAATTAAATCTATTTAAAGAATATATGGTGAAATTTATGTTTGTATGTGAGTTTATTTTAAAACAATACAATTAAGATAAATTAAAGAAAAATAGATCCTAAAAGTAAAGTTTAATTATATCATCTACATTCTGGTTTAAATTAAAAAGTAAGGAAATTAAAAGATTAAGATTTTATTTTAATTTTAAGACTGCATTTTGTGTTTGAAATCAATGAAATAAAAAAACAAGTCATTATTACCAGAGATACTCTGAGATAAGAATGTGATTGTGTATAGAATATTTTTAATTAAATGTAATTAAGGTATCTAATGTTATACAAAACAAATAGGTCATTAAAGTTATGAAAACCTAAGATAAATTTCTCTTTTAGCTCTTAATATTTTCTAAGTATGAAATTCATCCATACATCTCCATCTATAACTCTCTCTAACCACTATTTATAATATTATTTTGGCAATTTTCTATTCATTTTATAGGAAAAACTATACTGAATAATGCTACCATCTTCAGAATTTTTTTACAACTAATAAATCAATAACATTTAAATTTAATGCTATAACAATAAGATGAAACACTGTTTTTCAAGGCACTGATTGGTTGTTTCTTGTTCTCTTCACAAAAGAGCACTTGTCAATGATTTTGACAATTGTATTTCTTCATTTTGATTTTCAAAATAAAACATATTTTAGAACTTTTTTACACATTTATTTTTTTTTTCACAAAATATTTGTGAAATATTAATTATTTTAGAAGAATAATTCAGATTTTAGTAGAAAATATTTACTTTACATGAAGACAAATTAACAAAAAAATCAGTGATGTATGGCTACAATTTATAATTGGATGACAAACATATTTTATGTTGTCCACTATAATTTTTTTCTCTCACTTATAAAGAAAAATTTAAATTTAAATTTTTTTATTTATTTTAATAATCTGATGAATTATTAATTTGCATTTTAGAAACTAAACTAAAACAAATATAATTTTAAAAAAAAAACAAATATAGTTTTGCTGCTGATTTTGTAATTGTTAAATCAAAAGTTAGAATTTTAACTTAATTAGCCTATTCGAATTTGTACAAAGAAAAGGTTTGTTCTTAGTTCTCTACTTTACTATTAATCTTTAAACCTGAACATTATGTTTAGTGGCTAAAAAGTAGAAAAAGTCACTAACTGCCTGAAGTCTATATTGGATCTAATATTAATTGACTTGAAATGCTATTTTAATAAAGTTTAAACTCATAATGCAATTGGAAAATTATGATAATGAACTAGAAAGTATTGATGCAGCAACTTTTATTAAACCAAACTGTAAGACTAAGAGAAACATTCAATTCTTCCAAAAAAAACATATTAACATTGTAGCTTTGCCTTAAAGAGAGGAAAAAATAATAAAAATAAATACATGTACATGTATCTGAGGGTAATCCACATATGAACTATAAAGCCTTGCAATAATTCTGTTGAAAGATTCCTTGCAAAGAAATGATGGTTTATATAGATGCATACAGAATTATTTTTGGAAAAACTTTATAATTTAAACTTAACAACCTCTGAATATATATAACTTTGGAAATTAACTTTATATTATATTTAAAATTATAATTATATTATAAATTTTTTGAAATATGTTATGACAAGCAAATTGTTTTGTTTTCTTTTTTAAAACTGAGTTAAAAGAAATAACTTAAATTGTGGTTTAATCCTTATGCAGTACAAACTCTGATTGTTAAAGTGAGTTAAAACTAAACTTTTGATTGGTCAATTACAGAATCAGCAATAAAAATATATTCATCTTTTAATATTATATTCATTTTAGTTTCATTTGTAAAAAGCAAATTAATAATTTATCAGAATATGAAAGTGAACGAAAGTTTTTTCAAAAATAAATTTATATTTATAATTATAAAAATATTTTATAGCAGAAAACCTCAAAAGAACATATGTAACCTATTAGAAAAGGTTGAGTATGTCAGTGATTTTCTTTTTCAATTTACATTCATGTAAAAGTAAATAATTTTTTACTAAAATCTTAACTATTTTTCTAAAATAATTTTATTTTCAGCATATTTTATCAAAATAATTTATAATATGTAAAAAAAATACTAAAATAATACTCTAAAACATTCATTTTCATTTTCAAAATCAAAACAAAGAAGTTGGAGTGATGAAAAATTATTGATAGGCGCTCTGTATTCTTCAAAATGACAACCAACCAATCAGCATCTAGGAAAGCCTGCCTTCTTCCATTGTTGTAGCAACAAATTTAAATATTATTGACTTTTTACTTGTAAAATAATTCTAGAGAGGGCAACATCTTACGGTACTTTTCAAGCTTTAAAATGAGTGTAGATTTATTACGATAACATAAATATAGCTGGTTCTAGAGTGAGCTAACCCGTGTTCGGTTGACTCGCATCTTTCTTTAAAAGAGTTAATTATTGTAACATTTGATTTTTAATTTTTTAACAATATGAAAAAAAGATTTGCTCCTTCTTTTATAGAAAACTTAGTATGGATTGAAAATGTATATTTGGAAAAAAAGTGTCGCCTTTCAAATATATAAATGGGTATAAAAATCTAAAAAAAAATCTTATTTAAACAAAAAGATTTTCTAATAATATTTTAGATTGTTTTACAATATTTAAATTTAAATAAATTAGCCTGAGAACACAATAGCCATGAGTGTAAATACACTGTGTGTGCATGCATGTGAAGTATGTGCTGAGATATGTGAAGAAAAAAAAAAGGGGGGGGGATAGAATAAATGACTGATATAAAAAAAGCAGCATTATAATGATGTACTTTATTCACAAATAAGATCAGTATTATCTTGTACATAAATTTGACCCTTGTATTAATTTATATTGAAATATACTTTTATGCATATGAACTTATTATATAAATACAGTTATTTAGATTATAAAATGTATATAGTTAAGTGTATTCTATATTTAAGGTATTATAAAGAACTATAATGGATATAATATTAAGAATTCTATTGAAACACAATCAGATCTGACAGCTGGCCACCTCATTGAAGTAAGTTTATTGTTGCTGTTCTACAAGAAGTTGGACTCAAAAAAGGCATGTCTTTAAATTGTTATCACTTTAAAGAAAAGAAGGTAGAACTATATGAATACCTATGTAGTATGCCTGCTAGAATCTTGCCATCCATTTTTATTTTAAATAATCCATATTCAGGGGCTTACAATATCTGGTATAAACAATAGGGCTGATTCTAAGATTATTGTATTCAATATTTACTAAAATGATAAAAAAAACACAAAGAGTTGTAATTTAAAAAAAATTTAAATAAAATAAAATAAAATATTATTAAGCAAACTATAACAAACATGGTTATTCATATCAGTGGACAGACAATGCTTTTTGGGTGAACATTATCCCATAATTTTGAAAATATTCCACTGCATGTTGTTCTGTCAGTGAAAGATTCCAAATTTTAATCTTTCTTCCAAAAATGATAAAGCAAAAACAAATGTTAAAAAAATCATGATAATTACAGTTAACGAGTGTGATAATTTTAGTCATGGATTAACCGTTCAACACATGTTAATATTTGAATGTTATGTTGTGAATGGAATTTATTTGAAAATGAATTCAATTTTTTTTTAAAATTAACATTCAATTTAAAATACATTTGTTAATATTTTTTAAAGTTAACACGTTACACATGTTCAAAAAAATAATTTCAAAAAAAAAAATTTAAACAAATGCTTTGACACTGAAAATGGATTATTTAAAATATAACACCTATGTATTTTAAATTGAATGTTAATTTTAAAAAATTTGAATACATTTTTTAATAAATTTTATTCACAAGATAACGTTCAAATGTTAAAACATGGTAAACCCTTAACATGCGGTGAACAATTAATACATGACTAAAATTATTATGATTTTTATAACATTCATTAACTAAAATTATCATTATTTTGTAATATTCCTTCTGTATATTATCATTTTTGGAAGTATGATTAAAATTTGGAACTTTCCATCAATAGAACAAAATGGAGTGGAATATTTTTTTATGGGATAGTGCCCACCTGAAAAGTGATGTGTATCTATTGATATAAATCATCACATTTGTTATAATTTGCTTAATCGTGTTTTATTTTTATTTTCTTTACTGCATTTACATTAAAAAACTTTTTAATTACAACCCTTTGGAATTTTGTATTTCTTTATTATTTTAATAAATAAAACAAAAAGTAAACATTAAATGTGATAGACTAGAATCAGCCATATTGTTTATACCATGTGTTGGAAGCCCCTGAAAATGGATTATTAAAAATAAACTGATGGAAAGCTTCTGTAATGCATACTACGTAAGTACCACTATATTTTTATCAGGATTTACACAGATAATGTACTTGGTAGACTGATTTTATTATATATATTGTGTGTGTGCGGGTGTGTGTGATAGTTATAAAGCTAAAGATAATTGAATAAATGAGTTATATTTATAGACATAAATAACATGAAAGTTATATTCTTGATGCATTAAAAGCATGGGGTATTTATTATTGGCAAGAAATGTTTAATAATATAATTATATCTCTATGTATATGCTATGATTAAAAGTTAACACTTTAAGATTAATTAGTTATTATTGATAGAATACATCCCTGATATATTTCCTTGTGGTATTTATCAGAGTTTTATAAAGATTAGGAACTCAAGCCTGAAAGTTGAAATAAGTATATGCATTATTTAGTATCATTATGCTTGCTACATGATATTAATCTGTACTTTAATGTATGCAAAGTATAGTTGCCTCCTGTAATAACCCATTCTCAATTTACCTGGCCAGTACAATATAAAGCTTTTTGCTCAAAAGCAATTGGGTAAGTAGGCAGTAGAATAGGACAATCAAATGATCATAAGCAGAAATTACTTGTAAATGAGTATGGCTGTTCCAGTTTCAAAAAAAGAAAAACAGATACAAAAATAATGCACTAGAGATTAAATTTATGATAGTTGTACAAATGAACCACAAATACATCCACTTGTAAAACATGCTGATCTATTATTTGATATTTTTCAGCCTGTCTTTAACTTTTTCTACAGTAAATTTTTTTTTTGAAAAACTTTAACATCTTGTCTAATTTTAGCATTTATTGCAATCTATTCTCATTCATAATTAACCAATTAAAAGAGTAAATGTTGTGTTTTTAGACTATTTTTGAGAGAATCTTTATGACATAAACAAGATCTGCCTTTTCCATAAAAACCATTCTCAAGTTAATCATTAAATATTTTTATAGGAAATTTTGTTTCATTCATTGTTTCACATGTTCATTAATTGGTCACATGATCTTGACAATACTTTAACAATCTTATGAGGTATTTTTAAACAGAGTTTTTCTGATGTCTTTATTTTATGACATAAAGATGTTCAAGCCTCATATATAATAAGTTAAAATAAAATAGCAACTTTATATTCTGTTTATGTATCATCAACTTCACTATCTAGACATACTCCAAAATATTAATTTTATGATCTGAAATAAATATTAAAATATTTACACTTATGAAAAATCTGTAAAGTAACATTCTTTGACTTTTATGAGATGTTACCACTTTCTAATTTGCAAATTATAGGCCAAGAGGACAATTTAAAATGAAAAAACATTTTATAAATTGTGGTAATTCAAAATTTTATTTGCTTAATAAAAAACTAAACTAACTAGTGAAATAGAAATAGATAATAGTATTATTGGCCGATTGCAAATACCAGATCAATATTCAATCAAGATCACAAAAATGCTTTTATATAGTCTGAGCTATTGATTCAAATTTTTTCTTTCATCAATATTAAACAATTAATTTTTTTTTCTCTCATGTGTCATAGCATCAGCAGGGAAACAAACCCGCCAACCCGGGACAACTGCTTGGAAAGCAGCTGTTGCTGACCTCTTGACCACTAATCCTTGACAACAATTAAATTTTTTAAAGCTGAATTAAACAAATTACCACAATTAAAGATATTGCATAGGGAATCCTAAAGAACAAGAACATAGAAGAAAAAAGAATTAGTGAATTTGACGAATATTACTTTACTAATTCCATTTCACTAAATTTCTGTATAAATTTAAATTACATTAAAAGTTTTTTTCTAGTAAATATTAAATAATTATTTTTTTTAGGGTGAATAAAGATACGTGTCTATTTGTAAGGCTACAACGAGTAAAAATACTGCACAGAGACCCCTAGTATACATCTATTATAGTAGCAGTATTGCTCACTTCATTGTGATGAAATATCCCATCTTTTAACTTGTTAAAAGCAATAGCATATTAAAACAGGCAAAACTCTCTACACATATTGCCACTCAGTGCAAGCCAGAGTAATCAATGGATGCCAGAAGGCTTATACATAAAATCCCCATCTAGTAGCCTTCTGGCATCCATTGATTACTCTGGCTTGAACTGAGTGGCAATGCATACATAGAATTTTGCCTGTTTTAATAACAGTTATAAGCAAGCATAGGAAATAATGATCATGTGATGTTCAATAGCATATTGTTGTCTATAAGGCTCCTCAATACTTAATCCATTTTTCTACTTAAAAAATTATCATGAAACAGCACTTAATCATTATTGTCGTAATAGTTTGTCCTAATATTTTTTAATATCTGACGCTATAACATAATGATGTTCTTTCTATTATTACAAGAGAAAAATCAAAATATGAACGTAGATCTAACTAATCACTTACTATATGTTAATTTTGTTCATACTAGATGAAATTATCCAAAGATTAATTTTATTCTTATGACAAACTCAAAATTTATACGGTCTTTAATTATAAAAGGATATTAAACTATTTTTATTGCTTCTTGAACAAGATGTTCTAGCGTCATATTTTTTTCAATTAGAATACATTGCAAAATAAACAAAATTTGAATCATCAACGTTATTTATTCATGAGATCAAAGTCAGTGAGTTGTTTTTTTTTTTAACAAATAATGAACATGTTTACTTTCGAATCATTTGCCTAATAAAACTAATAATTTTGACGAATCTGTTGATATTAATTATACGGGTATGACTGCATTATATGAGTTCCTTCCTGCACTCCTGCGTAAAACAAATAACGATTACTTTGTTTCACATTAATGTTTTATCGATTATTTCACTTTTCTGTTTAGCGAAAATACAATTGCTTAATTTAAATAATAATTATGTATACAATTTTATGTATAAATTTTATATTTGCATATTTGGAATAAAAAATTACTTTTGGTCATAAACCGTAATTCATAAATTAAAATAATCTGCATATTATCTTTGACATAAAATCTATAAAATAATATATATATATACTGTTATTATTACGAAACCATCTTGATAATCAATTACTAGATAAATAAAATTTAAAAGTTTTATCAATAATAAAGTACTAAAATGTTAAGTTTTTATTTCAGAAGAGTTAATAAACTAATTATAAATTGAATTTTTATTATCATTTCTTCAAATATTAATATTTTCAATACATGAAACAAAAGTTATTTTATAAAATAAATAAATTGATTTTTGCAGGAATAATTATACATTTTTTAATCTAAGTCAAATAACCATAAATATATATTTTTAAAGTAATTTGTTGTTTTAAAACTATTTACCAGAATATATATATACATCAGCATTATATAACATTGTAGCATTATGCAAAAATCTGAAAATTGTTTCGGGTCTCATTTAGTTTTAATTTATTTATTTTTTAGATTATCAGTTCATAGACAATCTAGTTTGCTGTCTAATATTGTTTGCTAAATAGTTATCTAGCTTTGTTTGTAATTAGGGAGTAAAATAAAGATGGGGGGGGGTCAGACTAATCCCCCAACTATCGACAATAATTTATTGTTCACAGTTCCTCTATAGAAACCTGTTGGAAAGGTCTTCCATCTTTACTCAAAGGTGTTGCATTTTTTATTTCATGTATCTACCCATCTATCTGGCTGTATATATATAGGTATCTATTTGTCTATCTGCCTACTTATCTAACTAATTACCTATCTATTTATTCATTTATCCACCCTTCCATCTATCTATCTATAAAAAATAAAATAATCAAATGACCTTATTGAGCAAGAGTTCATAAGAATTTCAAGATGTTCAGAAAAGATAGAGCTGGGTCATAATCCATAGATTTTGAGCCTGATGTTTGTCATGCTATCATGGTACCAAACCATGCAGAAAACTATCATTCTACATAGATGTTTCTCTATCTATTTATGTTTTTTTTTCTTTTTCTTTTTCTCCATTTGTAAATATATATATATGTCAATAAATGACATTTATTACTCTGTGTTATTTAGTGCATAGTAGTAAACTTTAAAACTAAATATCAATGCATCCATGCTCGATTTTGTCATTTCCAGTGTTCAAACTTCCTATGAACTCTTGAGCAACAAATCATTTTATTTTTTATGACATTGATTTACATTATATCTCATTTTAATTTCATGATACTTTTATATTACCATCAGCATTTTATAACTTTTTTACATACACACATATTTGTAACGACACTTATGTATAAAAAGAATGCCCGGTAAATTTGAGCAATAATTTACAACAGTATGAAAGCATAAAAAGTTCTTTAATAAATATAGAAATGATCAAATTTATTTAAAATCTATTTAATTTGAGTCATATAAATATTAATGTAAGAATAAGGTTCTATAATAGCATATATCTAAAAATCAAAGGGGAATTTTATTGACTTTAAATATACTTAAAGTATTAAATAAAAATAATTAATAATCTTAAAGATTTAATAATAATAATAATAATAATAATAATAATAATAATAATAATAATAATAATAATAATAATAATAATAATCAGTCATGTGATTATAAGTTTTATGTGAGATGATTGAATGTTTTAATAAAGCATATCATATTATAAAGTGATCTATTCTTTACAAGATTATAATGCTAGAAATGATTGTAGGTGAAATAAGATGATTTATAATGGCATAGATGGACTCATGATCTTAATAAAGAATGTGGCTTTCATTAGCCTTTAAAACCCAAATATGATAAAACAATTCAGAGAAATGCTATTCGTACAATAATCAAGAATTAAAGTTTACAGTATCTATTAATAATAGTCTTTTTGATTACTGATGCTATTTTTAATAAATAAATATCATTTAATTGGTTATTGTAGGATGCCTTATACAAAGATGTTTAAGTATTAACTCATAGATTAATATCAAAATTCCTGTCAATTAGAGAAATTTTTGTTTTATATTGTTTAATTAGTGATCAATGAAAGAATCTTATCTTCTTAACCAGACACTCTTGTTATCAGATTAAACTTCTCAGAGTAATAAATGTTTTCAAGAGGAGTTATATTAATCTTACTTCAGAGCCATCTATTGTGAGTTAGATTAATTAAAGATCTTATACTAGATGATATAGAACTATAATATAAGCATTCCCAGAATGATTTCTGGGTTTAAATTCTTGTCTTCATTGCTGAAGAAAAAGCCAGAAACTAGTCTAGAGGTAGTGATATCACAGCATTATATCATTTAATGTTTATGAATTATCAAGATGACAATAGAGAGCAGTAATGTAATGGTACAGTCTTTACCAATAAACATCATGTATTACATTTATACTTTCAAAATTAAACATTGTTCATGAATTAACTTTTTTTTCTATCTTTATTGTAGCTTCAGTCTATTGAAAGTTTTTATTTGTTTTAATTATTTTTAAGTTAATTAAATTTGTAGTTTGAACTCCATGCATCATTCACATTATTTAAATTCTTACATTTTGTGATTATTTCAAAGGTACAAATTTGGTTTTAAACTCCTCATCTACTTATAGGTGTTCTATGCCATTTCAAATCCATGCATATATTTTTATTAGCTTGTATATGACTTTATATCCAAATACTAATAAAATATAATCAGATGGTTAGATGTTTTGTAATGCAGGTACATTTAAACACTAAAGCTGACAAATTGAGCTTCAATTCAGAAACCTTTAGCTCTTCTGTTTGCTATTCTATCACTGTTCTAAACCTTACAAAGCAACATCAACCCACCTCAGCATCTCCCAAGCCAATAATCATTAAGGATAGTACGCAAGAGATTATCAAAAAAATGTTTTTATTATTTGAAAAAATAAAATGTATTTGATTTTGAACACTATTAAGATGTCTCTCTAAACATTTTATGTTAGAATTTTTAAAATAAAAAAAACTAAAGATACACAATTTGTTATTTTCTGTCAGTTCAATTTCTCTTTTTTTGCATTTTTTATAAGACTAAGACTACATACATAATTTTTATTAGCATTTTAAAACTCCGACACTGATTTTCATTAATATGGTTTCTTATAAGTATTATAATAAAAGTGTAGAACTTTGTAACAAAATCATAACAATAAAAAACTTAAAAAAATATAAACAATATTCATTAAGGCTGTAGCCTCAATCACATGCGTATAAAATGCGATAAATTATCGTAATAGATTTCTCACTATAAAATCTTTCCATTGACTCGCTGTAAATCGAAAGATTTCACGAGTATTAATGTGTAATAAGAAATGTGGACTTAATTAGTGAAGTATTGAATAGCTTCACACTCTCAGATCGAACCGCTTCAGCTTCACCTATTTAAATAGAAAGTAGGTTGAAGTAAAGAAGGGTTCCCCTCTTTTCTTCCAAGAGTAAGCTTGTGGTTTTAAAACCTGTAGAGGTCCCTACTATCGCATTTTATACGCATGTGATTGAGGCTACAGCCTTAATGAATATTATTTACATAATGAATGTGCATTTAAATAAATTTATAATTACAACTTTAAATTATCGTAATAGATTTCTTACTATAAAATCTTTCCATTGACTCGCTGTAAATCGAAAGATTTCACGAGTATTAATGTGTAATAAGAAATGTGGACGTAATTAGTGAAGTATTGAATAGCTTCACACTCTCAGATCGAACCGCTTCAGCTTCACCTATTTAAATAGAAAGTAGGTTGAAGTAAAGAAGGGTTCCCCTCTTTTCTTCCAAGAGTAAGCTTGTGGTTTTAAGACCTGTAGAGGTCCCTACTATCGCATTTTATACGCATGTGATTGAGGCTACAGCCTTAATGAATATTATTTACGTAATGAATGTGCATTTAAATAAATTTATAATTACAACTTTTAAAAAATATAAATTATTATTAATTCTTACTACTCAAATATACACCTCAACGTAAAATGTCAAAAGTTTAGTCCAAAATAAATATCTAGTAAGTGGGAGGAATCGATTTTCAAAAAAAAAAAAAAACTCATAAGATTTATTCTATATAAAATTAATAAAAAAAAAATAAGATTAGATCAGAAAAAATCAAAAGGATCAGTTTTTGCCTAATAAATTAGCATTAATTTGAGAGAATAATTATTCTTTGCATGTTGGTTAAAATGACTCCATCAGTTCTGACTTGTGGCCTGTTACGATGCTGTAGACATTCAGGGATTTCTTCTTTACTAATTTTTCTTATATTATGACATGAAGATAATTAAACTGGTACAAAATAACTGATCTAATGGGTTTGATAACATGATGATACATTAAATGTAATAGAATATGAAAGCAAAAATTAGCAAATATAAATAAAAAGTATGTGACGATATTCAGAAAAATGTAACAGACAGTTGACTATATCAAACAGTAACATATGGAGTTCGATAAAATTATGGCAACTGGCTTTCACTCTGAACTATGGTAACCAAGAAAAGTACTAATTAGACAAGTACAATTACTTGATGACTGATTTTAATTGGCAATGTCAATTACTAATTAGTACTTTGTTTAATTACACCATAGCTAAAATTTATCTATAAAGCACAAACAGAATTATCATTAAAGTTATTAAACAATCAAATGGATAATTGCTTTGAAGTTCATAAGAAGTTTGAGTACTTGATGCTATGGAATGGATTTGTATTTACTTATACCTTAAGCTCTAGAGTCTGCTACCATCCAAAGCATTAAAATTATTAATATATATAAAGATATTGCAAAAACCTCACACTATTCTAGTGACTTAGGCTTCTAGCATAAACTAAAATATGGGTTTGAACCTGATTTTTTTTTTAAAAAATCAGGTCATTTAAAATTTTCAAACAGGATTTTTATTTGCTAAGTATAAAATAAAACAGGGAACAAAAATAAAATTTTCATCAACTAACAGTTGATTATCCAGTTGATTAGCGATTGGGTTTGTCTTTGATTTCAATAGGTCTATAAAGAATCAATTTGAAGAATCTTTCATTTGCCATGGCTTGTATATTTATGTATATACTATATATAGAGCTTGCAAAATAAGCTCTTAACAAGCTTTGAGAATATCCTCAACCCCAGACCGGTGTCTGCTTCTGGCATCATCAGTGAGGTGCCAGGATATAAGCTTTAGATTAAAAATACTAGGACAAGTCCAGCACTTTATCTAATGTATAATTATTGAGTAGAAAATCTGAAATTTTCAGACATCCATATATTAATAACTTTAGCAATGTAAAATTGTTAAAGCCTTAATAGCAAAAAATTAAATTAAGTCATATGACATCTGACTTGATTTTTTTTTATCATTTTATGTATATACTATATGCTGAAAATCATATTTTTCCAATAAAAAGTAATCTGAAATTTTTAATTTAATAAAAACAATTACAATCTATATATAAAAAATAAATTGTTTAAGTTGTTCATGAAGTTGTATGATATTCATGCATCAGAAGTAACATATAGAATTTAGCCTTAAGTCTATTCCTCCACAATTGTGCTAATTACACAAAGCAACAGATATCTAGCATCTACACAAATAAATGAAAATAAATACTTATTAGTGCATTTGTAAAAAACACACCCTAGGTGGCATTACTGTATGGAGAGTTTTGCCTCTGTTTTGACAATGAATATTTCTACTGCTATACTGATTCTTTATGTCATTTTTTCTACTTTACATTATCTTCAAAATTTAAGTTTTATTTTCTTACAAACTATTCTAGCAATCGGTGTGAGATAGATAGATTTATGATTTCTTATATATATATACTGATTCTATTACATTAATCAAAATTGATTCATATTTTTTATACATATTTTTCCGTGATTTCTTTTTCCAAAACCGATTCTTTCAATTTTATTCAGACAAAATAGAATCTAAGACTTGAAGTATTAAAAAAAAGAAAGAATGAAAAGCTTCTCTGTAGAATGAAAATAAATTTCAAGGTAATAAAAAAATTGTTCTAGATGAAATTTTAAAAAAATCTATTATCTGTATTTTGATAAATTTATATATAATAAAAACCTAAATGTATATATATATGTTAAAACGAAGATTTGCACGGGTTAAATATATAAAATACATATTTTGCGGGTTCATCCGTGTTAAAAACTTTTAATATCAATATAATGACGTTTCGACTTGGTGACCAAGTCGAAACGTCATTATATTGATATTAAAAGTTTTTAACACGGATGAACCCGCAAAATATGTATTTTATATATATAAGTCAATTTAAAAATACTATGTTCTAGTTAAAAAAGAAAAATTCTGGAAATGTGATTTATTAGTAAAAAATAATTATAATGATTTAGAAAATGTTAAAACATTTAACAACAGAAAAGATTTGAATGTATAATAAAGAAAATTCATTTAAAGCTAAGCTTTCAATACTGAATAATATCATAATCATAGCATTATATGACTAAAGAAAGTTGAGATCTAGATTTAAAGTCACTTTTGAATACTAAATTAATTAATAAATTTTAAAAAATCTAAATTAGTCACTTTGAATCTAATTCAAATTTTTATAATTCCCTCTGAAAAAAAAATTGTGTTAAAATTAGTAACTTTTTTTGGTTGTGTAATTCTGCAAGATATCAAGTGGGTCCTAAAAGAAATTATATAAGAAATTGTTCAGAAAATCATGTGACATTTTAATGCCAAGTGGTAGATTAAGAATTTATTAATCCCAATCATTTAATCTATGCTATTTTTTATTTTTTTAATTACGTTATTCAATCACAATTAAATTGAAATTTTCAGCTCTGAAACCACCATTTTACCCAATTGCTTAAGTATTTTAAAAAAATGAATCCTTGTATTAATTAAATATTTAAGATATAATATTTTAAATTTTAAATTGAGACACCACTTTTATTTATTTCATTACAAACTTTGGTACTTGTGTATTAATCCTGTGGCACAACACATACTAGAAATGCTGCACCATTTCACATCCACGATAAATGTGTAATATTGCAATTAAGTCAAATAAATCCAAGTAAATCCTGGTATGTTGTTATCTGATGTCATATCAAAAAGTATCTCCGATTTATTTTTTTTTCCAAGTATTTTTCAAGGTTTCTTATCATATATGTGATCTTTTTTTTTGCCCAGTTATTGTCAAGATTTCATTCTGTCAACAGCTTGATCTTAATTGCAATTTTTCTTCACAGTTACTATCATCATATTTTTTTTTCATAGATACTGTTTGTTTTAATCTCATCATTGCTTAATTAAGTTGATTGTAAGTGAATAAATAACAGTACTTTCCTTTTGATTTACATTGCATAATTGTCATGACTAAATGTTTTTGTTTGTTGAAAAGTCCAAAATGATGACAATTTGGAACCTTCTGTCAAGTGAAATGGGTGCCATGTCGTATTTCCAAAAAAAAAAGGAATCCTCTCATCTCAAAAAATTTGTCCACATACCCATCCTATGACCATGTACATTCATTCCTTGGACAAGCAATGGTGTTGCAACATTTGAGAATGCAACAGTAGATTTGGCATTCATAAGGGAATGTGGTTAGATGTTTTATATATAGTTGAGCTTGGAAATTAACCTCCATAGAATAGGGCAAAATAGAACTTGGCTTAGCAGATAAGATGGTGATTGACTGGAATAACTACTTGCGACAAGTGTGTACAATTGCTATGCTCAAACATGAAAAACAAAAAATTGGAGTGCCTGACAAAATCATTGAGATAGATGAGAGCCTATTTTCCAAAAGAAAAACCAATCTGGACACCTTCTTCCTAAACAGTGGCTGTTCAGTGGCTTGTGCAGAATGACTGGTGAGTGTTTTATTATTAGAATTTCAGTGGCAATTCTCATGGAAGCCATCAAGCAAAATGTAAATGAGGTTTGACCATATATTCTGATTGTGGGAAGGTGTACAAAAGTGAAAAATTGAGAAGTTCCAGTTATGACCATTTTTGTGTAAACCACAAGTACAATCTCATCAATCCAGAAACAGGCATCCACATGCAAAACATCGAAAGACTTTGGGGTTCCACAAAATGGTGTAATAAGCAACAATGGGAAACATCTCACTAACAATTGGATTCATATTTGGCCGAATTCATATGCTGCAGGTGTCTTAAAGATGAGGATGCATACATTTGCGTAATAATTGTCTGCCAATATGAATAACTAATAAAAGTTGTGTATGTTTTTATTTTGTGGGAAAATGTTTTTTTTTTACTTATTACCATTTTTTGACAAAATTCTGTTCAGGCAATACTCTCTGAAATTATGTATTTATATTGGAGGGGATTTTTATCTGGAAAATTTGATTGACCTATAAATAAAATTGACCAGACCACTTACATTTATTTATTGTGACAATTCCTGTTATATATTGCACAGTAAGTAACATATGTATACATTTTAGGCTTTCATGAATAATATTTTAGAAATTTTGATAATTTAGTCACTGTTCAGTCCATAATAGCATGTGCTATCTTTAGTATTGTTATACTTTTTCATCTAAACTTCATATATATTTATTGCAAATGCCGTATGTATTTATTGAAAATGTCATATATATTTTATGTTTTTTTTTCCCATAAATAATATTTATGTTTATTATTTTATGTTTTTTTAAATAGTATTTTAGGGAATTTTTGTAATTTGTTGGTTAAAATTGGTACATTTTATATTTTTTCATCTAAATTTCATATATATTTATTGAAAATGCCACATACATTTTCTTTTTTAAATTATATATCAGGGAATTGCTTAGAAATTAACCCTTTAATGTATATTTAATGTATATTTCTGCTGTGAAAGTCATATATGTTTCTGGTAAAATACGCTCCAAAGTTTTTGAAAATTACCGATTTTATGGTGTTTTGTTTAATGGCATCTCATATTAATTGCTTAAAAATTATTTATAGTGTGTATTAGTCCTGTGATATGGAGCATGTATCAGACATGCTTCCCCTTTTCATATATGCATTCAACCATATAAAAGATCCATATACACATTATTTTCATAAATTTTTGTGAAAATATCATGTATAAGATCTGCGTACATGTTATTTTGGTCAGATCACAAGATTACAAAGTTATCAGGAGATTGATACTTATATGAAAAAGTGCAGCATGTCTAATATGTGCTCCATGTCACAGGAGAAATATTTAAGTACTCAAACTTTAGTCTGAGCTATGCCAATTTTGTGCAAGAGTTGCAAGGACTGAGATCCAGTAGGCATGCATTTAGACATCACTTTTCCACTTTTCAGTAGGCCCCAGGAGAAATAGATATCTTTACAAAAGCCTTTAATTCAAGTTATTTGTCTGCAGTCTATATAAAGAAATGTGTTAACCATGTCTAGAGTTAATTTTTGATTCCCTGGTGTCTACTTTATCTAATCAAAACTAATGAATATCAACTAAGTCATGAAACTGATCTCCAATGATACTGATGAATATCAACTATTAATAAAGCTGCCTTACAGTGATACCAGTGAATCAATCACACATGGATCTAGAGATAAGTACCTCTAGCAAAAATCAATAATTTAAATTAATAATGGATTTTCTAATTTAAGAAAAAAAAACCTACAAAAATGCTAGAAAACAGTTTCAAGATTCAACATATCCTAACAATGTTTGTGTATAGAACTTAAAGTAAAATAGTATTGATAAAAAAAATTATTATTTAAATTTAAAAAGACATAATTTTAAAATGTATTTAATTTGTAAATGTATATATTATAGTTTAGTTTAGTTTACCTTAACATTTTTAAGGGATGGATATTGTCATATTTTTTGTGAGAAAAATGAAATTTAGCAATTTAAAAATCTCTCTGTTTATTTCAATGTATATTTTTTGTATACTAACATTTAAGTTTCATCATCATCATCAACCATTATTAATCCACTGCAGGATGAAGGTCTCTCCAAGTTTAATCCATCTTCTCCGATCTTTAGCTTCTCTTCTCTGCATCACCCCTGCACACTTTCTTATTTTATCCATCTCACATGTGGTCTCTTTCTGGGTCTTTTACAATCTCTGGGAATCCAGTTTAAAATTTTAATTGTCTATCTATTATCATCTCTTTTAGAAATATGCCCAGCCCAATTCCACTTCAATCTTTTAATTTTTTCAATGAGGTCAGTAACACCTGTTTGTTCTCTTACCCATACATTGCATTTACAATCTCTTCTTGTTACTCCCAACATACATCTCTCCATACTTCTTTGAGTGGTCTGAACTCTCTGTATTGCTCTTCTATTAACTGTCCAAGCCTCAGATCCATAAGTAAGAACTGGTAAAACACATTTGTTAAAAACCTTCTTTTTCAACCACATAGGCATATTTCCTTTTAGTATCAAGTTATTTCTACCAAAAGCACTCCAACCAAGTTTAATTCTATGATTAATTTCCTCCATTATGTTTCCATCTGTATTAATAATCTGACCAAGATATTTGTAACTGTTAACTTCTGCTAATTCATCATAATCAATCTTTATGTTCATATATTGAGCAAATCGATTAAACATTACTTTAGTCTTTTTAACATTTATCTTTAGTCATACTTTCCTACTTTCATCTGATAACTCCTGCAACATTTCCTGCAGCTCTGAAGCATTATTTGCAAAAACAACTACATCATCTGCGAAATCTAAATGACTTAAATAATCTCCATTTACTTTCACTTCTTTAGTTTCCCATTTTAATCCACAAAATACTTCTTGCAGCACTGCTGTAAAATGTTTTGGAGATATGGAGTCACCTTGTCTTACACCTTTATCAATGTTGACTTTCCCAGTATCATTATGTAATCTAATTGTTGCTGTTGCATTTTTATAAATATTCTTTAAAATATGACAATATCCTGGATCTATACCTTGATGATCCAATGCTTTAATCACTGAAGAAATGTTTATAGAATCAAATGCCTTTTCATAATCTACAAATCCAAAACATAATGACAACTTATATTCATTTGTCCTTTCTATAACTTCTCTTAATATCTGGTAATGATCTACTGTACTAAAACCAGTTTTAAATCCAGCTTGTCCTCTTGGTTGGTGGAAATCCAATGTTCTCTGTAGATGAGTTGTAATTATCTTGGTAAAAATTTTATATAAAATTGATAAAAGACTGATAGGTCTGTAATTTCTAATATCTTCTTTAGCACCTTTTTTAAATATTAATATTATTACTGCATTCTTCCAATCATCTGGTACATCTTTATCATTTAGACATTTGGTATATAACTTTGCTTAAAAAATTTTTATTTCTTCACCTGCTTCTTTTAATATATCAATTATAATTCCATCATTACCTGGAGCCTTTCCTTTCTTCATACATTTAATTGCATGTTTCACTTCTTCATTTAAAACTCTGGGGCAATTCAGAAGATGTAATAGAAATAGGAGGTACGTGTACTTTATTACTATATATTTCTTGATAAAAATCTTCTACCAATTTCATGATGGCATCTCTCTTTTTAGTAATAATTCCATCTTTTCTTCTTATTGCAGATATAAATTTCCTACCAATACCAAAATGTTGTTTTACATTCTTGAGACTTTTATTTTCTTCTACAGCTTTACTTGCTAGTTCACAGTTATACTTTCTTATATCATTTTCAACTCTTTTCCGCACCATTTTACAAAATTCGAGATATTCAATTTATTTTAATGCATCATTTTTGTATATATTCATATTCCTTCTTTTCTTCATAAATTCTCTAGTCTCAGTAGAAATTTCATTGGTCAATTGCTGCTTTTTTCTACCAGCTATCTTTGTTGCCATTTTTAAAAGTGTATCAGTTATTTTCATAATAATTTCATTCAAATCTGAATCATGTTCAAAATCTACTAATACTTGAAACCGATTTGTAAGTTCTAATTTAAATTTATTAGAATGTTTCTGAAGATTAGGAATATCAACTGTAAATATTGTTTTTCTTAATAATTTTTATCTCTCTAGTTTTACATTAACACGTATCTTACACCTTACTAATTGATGATCACTTCCTGTGTTAAATTTATTAAGAACATTATAATCTTGAAATATGTATTTCCTGTTAGTCAAAATATAATCCAATTCTGCTGTATCTTTATTTGGATGCTTCCATGTCCATTTCCTTTTAACATTTTTCTCAAAAAAAGAATTCATAATATAAAGTTTTTCTTTTTCTGAAAACTCCACAAGTCTATGTCCTCTCTCATTTCTATTACCATAACCAAAATTACCTACAGCACTTTCATTTTTCATTTGTTTACCAATTCTAGCATTAAAGTCTCCCATAACAATTTTAAAATGTTGTTTACTCTTATCAAAAGCCTTTTGTACATCCATATAAAAATCTTCTACTACTTCATCACTATGAGAACTTGTTGGGGCATAAACCTGAATTATCTGCATTTGGTATCTGCTATTAAGTTGTGTAACTAATCTTGCCACTCTGTCTGATACACCATCAATCTCCACAATATTGTTCTTTTACTTTTTATTTATAATAAATCCTACTCCACTTGTATTTCCAATATTTATGCCTTTCTAATAGAGTATATGTCCACTTTTTAAATCAATTGTCTTTTCACCTTTTCTTCTAACTTCACAAAGTCCAATAATGTCCCATTTAATATAAGACAGTTCTTCTTCTAATTCTTGCAATCTTCCTTCACTTGATAGTGATCTGCAGTTATAAGTACTTAAATAAAAATTTATCATCAAATGGCAGCCTGGGTCCGCAATCAGGGAATTCTTAGCACCCTCCGCCTTTGGCCACCAACCGCTGCATTGGTTGGTGACTTTACAGCCTCCTGGGAATAAGGGCCATGGTTTAGTTTTGTCTGTCATAATTGTATATATGTACTGGAAAAATATTTATCATTTACACAAACATTCATTCTGCCTTATCAGGCACTGAGAATAAAGACCATGGTGTTTCTCGATCTTAAACTCAGAGGTAAAAAGCCAATAAACTCATTTGGCATATGTTTTGAAGTCCATAATTTTTTGAATAATAATTTTTACAGATATTTTGGATAATAATAAAATTAAAATAAAATAAAATTATTATTTAGTTAAAGAACAAATATATACTGAAGGGTAAAAGGATCAGAATTTTATAATAAAAAAGTGTGTATTTATTTTTAAGTATTATAAATTGAATTACCTTCAAAGTATTCTCCGTTTGATGAAGTGCATCAGTATAAATGAGTTCTCCTCTTTTTGAAGTATTCCTGAAATTCTTGCAAGTGATACCATTTAATGCTTCCATCGATTTTTTTTTCAACAATTCCAAGTTTGTAAATTTTTTTTTAGGCATTTTTTCATTTGGGAGAATAAAAAGAAGTCACCCAGAGCAAGATCAAATGCATTTAGCTTATGGATAGATTGGATCATGCTATTTTTAGTTTAAAATTATATCACCCTCATAGCTTTGTATGCTGGTGCATTGTTGGGATGGCGCTTGTACTCCCCACTTTGCCAAAAATCAGGATGTTTTCATTTTGCCTCACACAAAGTTTTTAGCATCATCTTGACATTCGTTTTCACTCATCATGTTTTTTTGGGATGGAGTGAATTTGACACTTTTATTAAATCACTTTTAATTTGCTTGCCATTTTCTCTAACCGAAAACCGAATCTAATGTGGTTCCAACTTTTCACCCATTACAAAAATCAACAAATAAATGAGACGCACTTAACAAAACCATTTACTATAACTCTCCATGATTTCTATTGATGATGACAGATGGAAGACTAATACAGAGGAATCTCTTTAAAAAGCATGTATTGCAGAAGCACATATTACAATGTGCTTGCCCTCTAGAAAATGATTCCTTTTATTTTGGGCACTCCCTTTTCATATTCACATCATATAATGTGTGCATATATGACCACGGTGTACTTAAATAAATTTCTTTGTTTTATTTTCATTAAGAAATATGTTGTTAATTTATTCAAACAATCTATTTTTAGTTTATTTCTATTCTCATGTAGATATGTTTTTCCCCAATGATTTAATTGGTTAGTGAGGGTAATCATCATTCTCAAAGCCTATACCTTCTGCTAACTATGACTCAAAATCAATAACTAGAAAAAATTGATAACGATGTAGAAAGATTCAAATAATGTCTGGATGAGAGGAGGGTTTCATGTGGTGTCCAAATAAACACCTTTTACCTGCAGACTAAATACAAAAAAAAAAAAACATCCATAGCAGATTTTTTTTTAACGATTTAAGGCTAAATTACATTGTTGTAAATGTAACCATTGTTTTTGAAAAGACATTATTATGAATTTAAAATATTACAGAGAGCTTGATTTTACCATCATTAATAATTTGAAATATGCATATTTGATGTATATTATATCTTATTATGTCTTATGATATTATATCTTATTGTAATCAAATTTCTTAATTCAATTTACACATCGTTATTACATATTTAGCAACAGCTTGTGGCCAGTCATAGCTATCTGCACACAGACTTCCAGTTATTCTCTTTCTATTACAATGTATATATAGATATAAAACAATAAAAATAATAAATATAATAATTAACTATTATATACATCAAGAATGTTTGTCAAAGCAACCTTTATAAGTAAAAAGTGAATCCAGTCTAAGATATTAATATAGACAATAAAATTGACATTTGAACAGTAACAGATTGACATTAATAATTTCTAGAAATTTAAATAAATTCCATTTAACAAACAAACATAACTTGTTTTGAAAATAGACTAGAGAATTATCATTTTTACAAACTTTCAACCCCTACTGCTAACCATTATTATTTAGATAATAAATTTTTTTTTTAACAGTTAGATGATTTATAAATATAAATTACATCGATCTATTATAAATAAAAGATGAATCCCAGTTTTCAATTTGTACAATAAAATTGACACTTGGATTATAACAAAATTGTCTCAGCAACAAATTGAATATTCTTGGTATAAATAACCATAGGCGCTTTTAGGTGATTTATATTTATGAAACATCTAGCTTTGAACAAAATCAGATTTATTAGCTCAAAAATAATGAGTGGCAATAAAGTTTAAAAGTTTTTAAATGACAATATTGGTCTACTTTCAAAACAGATTATATTTGTCTGTTTAACATGTTCTGATACAGTCGTGACAACACCACTAATTGTAAATGTTTATAATTTATTTATCTTCATTTTAAGTTTTCTGGGAAAGTGTGTAGACTAGTCATTTTCTTCCATTTTTTGCCTTTTTAAAGAGATATATGCCATGTTTTTCTATGACAAAAATTTAATTTATTATGAATTTTTATTTAAACAATGTCATTTATTTCCCCTCCACTTTCACTTATTGGTTTTATAATGAAATGATAGCATTATATTTTAGACAGAAAAAAAATAAATTCTGGCATAGATTCAAGCATCAATAATTGGCCCTCAGATTTTCAAGATACTTTATCATCTAGCTATTCTAATTTGTATATTTTTGAAAGATTAATTTCTTTAGCAGTGAAAAAATGAAGAAGAGATAAGCAACCTGCACTTACAAAAGCTAATGGTATAGCAGGCTCTTCATCCTTCTGAAAATGCCACCAAACATAATGGAAATCAAAGTAAGTGTTGGCCCTATTGGATTATTCTAGCTTGAATTTTTCATTTCACGTGAGCAGTAAATTTTATATATTTTTTATTTACTTTTCACTTATAAAATTATTTTTAAAAATTAAAAAATATGCCAAAAATGCAGAATTGAAAAGAAGGGTCAAGTTGTGAATTCTTTATTTCTATGACAAGAAAAAAAACATAAAATTAGATCTATATATGAATAGATATGTGCAATATAAAATTCAAAGCTGCAGATCAGATACATAAAGATATTGATTGAGCAATTACTAAATTCACTAGTCATAATACAATGTGACAATATGATCACTCAGAACTAGAAAAGTGAAGGCTTGAATAATGAGTCTGTGCAGATAATAATAGTGGGTATGTGCACCATACAGAATTTTACATAAGTGAAAATAAAATTTCTTACAACAGCCAATGTCTGAATACTAAAGATGTAGTTTAATAGTTTTCCAACATTCATAAGGAAAGGGTTGTGTTGTTTGCCTTAAAAAAGAGTGTGAAAAATTATACAGTAAAAGTACATAGAGAGGTTGTTTTATTGCTTATCATCTAAAATTGAAATAAGCAAAGTATCTCTTCAAAGTTTACCTAATTTAGTTTCTTCAAAAATACTAATTGATGTGCAAGCTCCATACAACTACCTTTGGTACGGGTGCTTCAACTTTGAGATCAAAAGAAGATGAATCATGCATAGTTCTGTTGGATAAGTAATGTTTGTATTTTTATTTGTGTGTTTATTCTTTTGTTATATGGCTGCAATAACATTCTATTATTTGTAATCAATTCTTTTGTAATTCTCACTTGATTTTACATTTTATATTAAATTCTACCTCATAAAATAAAATCTTTTTTATGACATGAAAGGTAAGACAGAAAATAAAAAGAACCTTATTAATATTAATACCAGAAATATACTCAACCTATAGAAAGGCTGTCATGTTTGAAAAATTATTTTTAATTGCTTACTTTAACAAATTTCAATTATGCATGGTATATACAGCTTTAATTATATGCTACCCAAAACTAAATGCTAATATATATTATAACATCTATTTCCCCTCTCTAAATATAACATTTCAAACTTGAATTTACATGCTTTAATCACATTTTCTTTGTGATTTAAATACTATACCTATTTAGTTCTGCAGTGTAGTTAAAAGCATGTGTACTGATTTTTTTCCAGCCATTTTCTCCTTCTAAAAGTTTTATTCCAATACCATATTTTTTTAGAATCCAGAAATATACCTAGCTTGTGGAAATGCCTTTGTTTTTTAATAGTTTTTTTTTAATCAGTTGCTGTAACAAATTATTTCCTTTGCATAAAATACTTCATAAAATAATTATGGTGCATTAATGTGTTTAACTACATCACGTATTGGATCTGAGCCATTTGCAGCCTGAAGAGTATGTAAAACAACTTATTCATTTCTCTTCATTCAATATACAGACTCCTGCAAGAAAAAATTTCTTATGGGTTTTTTTAAAAAAATGGAAGTATCAATGATTATACTTTCTGGTGTTTTGAACTAGTGGATTATCATAGATAAGTCATGTTATATGCCATTTTAATGGTACATTAACAAGGAATATAATGAACCTAATTAATAATAAGAAAAAACATTTATCTAATAAAATTTAAAAATTCTGAAGAAATATAAAAATAAAATTTTTTAAAAATGTTAAAATTTTATCTTTTTTAATTTTGAAAATGTAATGACTATATTTTTTCAACTTTATTATATTCTTTGATATTTTATCTTTCTGATAGCATAAACTAGATGATTTTTCCATAATGCTAATTGAAATTATCTTAAAAATTGTGTCTCCTACCAATTTTCCAAAATCCAATATGGTGTTTTTTCATCTGAACAGGTTTTAATGGGGTTTACTTAGAAATTAAAAATCTCAATCTGTTACAGTTGAAGTGTCAACTATATTGTTTATGTTAACATCTTACACCAGAGTGAAAATTGACATCAAACTTTGATTTATAAAATTTGCCTTGACAACAGATTAAAGATTCTTAATGTAGATAAGCATGGGCTTCCTTCAAGTCATTTGCAAGTATGAATCATGTAGCTTTAAGCAAAATTAAATTTTACATTGTATTTCTGCCAGTAATAAAGTTTCAATGAGATTTTCATTGCTGTTATGCAACCATGCAAGCAAACAATAAGTAACTGGAAATGCAAATTGAAATCTCTTCATCTAGTAATAGTATTTATTTGTCTATCCCCTTTCACCTCTATAAATCAAAAGTAAAATTACTAATCCTGAGCAATTAGCTTACTTAATTTACAGTTGTTTTAATTTTCTATATCTCACGTAATTCTTGTGAGTACTGGTGATTTCTCCTTATTTTGTTTTATTCGGAATATTTTATTTTTGCCTTAATAATATTTGTGACTATGATAAATGTAAGGGATTTGAACTCAGACCTTCATTATCCACACTATCTCATACTTTTGATGCACATGACCACACACGTGCAGAAAAGATAAATAATCACCAATATATGTATTTCGTGCTACACCAGCACCCCATCTGTTGGTCCAGATTACCATCTCCCATACATATACATAATCAGTGCTCAGTTTATATTAAGATAGCAAATCCTTACGCTTAATAGACAGGCTTCAACCTACTCCAACTCTTCAGCCATCCATACCATTGAAAATCTGATGATAGAATTCCTAAATCCCATGCAGATGCAATATTGTTGTCAATATTGTGTGTCTATGATAAGCGGAGTTGAATAATTTTAAATTAAAAATTTGAGTTAACACTTGGCTTTCTTTCGAATTTTTTTGTAGATGGGGGAGGGGGAGATATAATACAGTATTTGCATGCAAGAAGCAAATATCTTTGGCACGGGGTTTGTCTTAACTTATTAATAATGCATTTTTTATCTCAAATCGAATAGATACTTCGATTAAAATATTATAATATCACCTTACTCGTACAAAATTGCAAATATATAATTAGAAAAAAGAATGTGAAAGATCTGAATTTTACACGTTAATAAAGCAAAAAGTTATTCTGAAAAAAAAAAAGCAAAAAGTTCAATAAAGTTTATATTGTAAGTTTAATATTAAATAAGCTAGAAGAATTCTCTAAAGAAATGGAAAGCTGCTATAGATATTGATTAGGGGTTTTAGCTGAGTTATACTTTCTACTGCTATCTTTTTTCAACTTGCTTTCAGTTAATTAATATATATAAATTTAAAATAATACTGTTTTACTAACAAAATAATTGTTTATTTTCCATTTACTTATATATTAACAATGAAATATTGCTTAGGAGGTCATATGATATTTGGGCATCAAAAGTGATAAAGCAGATCTATAATTCTAGTTTTGTTGCATTCAAATATGTCACTTTATTACTGCACTAAACAGTACAAGCTATATATATATATATATTATTGAGGGAAATATATTTAATTATGTCAGTTGTCTGTATATTCTTTACTTAGAATGCATGGGTGTTTAAACACCTTTTTTCTTTGCGTAAAAAGCATTCTAATTTATTAATATTTAATATAAATTTGTATTAATTTTAATCTTAGCCTATCATCAAAACATTTTAAAATGTTTATGTGAATAATAAGTTATATATGGTAACTTTAAAAAATATATAACAAAATTTGGGGAAGTTGATTAAATAGCTTTTTTTTTTTTTTACTGTTTTTTTTTTAATTTGATAATCTATTAAATGTTTTCTTGTTTGTAGTGATTCTTCCACAGGTTCATCTGTGGAAATCTTGTTACAACTTTTACTTCCTCTAAATAATCAAGTTCTGACATCTTCTCAGTGAAAGCCACTGACATTCATGCACATTTGACCACCGGTCCAAAGACCTCGCTAAATCATTCGATTGGTAGTAGCGATGACTGGTTTGTATAAAGGTCAGGGATGTAATATTTTTTTATCTTTTTGAAATGTAATCAAGAGTGCATTTAATAATTTGTGTTCATAATCCAAAGACAAATTTGTAAATAGTGAAGGTGGCCTTAAATAGCTAATTGAAAAGAAAATTCCTTACTGGATTTTTTTCCCCACAGAAAAAGAGGATAAAGAAATATGCTATACTCATTCAAATAATCAACTTAAAGAGTGGTGAGAGATTTTATTTATGACTTAATAATCACTAGATACTTATTTATCAGCCAATAGTTGGATAGCTAGATGTGTTTGGGAATAGCTTGTTGGAAATTTCCAACTACCATAAAATTTTTAGTAAATATGATCTAATTTTGAAATCTGGTGGTCTTGGAAGACATTGTTTTAACCATTATAGTATGATAAATATCAAAAAAATCATCATAATAAATAAAAATACACAATTTATAAATATATAATTAATATTATTTTTTATGCATGCTTTAGGCACAAATCGGTTTAAAAAATGAACATAGAAATATAAAAGCAGCATTCTTTAATATTCTTTTTAATTTTTATTTTTATTGATATTAAGAAATATTTATCGATTCAAAAATCCAGAGTAAATTGTATTAAATAAGTGACAAGCAAAGTTAAATTATTGCCTATGATGACCAAGTGCTGTCTCTTAATCCAATTGTTATAGCTTATTGTCTAGCTATTTTAACATGCTTTTAAGAATACAGTTTATGTAAATGTATTCACTTGAGTACATTTTTTTAAAAAAATTATTGTTTTTCTGAACACATTTTACGATTTATTTTTTTAAAATTAAGTCTACCAAGTTTGGCAATATTTTTTTTTTTTTAATATACACTTTCAAGGACCTACTTTTTTTTTAATTTTATACTTTATATTATTATTATTATTATTATTATTATTATTATTATTATTATTATTATTATTATTATTATTATTATTATTATTATTATTATTATTATTATTATTATTATTATTATTATTATTATTATTATTATTATTATTATTATTATTATTATTATTATTATTATTATTATTATTATTATTATTATTATTATTATTATTATTATTATTATTATTATTATTATTATTGTTGTTGTTGTTGTTGTTGTTGTTGTTGTTGTTGTTGTTGTTAGCACAGACTTTCACACTACCCACTACTCTCCACTCTATCTCATAACACTGATGCACCCAAACACATATATGTCGAAAAGATAAATAATCACCAATACACGTATTTCATGCTATACCAGATTGTCTTTTCGACATATGTGTTTGGGTGCATCAGTGTTATGAGATAGAGAGTGGTGGGTAGTGTAAAAGTCTGTGTTCATATACCCTATATATTACATATATTGATACAGGTATATAATAAGCCTGTATTTCAGTTATTGTTATTATTATTATTTTCTATTAAGTAAAATTGTTAATATAAAAATGGAAAAAATATTCAAAACATCTTTATATGCATTATTTTTTAAGATGGATGAGGATTATTCATGTCTGCAATCTGGACGCTATATAGTAATGCAATATATAAAATAAAGATGGACTCCATTTAGTTGAATATGAAATTAATATTTTTAGTTGTAGCTTATTAATGTTAAAGATTATATAATATTTAAGATTCTCAATTTCATATTTAGATATAAAGACATCTTTGTTCGTAGTTTTATACATATTTATTTATAAAGCACTGAATTTTAAAATACCATTATTATTACTATTTCTGCTGTCATTATTTATGAATATATTAAACGCTTTTGGTTGGCAAGAGATTTATTCTGAATGCTTTAATTATTAAAAATAAGAAGTTGTAAAATTTCACACATGGCTGAGTAAATGAATTTTAATCATAATACAAGCTTCGAAATGTTAAATTTTAACATATAAATATGAAAAATGTAACACATGGTAGAAAAAAATTAAAAATTGCAAATGTTTTTTAAAAAAAAAAATTAAGTAAAATATTTCAAAATAATTTTAATAAGAAAAACTTTAAAATAACAACCAAGCATTATTATAAATGCTTTTAAAATATTTTAATGTCTATTCATTACTTTATTTGGTAGTTTCTATTTTATAATAACTGTTTAGTCTAATAGTAATTTGGAAATGATTTTATATTAAAATAATATCTTTTAATACTGTTTATATTTGATTTTAAAGTTATTTTTTAAGTTGGTTTTATTTTATTACATTTGAAATTAATATCATTTTTGAAGTGCTAATATCACATTTTAGACTGTTTGAAATATAAAAAGTAGAAAGTAAAATTATAGTAACTGAATCAAATATCATTTGAAATAAAATGCCATATTGTTTTTGATTATTTTTAGTTTAAGCTCAAGATACATTTTGTTTAATTTCAGTAAAATATATACTCTACTTAATATTTATTATAATGCCTGATATTTCAACTAAAAAATAGTGATGCTTGGAAAAAGTAGACCTGGTTAATGTAGGCTATAAGTACAACAGTTTACTTAGAACACTTAAAACATTCTACTTCAGAATCAATCCCCACCCTCTATATTATAAAGATACAAATAAGAGGATAGCTCTTCTCTTTATGTATGGGTTATCACAATGTTTACAGAATATATGTTTTGAAGTATTGAATATCAGCTCTCCCCCCTTCCCAAACTTAAACAAACTCCTAGATAACATGAAGGACAGGCTTCCTCTGGAACAGACTCTCCAGATTGTTTATAAAAATATTTGCAATGAATCTTCTTGTAGATCTAGCTACAATGGTGAATTGTACATTAAAAGTACCACCAGATTAGTACAATATAAGTAAATTTACAACCATGCAAAGAAAGACCCTAATGTGAAGTCTGTGTTTCTGGAGCATGAAATGTAATCTGAGGATTGAATCCTCATAATGTTAAGGTGATGTGTTCAGAATGTAATGGTCAGAAAAAAAATTTAAAGAGGCATTGTACATTGCTAATAACACCTACACAATAAACAAAAAAGATTTATGTATCACTTTATCCTGAAAGTGGAATATGTAAATCAACAAATTTACATATTATCTATAAGTTATCAAATTTTACACTCTTCTCTTAATTAATATCAGCTGATAAGTTTGAGCTTTGAGTGTTATGAATATGACCTTCTAGGTTGAAAGCATGGCTCAGCTAGTTATGTTTAACTGAAATAAATCTAATCTGATCTTTAGAAGTCAATAAACACTATTAATAAAATTGCATAGTAAAACAAAAAAAAAAAAATTATTATAGAATTAAAGAAAAGAATGTATAAGATAAAAGCATGGATAATATAAGCAAGAATTTCATCATAAAAAAAAACAAAATAAATAGAAAGTTTTGGATTCCCAAGAGTCATCTTAAATGTAACACATACCACAGGTATTATTAAATATAAAACTAAAATGAATATGCATAGAATATCAAAAGATGCAAAGAACTTTTCATAAGAAATAATATTAAGAGATGATTAAATATTTTTAAGAATTTCATTTCATAAAAGTAATATTAAAAACAATATTAGCAAACCATAATCTTAGCAACCTTTTCTGGTACCATTAAATAGGACCTCTCCCACCATAAAGCTGACTTTTTCTCCATCATAATGCATTCCATCTTTTCCCATGTAAATTATGACACTATCTCCTATTGAAAAGTATGATATGATCTTTTCTACAACTATGAAACATAACATCTTTTCTTTCATAATGCATCACACTATTTACTATAAAGAATAACCTTTTCTTCCATATGGCATATTCCATCATGAAGTATGATATTTTGTTATACCTTGAAGTATGTTGCTTTTCTCAACTTGAAGTTTGACACTTTCCTTCCTGAAGTATAACACACTTTGTCAAGTAGTATGGCATCTTCTTTTAACACAATGTAAAATACATATTTCCTATGTAAACACTGAGTCATATTAAAATCATCAGCACTCATTTAACCATATTTAAGATTTTACCCTCTAGATTTAATAATAGCTAAATATCCTTATTCTCATAAATATTGAATGTTTTCAGTTATGTGAGTTATCGTATCATAACTTAGAAGCAAAGTCTAAATTTGTTTGCTAAGGATCTAGAGAAGTTTCTGAAATTCACCAACCTAGATTTAAAATAATATGAAGTCATTTTAAAAATTAACAAATCATGTGATTGTGTCATACCTAAAAACAATGAAAATCATTAAAATGTAGGAAAAAAGCCTTGAAAATAATTACATCATTACATGTGTAACATATTCAGAAAAATCTACCAAAGTATAAACAACAAAATAAAAATAGATTGGGAATGTTAGAATTACTTGAAACCTATCCCAATATAAGCTACACTGTCTGTGGTGATAACATTAAATAATGAATGAATAAAAACTAAAAAAATACAAATTTCAAAATACCTTTAAATAATAACAAAAAGAATATATATTTATTAAGAAATAGTTTGCAGTGAAAGAATAATAAGGGAACATTCAAGGCATCCACTGACAAAGTAATTGGAAACCAGAACAAAACATCTAAGACATCCATAGTTGATGATTAGACGATAATTAAATACATCAATAATCATAGTTTGGTCTATTATTTTATGGTAACCTGAATATATTTGTTGATGAGGAGATAACAATGATCATTCAAAATGTTAACAAAAATATTAATTGATTTTACCTATCTGATTAAAACCAAATAGGAAAAAGTGTTAAGAATTTAGCTAAATTATAATTAAATAGTAAATATTTGTACAGGTGGTACTGCATTCTATACTTATGATCTTTTTAGTTATACAATACTATATAGGAACTATGCCAACAGTCAAAAATATAAGATAATATCCCATGCTTCTTGACCCTTGACCGAACTAAAGAAGATATTAACTGAGAAGATTACTTTATATTATTTCCTCCCTTCCATACACAAATGTATATTCCTGAATTAATCTGAATAAAATGTAAAGTCTCACGTACTATAATAGATTATATAGTTTAATAAATATTAAAACAAAAATATTTAAAATTAGATTAATAACATGCATATTGCTATTAGCAATATACTTAATAGTTCACAAAAATTTATTGTATTTAACTAGCAATTGTTAATTCAAATAACTAAATAATTTTTAATATATAAGGCTAAGAAATTATTCTTTTGTTCAAGAATTTTTAAAAAATAAAGTTTTTTTTTAAATGATACTTTTGGAAATTATATTTGCAAAATGTTTTACCTGCATAAACATAAAACTCTGAAAGTTAAAAATATTTTCAAAAAATACCTGTTAATAAAAAAAAATTTTTAAATGAATTATTAATTTGTATATGAATGTCCTAGATATATATAGATTTACGATAAGAGTAAGCTTGTAGTTAAGACCTGCAGAGGTCCCTACCTTTGCATTTTCAAGTGCACATGCTTAAAGGTTTATTGCCTTAGCAAATATTAATAAGAAAAATATTAAAATTGAAACCCAACTATAATATAAAATTAAACTTCATTTGTTTGAAATATCTATAAGGAATTGGCAGACTAAAAACTCTACATTTTATGAAGACAAATTTATACAATAGACAACTCCTCATACGGTAATGCCATCTAGTGCAAGCATTAGTAATCAATTGATCAAAAAGGTTTGTGCATAAAATCCCTATCTAGTGCCTACTCAAATCTTTTCACATCCATTAATTACTAAGGCCTGGATTGGGTTACACTTCTATAAGGAGAGTTTGCTACTGTGTTAAGAATTTGCGTAAGCATAGGAAATGGTGATCTTGTGAAGATAAATTTAGCTA
The DNA here is from genome assembly GCA_028023455.1 of Epiperipatus broadwayi. NCBI lineage: Eukaryota > Metazoa > Onychophora > Udeonychophora > Euonychophora > Peripatidae > Epiperipatus > Epiperipatus broadwayi. The sequence continues at coordinate 28,465,252 of JAQFVV010006197.1, forward strand.
TTTAAATTTAGAGTCTTATTAACAAAATCAATTTAATATTATAATTTTGTTTTTTTTTTAGTTTTCAATTTTTATATAATTTTGGAATAATATGCCAGTATGTTTTGTGATTATTCTAGTGCAAATAAAGATTTTGGATAATGAAATTGAAAAAACTCTTTTCCTATATAGGCTAGTTAAAATTGGCAATGCATGATGGGGAAAGATTGATAATGAATCTATTTTACCAAAAATGCAAAGTCAGCTGACCCAAGTCTTTTCTAATTCATTATCCAAACAGAGATTTGATGCAGTAAACCATTCAAGTTGCCGGATAGTTTATTTTAACTAACCTCTAATAGCAAATCTGATGCTAACTAAAAGATACACTATTAATTTTTTGAATAAACTCTATTTAACTCTCTACCATCTCTAAATTGTTAACTTCCATTGGAATGATCTTTTTGAAAATATATTAATTTTACTATAAATATTTTATAGTTATTTTTATATTGTTCAAATTTCTTAATTCGTTCGTTTATGTAGCATAGTGGAATTATTAAAACAGGAGAGAAAAAAGAATTGAATCAAGACTGAAGAAATAATTGGCAATAATGAGAAAGAAGTAGATGAATTTATTGTGTTATATAAGGGTTTTGAAGATAGATGCTGTTTAATTTGGCTAACAGTGATTCTGGAAGTATATCATCATCATTGTCAACCATTATCAATCCACTGTAGGATAAGATCTCTCCAAATTCAATCCATTTTCTCTGGTCTCTAACCTCTCTTCTCTACATCAACCCTGCAAACTTTCTTATTTCATCCATTCAACTCACATATTGTCTCTTTCTGGGTCTTTTACAATCTCTTGGAATACAGTTTTAGATTTCAAAAACTGAGAGATAAAAACTAATAAATTCACTGTGCTGGCTAATGCACGTTTGTGAGCAGTCTATCCATGTTTATATACTTTATAAATAATCATATAGTAAAATCAGCTGCAATGACAAGATGGAGTGGACATTAGTGGACATATATATGCTCTTAAATTTATGACTTCACTTAAAAAGCAATGATTTTGCATCATGTTCTATCTCAACATATCACATACCGTTACCATATACAGTTAAAAATGATTGAAAGAACGTCAAGCGTTGGTGATCGAGAGGTCAGCACAGCCGCCTTACGAGCAGTTGTTCCGGGTTAGCGGGTTCGCTTCCCGGCCGATGCTATGACACATAAAAAAAAATGATTGAAAGATGTTATATGTTGTTTGTATAAAGTTAAGTAAAACTATCCATTACTTATTCAATAAACTTTTTAAAGCAGAAGTCATGAAGTTTTTTTTTAAATATTCAAACAATATATTTTAAAAAATGATTACATTATAATGATAGCAAATGATATAAAGTTTGGGGAAGGGGAGGTAAATATTTTTAATATCAAACATAATTTATCAACTAACATTTGTTTTTCTTAATAATATATTTACACATTGGTGAGTTTCAAAATCATTTTTATTTTCTCTTATCTTTATTTCATTATTATACATATATTTTAATGTTTCCAAAAGCACATTATTTATAATTAAAATTCCAAAGACACAGACTATAGTTTTAAAAATATTCTTTTTTAAAAATTTTAAAATACAACTTTTAATTTAAATATGATATTTATTTAATGTAATGGTTATACAAATCATCATCATCATTAATTATTTTTCAAACAGCAAATCCGATATAATAAAATATCTTCTTCAAGCCTTATGTTTCTTGTTCTGCTTTCAAAATCATGAAACTATATTTCTATTTAAGATCATCAGTCAACTTTTTTTTCTATCTCTTTTCATCACATCCTTTTCCTTTCAGTGTCATATTTTATAATTTTTCTGCTTCTAAAAACATATTCAATCCACTTTTCTTTTATAATTTTTTTTAAATATATTTTCTTATTTACTTTTTTATTACATTATTCATCTTTCCAACTTATCTTCTCTAATTTGCTCCTTTCTTTGTTTTTTCTAATTATCAACATTGCTTAAAACTATACTCCAAACAATTCATTTAACAATTCTTTTCCTTAGATTTAATTTTATTTATTCAAAGAACAACCTCTCATTCTTAATAAAAATCTGTTTGCTATCATATATCTCACTTTAATTTCTTGATTACTATTTCAATCACCACTGAAACAACTTCACTGATATTTAATAGCATTATGCTGGTTGTATGTTTTTTTAAGCTTTTTATTCTTCTGCCTATTTTTTTTATTTTAGTTTTTATTTGCATTTATTTTAATCTCAAGTTTTCTACAACTTTTTCCAATTTTAAATGGCATTTTATTAAGTGATAAGTGCTTCCATAATATTAAAAAAGAACACATATGATAGTCACATTAGTAGAACATTAATGCTATCCAAAGAAATTATTGTCCTGAAAGGCTTACAGTAATGATGAAAAGAACTTGAGAGCTAAAATCTACTAATGATTGATCAATGTATCACTTCCAATGTGATTGAAAGTTTTATTGTCCCAAAACCGCAATTCATTTAATTACTTTTTTTTTATAAAGAAATTATCAACTTTTAATTCCACACAATTTTAAAAATTAAACACAAATGATAACCTATTATTTGTCATGCTTTATTTTTTATATAAGAGTCATTTGTTGTTAAAATTGCATCAAATTTTCAGCTAAGTTTTAAACTTGACTAGTAACAAGATCATGTATTTCTAAATAAATTTTAAATCTTGATTTACAAAAATGCAATTATTTATTTCAATATTATTAATTTTATATTAATATCAGATGTATCCAAGCTATTTTTTTTAATTGATTGCTTTAACCATTTTTCTAAAGATTTTATGTAAATTAAACAAAAAATTTTAATATTATATAAATAAATATGAAAAATATAGGATCATTTTGTATTACAGTTTACTAATGACAGAATTATTGCCTAGTGAGCCTGAAAAGCCTTCATCATTTTTGTAATATTTTTTTTTTAATCAGTTGCTTTAACATTCTTTTTTGCTTTGCAGAATTACTTGTTTTGAATAAAATGTTCATAATTAAATTAAGTCTTTAAATTTAAATTTAAATTTGTAAATATAGCTGTTACATGTAATATGTGAATTTGACACTATTAAGGAAAACTATTACAGGATTACTTCCTTGCATAAAATATTCTAAATTCAGACATTAATGTGGCCAATGTAATAGTTTTTTTAATTGGTTGCAAATTTGACATGTGACAGCCTTAGCCTTACAAACAAACATATATTCACCAATCAGACAATAGAGAAAATAGGAATTTTATATATAAGAAGACTATTAAAAGTGTCAAATAATACCAAATTTTTATTAAAGAATAGTTAGTAATAATAAATAAATAATCATAACTTCTAAATATTTGTAATTGAAAGCAAAAATAATTACCTCCACAGAGTTATATAGTGTCAAAAACCAATGAAAAGACAGAATGATACATTCGATCTTTGGACTCTGTTGGGATATAAGTTTAGTTTTTGATTTGGTTTTAAATTATATGGTGAATTTTATCTGTTGTTTTAATTTATGTGCAGACTAAATATTCTGAAAGCACCATTAAGTCATTCAAAGGGTGAAGAACAAATCTTACTTTTAACAATCTTTGAACATTTAAGTGAAATATAAGTTTTAATAATTATAATAATAAAAAAAATAATCATAACTTCTAAATATCTGTAATTGCCAAGTGGAAGTAATTACCTCTCACAGAGTTATGTAATAGCATCAAAAATCAATAACCATATATTATTGACGAAAAACATTCTTATTTATCACATGATCACTATCTCTTATCTAAGATCTAGATGCAGTGCTCTCAGATCCAAAGCTCCTCACTGACAAAGGCCACAAGCCAGAAACTAGTCTCGGGATATTGGATGAGTAGGCATTGGATAGGGATTTTGTGCACAAGCCTTCTGGCATCCATTGATTACTCTGGTTGGCATAGGGTGGCAGTACTGTGTAGAGAGTTTTGCCTTGTTTATTCTTATTTATATTATTACTATTTAATTTTAATACTTGTTAAAAACATTTTGACAAGTAACAAAAAATATAAATATTTAAATGAATTTTATTTGCCGTTTATACTTTGGCTTTCCTACATCCTTTTTCATTTAATCTAAAGTAAGAAAATGTGGTCCAAATAAGAACAACATTAAGAAGTGTAAAAATAATTAAATGAAAATTAAATAATTTGAAAATTCAAAACAGTGGTATGGTTATCTAAATGCAAAAAAGGGCAATGCCTATGAGCTCATGTGAATAAGGGTCATGTCATATGACGTGGATTTGTTAGTGAAATAGTTTCAAACTCTTTATGTGTTAAAATCATAATTATAGTTCCAATCTTTTTTTCACAGTAATATTTAGTAATTAGTTAAATCAAGCGATTTCAGTATAAAAAGATTTTATCCAAAAAACTTTCAATTAAACAGATTTATTAATAACTGATGACTAAGCGAGAGGTCATCGCAGCCGCCTTGCAAGCAAGTAGTTGGTTGCAGACGGTTGTGGGTTCGCGTCCCGGCCGATGCTATGACATATGAAAAAAAAAAAAAGAATACTTCTTTGACAAATAAATTTAACAAAAGATATAACAATACACGTTATTTATATATTTCTAATAATGTTGGCTGACGTTGAACAATTTTTTTTTAGAGTTAAAAAATAATTAAAGATTTCAAAAGAAATTCTGCTAGCCAACTAAAATTAAAATATTTTACAATGATAGTTATTAACTTAAGGAAGCATTCAAAATAGATATGAGATATCTAATTAGTAATTCTGGGTGAAAGAAAACAAATTAAAACAGATGAGTTTATTAATTTGCTTCTCATGAATTTATTAATTTGTTTTATGTAATGAATAATTAAAAAATTTAACTTAACTGAGTAGAAAGGTTTACATTCACCCTTCTGATAAGCAATGGCACTGTTACTCAACATGTTGCCTGAAGAAAGTGACCATTTATAAGAGAACATAGTTTGAGGGCACCAACATCAACTTCATCATTGCACTTTAGATTCATCTACAGCTGGTCATGACAACTGCTGTCTATAAAATGGTGCAAAAACCATCTCAAAAAGGTAGGCAAGACCATCGTGAACTGGAACAACTACCTATATGAAGTTTGTATGTGGACCTTGTTAGCTGTAGAGAACACAAAATTAGGGGTCCAGACAAAGTTGCAGCAATTGATGAAAGCTTGTTTACTAAGCGGAAGAACCATGTTGGCTGAATACTTCTGAAACAGTGGATCTTTGATAAATTTTGCAGGAAGATAGATGAATACCTTATTGTGAAAATTCCTGATAGAACAGCAACCACTCTTATGCAAGTCACCAAACAGAATGTGGAAGAAGGGTCTACAGTTTACTCTGATTCTTGGAAAGCCTACCAAGCACAGGAATTTCAAGCTGCCATATACAACCACTTTGAAGCAAACCATGGCCTAGAAATCAGTGTTCACACACAAAATAGAGAAAGACTTTGGGGTTTGGTCAAAATAGTGGAATAAAAACAAATAGGAACTGCAACATCAACATCTTGATTCATATTTGGTGGAATTTATGTGGAGGCAAGTACATACACAGATGGACCCTTTCCATTTGGAAAATATTGAACATTTTACTCCACCAAAGTGATTTTCCCATCCCCAATATAATACATCTCTCGCATCATTGTAATTAATATGGCTTTACATTTAAAAATACAATTACAGTTAAAACTTTAAATATTTATGTCTTTCTAAAACTTTATATATGTGTGTTGTTGTTTTTTATATTTAAAATATAAGGGTAAACATATATTTCACCATTTTTAAATAAAGTTAAAACTTTATCTTACAGTTCACTTAGATAAAAAAAAAAAAAAAACATTAGGTTAAAACTTTAAGCTACAATTTGCCATTTAAAAAACGTTTCAGAGTTCTTTTTCATTGTTTTCATTTTTCCATATTAAATATATCTTTCCATCATTGGAAATAATATGTTTTTCAAATTTGAAATTTGGTATTAGACATGCTTTGATATTTTACTCCAGTAACATATTATTTTAATTTTATGATATCTTTAAAATAATACCTTTACAGGATCTGCAGAGAAAATTTGTTGATTAAGTTTGTCTGGAAGCATTATTTTAAATATAATGCAAATTTAGAATAATATGTCACTGGAATAATACATCATAGCAGATATAATATCAAAGTACCGGAAAAAGTATTAATAGGAAAAAATATTTTTTCCTAGAGGAAAAAAAAAGATACATGAAGCAAAAAAAATATCTGAAACTTGTATTAGAAAAGTAATTATTTACCATGTAGTCAGTTGACTGGTTAATCCATTCAAGTGACAAAGAGATAGGCTGAATTCAACAGATTCCTTTATTTGTTAAACAGAATCCCCTCCCACCTTTCTTAGTTGTACTTGTAAATAATATTCATAGATCTGGAAATCTTGAGGTGCCCATTACTCGATAAGATCACCAAATGTACTAAGAAAAACATATCCTACAATATCACTTTCTTCTCACTTTTGAACAAAAACATTAAATACTCTTCTTTTACAGTTTTGAAATTTTAATCTTTGGTTTCAGGTAAAGTTGAAAAAGTGTCTATTCAATGAAAAAACAATAAAAAAAACTTAAACTTATATAAATGTAAATAAAAAATATGTGATATTAATATGTTGTGAAGTTGTTTTTTTTTCACAAATGTTATATTTTATAATCTTTTTCAAAGTCTATATTGAGTTTTACTTTTTTGCTTCTAATAACATTATATTAAAAAATGTTTATATCCTTTTTTCTTATTTTTACTGTCTTATTTTTGCTATTTTTTTTGTTTGATTACTTTTTTTAACATTAGTTACTGATATTTATTTTCTATAACTGTTCATGGTAATGTAACTTCAAACTGCATAAAAAATTTCCATTCATATAATTGCCAAATAGCTTTCAACTTAATAACACTTAGTATTATTAATATCAACAAATTAAAAATCTTTCTCCTTTTTCTTTTCAAAAACCTTATTTTCTTATATCAATAAAAGTCAGTCCAGGAACGTATATCTGTCAAGCTGGTCAGGTTTATTATTGAGCTAGCTACTCAGGATTGTTGATAAATAACTGATTATGATAAAAAGTTTGTTTTTTTATTTGAATTTATTTTCATCTTTACTATTTGATTTGAAAATAATTATAGCAGATACTAACAAAACCCTCTCGTCAATACATCGTGTAAGTCAGCACACCCCTCTTTCAACTAACAGATTGATAAACAACTCCAAGAATAGATGATATAGATCAAACCCCAAACACCATATACAAAATTATATGCCCACACACAGGGTACAATGCCATTTATTACAGTGAGTCACATGACATCCCTCTCCACTCAGCTTTCACAATACATATCTGTATAGAAAAGCCTCAGATAAGTCTGACACCAAAATATCACCAGTCATATATTTAAGCCTTCTTTAGTCACCATTGAGTGCATTGAGAGAAATGACTCTAAGCAATCAAGAAAACCTGGATATAGCTAATAACTATAATTCTATCACCAAAAGGAATCTTGTTTCCCCCTTTCTAAGAAATGGACTATCTAATCTGCATAACTTTTAATATCTTTCGACTGTATATACATACCCCTATTTTCTATATTCATTCTAATGGTATGACTATGAGGTCATAGAAAGCTCTCAAAAGTGCTTAGCTGCCTTTATATTATCATTAATCAATAATAGCCTTAGCCTTACCTTTGATTACATTTCCATGTGCATAATTTATATTTATTTTACATTCATCTGGGGAAAGTTGCATATCTTTTTTAATTACAACTTTATCTATTGCAAATAGTCTGAACAGGCACTAACTTGTATTCAATGCACTTTTAAGATTCACAATAATCAAGCATATTTTGCCAATAGAGGGATCTTCCAAACCAAAATACAAGATATCAACTTTTATAAAGATAAAGAGTGGCCATTTTATCTTTAACCTAAATGTCCATTTATATAGGCAAATCTGAAGCATCTTGATTTGGAAGCATGAAGTAGTTGTTTTCTCCACCTTTTAAATTCACTATTTTCTTTACAAATTAACTTATGTGAAATCTATCAGCAAAATATGTTTGATTATTGCGAATTTTAAAAGTGCATTGAATACAGGTTAGTACCTATTCAGACTATTTACCTAAGCTCTCTGTGTGCTCTAGAAATTAATTACTACTCTTCAACTTTATCTATTGTTTAAGCTAATAAGTTTTGCATTCCATGCATATTCTCTTAACCAATACACTAATTATAATATTTATCTGTTTGTTTTTTTTGTTTACATTAAAAATCCATCAGCATATCCAATTAATAAAAATGTCACATGCAGCAGGTTTAAAATGCAATCGTAATAAAAAAGAAAACAACCATAAAATTTGTAATAAATACATTCTACGTACAGCATTTTGAAATTTGCATGAATTAGTCTATGTGAATTACAGAAAGAATTGAAATTAATTTCTCTGAAGATTGAAAAAAGTACCAATTATCTAAAAAAAATTCTTTGAGAAGATTTGCTTAAAATTTTGGTGTCATTCAATTTTTATCACAAATACAAATAAATAAATAAAAATTAAATTATCAGTTTTACAATTTTATAATTAAAAGTTAATTTTATCTTATTTTATTTTATTTTTTAATTTGAATAATTTTTCGTTTAAGAAAAGTGTTTAAAATAGCAAAAACATTTTATTTAGATATGAAAGTTGATTTGCAAATAGTTTTATAATGCTTTTCACTTTTGCATTGCTAAACAAACATTAATTATATGATTCATGTCTTGTATTTAAATGCTACTATATAAATCAGAGACTGTTAAATTTCATTTCTCAAGCAGATAGTATAGTAACTAGTTAAGCGTTGGTGGTCGAGTGGTCAGCACAGCTGTCTTACAAACAATTGTCCGGGGTTAGCAGGTTCATTTCCCGGTGGATACTATGATACATGAAAAATAAAAAAAAAGTATAGTAACTAGGAGTGACTTTAAATTCTGTGTTGTCATACAATAAATCTAAGAAGATCAATGACGCTTGGTATTATTGTGTGATGCAATGGTGGAGCCCTCACAAGAAGCTTAATTATTACACAGAAATTATTTTTTTTGCATGAATCTATTGATTTGAGATATATTTTAGGTAATAAAATTACATCTTGGGTTAATGGTAAATAACTTTTTTCTCATAATTATTTGTCTGTAAAGTGAAAACTATTATATACATAACTGAAATATAGAATAATACCTTTTTTAATTGAATATAGTTAAACACAAATTTTTGATTATTAAATTATAACTTGAGAATTTTTTTAAAATTTAATAAGTTCTTTATCAATTAATCAAATAAGTGATTATTAAAATAAACTAGTTTTATTAACCGTGGTGATCACACGCACACACACAAACCAAGTATAAATCGTGACCAGAGCTAATTTGCAGTCATTCAGACTTTCTGCAAGGGACAGTTAGAGGTAGAAAGTAAGTTGCTTTCAAGATCAGTTTGCAGAACATTTGTTGTGACCCAAGAAAGGATGTAGATAGTGTCGCATTTCAATCCAGGGAGAATAGGATGAAAAGAACTATTCTGCAACATCTATATTAAGCAAAAGCTAATGAGTCGTGGAATATTTTGGTGATATACACATAAAAGTTCTGAACCCTTGCTCCTTGATCATAACATTACATTAATAATTTTCTTTGATAAATAATATAATAAATTTTATTTCATTGTGCATACTCCTTTTAGTTTAAGTGATAACCTTTAATAAATAAATAAAAATATATTTATAAAAATTTATCTACATGCATATTGTCAGTTAACAAAATTTAAGCACAAAACATATGAGAAAATATTTGGGTTCATAATAAAATACAATGATTTATAGTACAAACAAAAAATAATAATATGCACACACACATCAAAATAAATTGCATTTAACGTGCAAGGACATATTTAATGACAAAAGATCGAGAATTTTTATTTAGGTCACAATATTTTATTATCTAGTTGCTCTACTTAGCACCAGGGAAAAAACTTAACAAAAATAATAAAAATTACAGAAGGATAAAAACATGGCTCATTTGGATAATTAACAGCATTTCCAGCTTTTTAACTAAACTTAAATATAGCTATAAGATCTAAAATTTTATGCACGTAACAATTCAATTCAATAACAAATGCAACTTATAAAGACTTTGTTTTAGAAATTAACATTAAAAAACCAAATTATTTATCGGCCAACGTTGGAAGAAAAATCTTCAGAAAGTTTTAGCAGGGATGGTTTTCAACTTGAGAATGTGATTCAAACTAGATTGTAGTAAATTTTTAAGAAGAAAGATCTAAATATTGAGATGCACAGAGTCCAATGCTTGCGGCTGCATTAGATGGTACCAGTATTTTATCTTAGTATTATAATTGCTATAACTAAACTGGATATATTAAATGAATGAATCATGTTAATAAATTTCCTGAGAAATGTTTTATGATAAACTCTGCACAATTTTGTATATCCCATTTTCATTATAAATATTATTTAAAGCCCTTTAAAGAAATGCAATTTTTATTGTCAACACATTAAAAATATGACCATGGATAAAATATAATAGAATAATTAAATATGGTCTCTTTAATCGTTTTGCATTAATTTGCATACATTTGCATACTACTCTTGTATAGTTCTCAACACTTTAGTAGCTATGATTATGGAAGCATAAAGCCTTCCAAAAGTGCTCAGCTCATTAAATTGCAGAGTCTTATTTGCTTTTACAAACTTCATTATCTATGCGCGAAGCACATATATAGATAATAGAAAAATATAATGACAGAGAGCGTTGAAGTATTTCAGAAAAAAAATTTATAGCAAAAGTTAAAAAATAGCATTGTAAAATATCAAAATAAACAGAGTAATGGAGTCACATGTTTTATATGTAAGTATACTTTCATTTCAAGGAATGGTTTATATAAGCATTGCAAAATCCATTTCTAGTGTATTATTATTTATTATACTTTCTATCCTTGTGGGAAGAGGGGTGGTTATTTTTGTTTATGAGTGACTGTTAATGATGATAAAATTTTTGCATATATGTACAGTTTCTAACCATATATGTGATAAGATATTTGAATTTCACTATAATGCAAATTTTTAATAGGAAAGTTTCCAGGTTGCTTTCTTCAAAATGTCTGGCTGATGCTGATTGAGTGTAGTCAACTATACTATACTAGGGTTAAATCAAAATAGATAGAAGAGAAATTAAGTTATATTTTTAAAAAAGCATAACAGTTGACAAAAAATAAATAAACTACTCATATAAATTTTGCCAAGGCTATTATTTGAATGTAATAGATTACTTTTAAATAAAGGAATATTCCATAAATTAAAAAAAAATATATTGATAATTACATATGATTTTGTCAGATTTTATAAATTTAAATGAAAAGATAAAAAAAAAAACAATTCATATAAAAAATAATCATATACTTTACTAAAAAGGTACAAATAATAGAAATGCAAGTGGCAAAATATTAATAACAATATATTAGAAAAATATTAGTGGAAGATACTAAATGTACAACCATTTCCTATGCTTTCACGAGTTATTAAAATACTAGCAAATTCTCCATGCAGTCCAGTAGTGCCACCCAGTGTAAGCCATACTAATCAATGAATAAAAAAAGTTTGTGCATAAAATTCCTATCTAGTGCCTACTAATCCAATATCCCCAGAGTAATTTGTAACTTGTGGCTTCAACTAGAAACCAGTCTGGCGATATTGAATGAGTAGGCACTAGATAGGGATTTTATGCACAAACCTGCTTTCATCCATTAATTATTATGGCTTGCAATGGGTGGCACTACTATGTGAAGAGTTTTCTACTGTTTTCAGATACTAAATTCAGATAATTATAATCAATAATGATTTCAACACCATTGAAATAAAGCAACTACATAAAAATAAATACTTTCTTATTATTGAACTGGTTTTCACCCTATACTAGGGTCTTTTTATTCTGAAAAGGCCCTAATATAGGGGCAAAACTGTTTCAATAATAAAGAAAATATTTATTTTTATATAATTGTTTTATTTCAATTGTGTTGGAATTATTGTTAATTATTTGAAAACAACATTATAGACAAACTTATGTTTGACCATTATTAAGAATTAAAATCATTTTTTTAAAAAAGAAAAAAAAATTATGTATTCAAGTATAGGATGCTTTTTAAATAAATCTCATAATATTTGCAAGGGTTAAATCAGGTGTTACATCTGATATCAACCAGAAACCCCAACACTGAAAATGACTTGAACTTGGAGAGGAAAAAGTAAAGACCTGCAATTTAGCAGAGCTGTAAATTTTCTCTCAATAAATGAAGATAATTAATCAAAATGCTATTAAAATAAAATTTAAAAAAACTGTGATGATATATCCTAGATCTGTTTTACCTAAAAATAATAAATCAAGAAAAAAATCACATTTTTAAATGTTGCTACCTTCTTTAAAAGAATACAATTCTCAATAATATCTATTCTTTTCATACAGCTTTGTAAATCTAACCAACTTGTAATGTTCATGTTAATCTGAAAAGATATAAAATAAAATAATAAGAATGTCTTAAGTGCACTGAACCAACTTTTGGCAGATTACTGCCAGAATCTAGTGCTGAATAGAACTGTGCTATTAGGGGTATACATTTATAGTAATGAAATCCAATATGTAAATCAGGCACAGATTGTAAATTAGATGTTCCATTTTTTGATAACAAAACACAGGAATTTCTCTTTGTGGAATGAGAATCCCTTGCAATAGCCCAAGCCTCTTTATGTTTTCTTTTCCTATCATCCCTCTCAGCACATTTTTTTCCCACCAATAAAAGAACTATATGTGCTGATCAGGATGATAGGAAAAGAAAATATAAAGAAGCTTGTGATATTGCAAGGGATCCTCATTCCATCAATAGAAAAGATTCCCATACCCTATTATAAAAATAATGGAACTTCTAATTTGCATACTGTGCCTGATTTACATATTGAATTTTGCTATTGCATATCCCTAACAGTGCAGTTTTATTCAGCACTCTGATTCTGGCACTAATCTGTTCAAAGCTGGCTCAGTGCATTTAACACTTTCTTATTAGTTTATTTTATATCTTTTCAGATTAACTTGAACATAACAAGCTGGTTAGAGTTAAAAGAATATAATAAAATTTAAAACCTTTTTTTTAGTTCACAGAAGAACTGTCTTATATTAAATGGGACATTATTGGACTTTGTGAAGTTAGAAGAAAAGGTGAAGAGACAATTGATTTAAAAAGTGGACATGTACTCTATTATAAAAGCACAAATATTGGAAATACAAGTGGAGTAGGATTCATTATAAATAAAAAGTGGAAGAACAACATTGTGGAGATTGATGGTGTATCAGACATAGTGGCAAGATTAGTTATACAACTTAATAACAGATACCAAATGCATATAATTCAGGTTTATGCCCCAACAAGTGCTCATAATGATGAAGTAGTAGAAGATTTTTATATGGATGTACAAAATGCTTTTGATTAGAGTAAACAACATTTTAAAATTGTTATGAGAGACTTTAATGGTAAACAAGTGAAAGATGGAAGTGCTGTAGGTAATTTTGGTTATGGTAATAGAAATGAGAGGGGACATAGACTAGTGGAGTTTGCTGAAAAAAGATATGAATTCTTTTTTTGAGAAAAATGTTAAAAGGAAATGGACATGGAAGCATCCCAATGAAGATACAGCAGAACTGAATTATATTTTGATTAGCAGAAAATACATATTTCAAAATTGTAAGGTTCTTAATAAATTTAACATAGGAAGTGATCATCGATTATTAAGATATAAGATACGTGTTAATGCAAAACTAAAGAGACAAAAATTATTAAGAAAAACAATTTTTACAGTTGATATTCCTAATCTTCAGAAACATTCAAATGAATTTAAATTAGAATTTACAAATCAGTTTCAAGTATTAGTAGATTTTGAACATGATTCAGATTTGAATAAAATTAATATGAAAATAACTGATACACTTTTAAAAACTGCAACAAAGATGGCTGGTAGAAAAAATCAGCAATTGACCAATAAAATTTCTATTGAGACTAGAGAATTTATGAAGAAAAGAAGTAATATGAAGATATACAAAAATGATGCATTAAAAAGAATTGAATATCTCGAATTTTGTAAAATGGCACAGAAAAGAGTTGAAAATGATGTAAGAAAGTATAACTGTGAACTAGCAATGAAAGCTGTGGAAGAAAATAAAAGTCTCAAGAATGTAAAACAACATTTTGGCATTGGTAGGAAATTTATATCTGCAATAAGAAAAAAAGATGGAATTATTACTAAAAAGAGAGGTGACATTATGAAATGGGTAGACCTTTATCAAGAATTATATAGTAATAAAAAACAAGTACCTCCTATTTCTATTACATCTTCTGAATTGTCCAGTGTTTTAAATGAAGAAGTGAAATAAGCAATTAATTGTATGAAGAAAGGAAAGGCTCCAGATAATGATGGAAAATTTATATATTAAAAGAAGCAGGTGATGAAATAGAATTTTTTTTAGCAAAGTTATATACCAAATGACTAAATGATAAAGATGTGCCAGTTGATTGGAAGAATACAGTAATAATATTAATATTTAAAAAAGGTGATAAAGAAGATATTAGAAATTACAGACCTATCAGCCTTTTATCAGTTTTATACAAAATTTTTTCCAAGATAATTACAACTCATCTACAAAGAACATTGGATTTCCACTAACCAAGGGAACAAGCTGTTTTTAAAAGTGGTTTTAGTACAGTAGATCATATCCAGGTATCGAGAGAAGTTATAGAAAGGACAAATAAATATGAGTTGCCATTATGTTTTGGATTTGTAGATTATGAAAAGGCATTTGATTCTATAAACATTTCTTCAGTGATTAAAGCAATGGATCATCAAAGTATAGATCCAGGATATTGTTATATTTTAAAGAATATTTATAAAAATGCAACAGCAACAATTAGATTACATAATGATACTGGGAAAGTCAACATTGAGAAAGGTGTAAGACAAGGTGACTCCATATCTCCAAAACTTTTTACAGCAGTGTTACAAGAAATATTTTGTGGATTAAAATGGGAAACTAAAGGAGTGAAAGTAAATGGAGATTATTTAAGTCATTTAGATTTTTCAGATGATATAGTTGTTTTTGCAAATAATGCTTCAGAGCTGCAGGAAATGTTGCAGGAGTTATCAGATGAAAGTAGGACTAAAGATAAATGTTAAAAGACTAAAGTAATGTTTAATCAATTTGCTCAAAATATGAAAATAAAGATTGATTATGAAGAATTAGAAGAAGTTAACAATTACAAATACCTTGGTCAGATTATTAATACAGATGAAAATATAATGGATGAAATTAATCATAGAATTAAACTTGGTTGGAGTGCTTTTGGTAGAAATAATGTGATACTAAAAGGAAATATGCCTATGTGTTTGAAAAGGAAGGTTTTTGACAAATGTGTTTTACCAGTTCTTACATATGGATATGAGACTTGGACACTTAATAGAAGAGCAATACAGAGACTCCACACCACTCAAAGAAGTATGGAGAGATTCATGTTGGGAGTAACAAGAAGAGATCAAAAACGCAATGTATGGGTAAGAGAACAAACAAATGTTACTGATCTCACTGAAAAAAATAAAAGATTGAAGTGGAGTTGGGCTGGATATATTTCTAGAAGACATTATAATAAATGTACAATTGAAATCTTAAACTGTATTCCAAAAGTTTGTAAAAGACCCAGAAAGAGACCACATGTGAGATGGATGGACGAAATAAGAAAGTGTGCAGGGGTGATGTGTAGAAGAAAAGCTAAAGATCAGAGATAGATTAAACTCAGAGAGATCTTCATTCTGCAGTGGATTGATAATGGTTGATCATGATGATGATGATGATGATACATGTATGTTGCCAAATACAAAACTTTAATTTAACTATATATATATCAAATTATTTATTCAAATAATATAAAACAAAGGCAGTGTTATCACTCATTGTATTTTCCTTAGAAATAACAAACTAAGAATAAAAATGAATGCTGATGCATTTTATAATTGAATATAATAAAATTTAATTCTCTTCTTTGTTTTAGAATTTAATATATTTTATGTTAAACAGCCTATTGAATATAAAACATTGCCTTTGACAAAACCAACAATTGTCATAACAACATATTTCCTAACACATAACTTGAATCAATTTTTCTTTTTGGTGAAAAAAATTACAAAATTCACTGATTTTTGTGCCTCGTACCTTTATGATTTTTTTAATTGGTAAATATAAAAATTTATATTAATATTTAAATCCTAGTTGCTAATAATATGAAAATTCTGTTTAATTCTAATTTACAAAAATACATTAATTCTAAATAGATAGTAAACAGCTACACATCCACTGTACTGTTATATTAAATCAACATTGTTTTTGTTGAATAGGAGGAAATTTTCGATACAAGCCATATGATAGAGACTTTGAAAAGATAAGAGTAGCCATATTACCTTTGTGCCTAAATGCAATTATATAGGCTAATCATACATATTTTGGATTGGAAGCATGAATATTTTATATTACTCACTTTACTTTCATTTTCTCTATTATGTGACTTGGATCAAAAGTTTTTCATATTCAACAAAAACAATGTTGATTTTATATAACAGTGTGTGTAGCCATTGGTTACTGTCTGTTTAGAATTAATTTTGAATCTGTGCTAGTAAATATCTTAGTCAATTATATAAAAATATATTAAATATAAATAGACTAAATTCTAACTTTCATTTAATATAAACAAAAAAAGACTTATAAATCCAATAAATAATATTATATTTCAACCAGAGGACTGGTTTTCATCAGAAAGAAAAAAATACACAGTAAAATGGCGATAATCAAAAATTACAGATTTGGTAAAAGATTAAAAATTTTTAACAAAACCCCCCTGATTGGTCACAAAATCTAACACTGAATATCTACCCAATCAATGACAAAATTCAAACAAAAAAAAGAAAAAAGAAGAAAAAAAAGAAGTAAAAAATACATTCCCTCCTAATCAAGCTTAAATTCTATTTAAATTAAAATAAATATAAAAATAAAAAATCCAAAATTAAAAATTAAAATATACATATGTGCATATATAGAAAAATTAGACTATGCTCACATACAAAAAATAGCTGTGCTCACATTAATATTCATTAAAAACTAAAATACTTATACATTTTAATCAAAAATTATAGTTAGTGCAAAGTACAATAATTTATAATAACTAATTATTTATCTATATACCAATTAAACACAGATATTAAACATCCATATAACCAACCTTTACATAAAAAACCTCATATAAGAAAATTTTCACATAAAAAACTCACATATAGAAATCATTTAGGAGACCAGGTAACCCAGAGATGTAATAGTTCCAGTGTTTAAATTCAATCCATGTGGTTCTAAGGTCTTGAATTTAAAAATAAAAAAACTCTCCTTTTGTTTCCTCTCCCTTGTAGAAGAAAAACCTTCCTGAAGAATCATTACTTTTAAATCATCAATTGAATGATTCAGTAAGTTAAAATGTTTTGAAACCGGTCTATCTTTATTCTTATGCAAAATGTCAAATCTATGATTAGTCATTCTGACATGAAACTATTTGCTGACTCACCTATATACTTGTTTAAACATCTACTACACTCTATCAAATATATCAAATTAACACTTTTACATGTAACATAATTAGGAATATACCATTTAAAGTTACGATTCTTAGTATTAAAGACCACTTTTGTCACAACAATATGTTTACATGTAAAACATCTTTTATCCTCACATGGAGAACACCCTTTTACCTGTACAGAACTACTAATAAAATTTGTTTTGACAAGTATATCTCTAAGTGATCTATGTTTTCGATATACAACCTTAGGTGGATCAAAAAAAATAGATTTTAAATAATCTGTGGACTGTAATATGTTAAATGTTTCGCCAATATCCGGTTAATATTAGGTAAATCTCTATTAAAAGTAAGAACCAATGGTGGAACATCTAATTGTTTTTTATTCTTTTCAGATAAAAGAAGTTTCTTTCTATCAATTAAAGAAGATCTCCTTACTGCATTATCCAACAATGTCTTAGGATACCTCATATTGAGCAATCTATTATATAAAATACTATTATTTTGTTGAAGAAATTTCTCATCATTACAAATCCTCTTCATCCTTAAAAATTGACTATAAGGAATATTAGCCTTTAAATGTTTAGGATGGTTACTATAAAAATGTAGATAGTGGTTATTATCAGTTGGTTTCCTATATACAGTAGTAGTAAGAACTCTATTATTGTAAATAACTTCAACATCAAGAAAATGAGCAATTGATTTTGAAAAATTCATTGTGAAATTAATATTTTTATTAAAATTATTTAAATAACTTAAAAAATTATGAAGTTCAACTTCACTATGTGGCCATATCATGAAAATGTCATTTATATATCTTGTGAGGTTTTAGCTTAGCATTATCAAGTATAGAGGACTCTAGTTTTGACATAAAAATATTCACATAACTTGGTGCCATCTTTGTACCCATTGCAGTACCTTGTTTCTGTAAATAGTATCTAGAATCAAAAGTAAACAAATTATTTCTTAAAACCAAATATATTAATTCAACCATAGTAGTAATAAGACCATGATCATACTCTCTATCTTGTAAAGCACATTTAATAGCCTCAACTCCATCATCATGAGGTATATTTGTGTATAATGATACAATATCCAAAGTAACCAAAAAACAATCAACTGGTATTTCAGATTTAATATTTTCTAACACACAAAGAAAATGAGTAGTATCTTTAACATAAGAATTAAATGATGGTGGAATAAATTTAATAATATTATCAACATATGCTGAAATATTTTCTGTAGGACTACCAATACTAGCTACAATAGGTCTGCCTGGACAACCAGGTTTATGAATCTTTGAAAAAATATAAAAACTTCTAGGATGAATTTTGGTTGGTACTAAAAAGTTATATACATTATTATTTATAAGACCCCTAGCTCTCATATCTTTTAAACTAAAAAGTATACCCTTGAATAATGAATTAATAGTTGTTAGTGAAATAGGTTCATAAAAAATTTTAGCATCTAAAAACTCCAGAGCTTTTTTAACATAATCATCTTTATTCATAATTACTATTGATCCACCTTTGTCAGCTGGTTTTATATATATATATATATATATATATATATATATATATATATATATATATATATATATATATATATATATATATATATATATATATTGAAATACGAACTCTAATGTATTTATATATTAGTTCACAGAGGGCAGTACTGGATTTCTTAATCATGTGGATGATTTAATTGCTATATATATATATATATATATATATTGTAATTTTTATTTATATATATTTTATGCCCAATTTTATTATAAAGAAAGATGTTATTACAATGTTTTGAAATAAAAAATATTAAAACACTTTGAGTCTGCTAAACCTCTAAAAATCCCTTTTCAGAATTTTGATCAATCATAGATTTTAAATTGAATTTGTGCAAAATTGTAAGATCTGACACTTATGGGTATGACATCATACTTTTCACCATCTCGTTGCCTTTAAAAGGTGTATGTATTTTTTTTTATGATGAACTTTGGATTTTTTATGATTTTTTTTTTTTAAATGCAATTTCTAATTATTATTTTTTTCTTATTTTTTTAGATTTAGTAATTAGTAATAGTAAAAAAATTTACTGCTGAAATGGATTCTCTCACAGCTTATTTTAGTTCTGATTTGGATATGGAGTTTCCCATTGACAATCCCTGTGTTTCTGAGGTTTCTCTTTAAAGCAGATGGATCCAATGAGAGTTCTAGTGATAGTTAAGATTTAGAAATGGCAGTGCCCGAAAAAAAGATTTGTGAAGTTATCTGTAAGGAGGATGAGAATGGCAACTGAATCTATGCTAGGGCCTTCTTCATGACTGGACTCAGATTCCATTCTGAACAACAACATTTATGAGTTATGCATGTCAGGACTAAATTTTCTCATCAACCATGAGTAATCAATTAGTGTTTTTTTATTACTTATTTTTGATAAGAAAATATATGATTACATATGTGTGGAAAGCAATAAATCTGTTGCAGAATGGAAAGCAGTTCCAAAGTGGATCAATCTTTTAATCCATGAGTTAAATGCATTTTAGACATGGTGATTCAAATTTGTAATACACCATGTGTGATTAAATTTAAATTCATTTGATCTGAAAATGAATTGCTGCATCAACTGGGACTTGCTAAAGTTATGACCTGATATCAATTTATTGGAATTTAGGCAGTTTACATTTCAGTGACAATAAAAATATGCACATCCAAACTCAAAATCATATACCTACATGGTACTGCAATAGCTAAGATATATCATGATTTTATTTATATAATCATTCATTTATTGCTTGATTACAGTAACATTGAACTCATTTGTTACAATTTTGTAATAATCTCTTGATTTTATCAGTTTTAGGTGAGACTATTTCAACTCTAGCCTTTACTCAAAGTCTGGAATTTATAATGTTTTACAGTATCTTCACCATCAATTTTTTCATGTAGTTCTATATAGTATGTATTTTTGATTACCTTTTTATTTCATTGTACTTACATTTATTTTATTTTAATATTTTAAATACAAATATATTTTATATATCTGGAGTCTAGATGTAATATAGGGAATTTAAACACAGACTTTAAAGTACCCTCAGTTATCCACTCTATCTCATACATCAGTTGATCCAGATTATCATCTCCTATACATATATATAATCAGTGCTCATAATAAATTTGTTTATTTTGATGTTTATTGATTTATTTAGTTTTTATTCATTTTATCTTAGAGAAATTTTTGTTTGCTATTATTTTTAAGAACACTTTTTTACTTGAAAAGAATACATATTTTATTTCAACCTGCTCCTCGCCATTTTTCAATAATATAATAACTAATTATATTTTTAAATACATTAAAATTTACTAAAGTTTTTGCATAATATCTCATAAACTGTTCTTACTGTTATCCCCCCCCCCACTAAAACCAAATATATTTCTAACAGATACACTGAGCAGAAGGACAGCCAAACGTTTTTAGTGGATACCCTGCATGAAAGGACAAGATCTGATCAGTTCATCAAAATGAAAGTCACAACTTGCTTTACTTTTGTACATTTTACAATGAAAAATCTCAGGTAGTTTATATCAATTTTTCAGCATTTTATGACAAGTGGGATGAAGCTGTCTATGAAAATGTCATTTTAACATTTAATTTTCAAAATTTAGAATTTGTGAACCAATATAAAAATAAAATGTTTAAAAGGTGTCAAAAATGTCTTTTTTTCTTAATTTTTTTAGGTTATGATTATTGTAGCAGCTTTATTATATTCTTTCATATTTGCTCTTTTTAACAATGTATATATTTTTATATTTACTGTATTCACATAAAAGATATGTTATAAATTATATTCGTTGTAATTTTTTTTAAAAATTCAAAATGGCGACAAGGTGATAGAGAGTATTTAAAGTACATATGTGTATTTAATAGTGAAGCCTAAATTCTACTTGTAATTTATACACTATATAAACTCTTTTTAAGAATTCCATAAATTTTATCTCCAAAGACTTCCCTTCTGTTTATTTTCAAAAGGATATTTTTATCTTCCGAATTAAAAAAAAAAAAAAAACATTTTTTTAAAAAATTGCATTGGATAAATTTGGAGAAAGAAATACTAACTTTATATACGATATATATTTGAAAAATAAAAACCAAGTTTTGTATAGTTAGTTCATTAACTGTTTTAAGGACAAAATTGTAAATTTGCTAATTACTTCCAATACTGAATTAAAAAACTTAATCTAACTCAAATAATAATCAAAATAAAAATAATTATCACCCACAAGAACTTTTAATATCGCTTATGTTTTAAATTAAATAATTACATTTCTTCAATTCATTGTTATTTAATATTTCTAATCTTAGTCACGCGAAATTAATTTATTATTAACTATTTTTCTTGGAAAACTGTAATGAAAAAAATAATCATATTTCTTCTTAACGAAGGTAAAAAATTGCACTCTACTTTAAATCTGTTGGTTTTAATTCATTTAATAATGATTAATTATTATAAATCTGTCATATTTAATTAAATAACCAAATTTTATTGGCAATGGCTAATTGTATTTGATATCATTACTTTATCATAAATTTTATAATATAATAAAAAAGAATTATTGTTATTTTAAAAACGTTTAATCAATTCACATTTCTCTTCTAATGCTATAAAAACTATTTGTAGAAATATTGATATTGGAATTAAATTTCCGTCTCATCATCATCATTTTAATCATTACTAATCCATTTCAGGATAAAAATCTTTCCAACTTATCTACAGCTTTTTATCACATTACTAAGCAAAGCCGTCTAGGTCTTTTACAACCTCTTTGAAATTGACTTTGAGATTTCAAATATCCATATATTGTCATCTTTTTAGCAACATCTTTAATCTAGCTCTAATTCAAACTCTTAATTCTTTCAATAATATCAATGACACATGATTTTCTTTTATCCATATATTTTGCTTTCAATCTTTTCTTTTTATTATTATAATACATCTCATACCTTATTCATGAATGGAAGTCTTTGCATTGCTATCCTCTTAAGTATACTTTTATCTAATGCACACACTTACATAGGTGTATATATAATTTGAGGCGAAGTTAACTTTTTATGGAATAATTAAAACGTAAAGAAATGAATATGGGAAATTTTCTATGTAAATGACTAAAAATTATATTCAAGAAAGAAGTTGCTAGGTAACCAATGGAAGTTAAGTGTCCAAGCTAAACCAGTTGAGCTAATAGCTACAAATATTTTTGTCTAATTTGTATATATATATATATTATAAAGGACTTAAATTCAGACTTTTAAGTTTCCTACAGGTATCCACTCCATCTTATTCAACCAATATATGACCATATACTTTTGAAAAAGATAAATTATCTCCAATATATGTATTTCTTATTAAACAA
This sequence comes from Epiperipatus broadwayi, assembly GCA_028023455.1. Classification (NCBI taxonomy): domain Eukaryota; kingdom Metazoa; phylum Onychophora; class Udeonychophora; order Euonychophora; family Peripatidae; genus Epiperipatus; species Epiperipatus broadwayi. Next base: position 28,488,463 of record JAQFVV010006197.1, read on the forward strand.
GCACTCATCAGTTGGTCCAGATCACCATCTCCCACACATATATACAATCAGTGCTTGGTTTATTTATATTTGTATATATTTATTTTGTATATTTTATTTTATATTAACTGGATTATTTTACTTGGGTTTGATTGTATTTATTTTAGTTTTATTATGTTTTTTTTTATATTTTATGTTGTTTTTTATTACTTTATTAATTTTATTGTTTACATTTTATGGTATTATTTATATAATTATATATTTTATTTTATGTTGTTCATTATATCATAGCTCTGAAGAAGACTGCAGGACAGTTGAAACATAAGATTATGTATGCATATAGGTACAATAAAATATTTTTGCTAAAAAATGTTCAAAGTAGTGGATAAATTATGTTTATACAAAATAATGATAGTTTATATCTGGTTAAATATTCTAATAATCCCAACAATTTAGAATAATAGTATAACAGCCAAATACAAAATTATAAGTCTACAAAATTACAAGTCTGTGGATCAAAGTTCAACTCTTCACTTTCATTGATTGTATATTAAATTACCTCCCATGCAACATTCAATTAGTGTCCTGAAGGCAATAAAAACAAAAAGTATTTAAAATCAAAGTGCAAATCTGTTACTTCTGATATATAAATTTACATGAGACCCTAAACTACAAACTATTCCATTATTTATGTATTTATTTTACCAAGTAAAATATGTGTGTATGTGTTAAAACGAATTTATAAATGAAAGATCTAAATATAGTTTTTGAATTATCCATTACATATGGATACTTATTACTATTATAATATTAATATCATCTATATTCTTTATTACTTTTCACAATGTTTTTTTACAATCCACTATTGACAGTTTCAATCCCAACAATCTTCTTCAGAACTTCTACTTATATTTCCAAATCTTATATTTCCAAAAGATTTGAAAATAGAAGTAGAAGTTCTGAAGAAGATTGTTGGGGCAATCAAAACTGTCAATAGTGGATTATAAAAAAGCATTGTAAAAAGTAATAGCAAATACTAATGATATTAATTATTATATGAATTTGGCAGTGCAATAAGAAAGATAAAGTTATTACTATTATAGCTTTCATGATTTGATTGGATCTTACCTGCCTTCATTTAGATAGTTTAAGTAGATTTTTTCTTGCCTTTTCCATATATGTGGTTGTTTGTTGCTTTTTTTTATTTTGACATAAATGGAGTTACTAGTTTAATGTGAAATGTCTGAGAACTAAGATGAAACAAATAAAGAAATTTTGTATTGAAAACTTGGCTTTCACATCGTATTCAAGACCATTTATTTATAGATATTACTTTTATAAGGTTCTTCATACTGATAACCCTCAAAAAATTGCATTTACAGGTGGAAGCACATTGACTGTCTTTAAAGAGTGTTATGAAAGAGAGATATCTACATTTGTGAGTCAACATAATGTGAAGTATTTAATTTAATAATAGTGGCAAGATTTTGTTTGCTATCAGTTACTTTGCTCATTTGAAAACTTTTTTAATGCATTTAAATCTTATATTATCAGTAAAATATTTGTCACCTTATATTCTATTATTGTCTAAGGTTTGCTTTAAGTTTGCAATGTATTAAATCGTAAACAATATAATACATATATAAAAGTCAATTATTATACTTTAGATTGTATTCTTAGCGACTTAGTGTATTTCCATATCTTTTCTGCCTTCTTCAATTAATATTTATCATCCGTCATCAGAATTTTATATTAATGTAAAATAAGCTAAGATTTCATTTTCTCATTTTATTAGAAAAAATTGTAAAAAAAAAAAAAGCACTATCTTGTTTGTGCATAAGGCTTTCTAATTTTAATTGGAGTTTTTTTCAAATTTTCAATAATATTAACTATTTTGTGGAATTTTTTTTGTCAAGATTTTAATCATATAATTGATTCATTTGGTCTGCCTTTTATTAATAAATGTTTTTCTTTTTAGTTTTCCATTTTATCCGAAAATATTATCAAGAGAAAATCCTCTCATTACAATCTATATTTAAAAACCAGAAAAATTATTTTCTTGAATGCTGGTTCTGCACATATAAGTATATTGGGGATTATGTATCTTTTTTGCATGTCTGTAGTCATGTGTATAGTTGATTGAAATGGAGTGGAGGACAAATAGATAGAAAAATCCTGAGTTCAAATACTTCTAATTATATATATATATATTTTAGTCTCCCAGGCCTTCACTGACATGAGGCAATAAGCTTGAAACCAGCTGATCTGGAGGTGGGTGACAACGATAGAGATTTTGAATTCTATCACTTTCAGCGTTTATGTAAACAAAGCTTGTTAGGAGCTATTGGTAAAGCTCCATCTAGTGATCATATATATATATATATATATATATATATTGTGCCCTTATCTATAGGTCATAATAAGGTAGAATGGTCAATTACTAAAAAAATTTAAATTTTAAGATATGTTTGTATGATATATTGATAATTGTATGATCGATTTGATTTTATAGTACAATTTAAAGCTGAAAATACCTGGTATATAAAAGTGTAATGGATTATTTAAAAGGAATAGTTAAATAAAGATTAAAGATATCCTTGCTTATGGTTGTAAAAGCTGGCCATATAAAATAACACAGCTATAAATAGTTAAAAGTATATTAACAATCCAATTGTAATGTTTTAAAACTAATAAATTAAATAAAAAATGATATGTAATATTATAATTGTATTTAATAGTCAAAATTTAATCTAATATATTTTAAAATAAACTTTATAATGATGGGAATTATATTTAGTTCTACATTTTTAAATTATTTTCCAAATTTTTATAAAATATATCAGTTTTGGTAATTTAGACCGAGACGTAAATTAAAAAAATCATCTGTTAAAGTTAGTAATCATGTGACTGTATATTATATACCTTCACACACACGCTTGTTAGACTAATAATAAAGTTTGTGAATTATAAAACTAAATATAATTGCTATCGATCCTTAAAGTAAAAGTTGAAATATTAAATATTGTTTTAATAATTGTTTTTAAAGTTTAAATGATTTTGATAAAATTATAATTGAATTTAAAAATATTATTCTAAGTAATATTTAAGACATGACGTCATAAATTCTTTATTTTAAAAGGGTTTAATTTATTATAAAACTAAAATGTGTAAATTTGTTCGCACTAAAAGTCATTAACCAATCAACGAAGGTAATTTAGCAGACAGAAAATAAGAATTAGATGAAGCGGGAGAAAGTAATGTGTAAGTGAAGGAGGGAGTAACATAATTTTAGCTGAATAAGACCGTAAGCTAGAAAAGTGATATAATTTTAAAATTTTGTATTTATTTTAAAAGTTTTTTTTAACATATAATATTTTGACTGCCTTTACATGAAGGGCTAATTTTTAAAAGTTTTCTTGCCAGTGATTTTATTCAAGTTTGGCCAAAACCTTGCAGTAAAAATGGAAGTACTAAAGGAAAAAATACCTAAAAATATTGCTAAAGGAAAAATATTTGTAAAGTGCCTCGATACAGCTTTATTTATGCTCAACCAAAAACTTATTATTGTAACTCAGAGGAATATAATTAGGACGCTATACGAAAACTTAAAAGAGAAGTTATTTGCCATCAGGAAAAAATTATGATGCACAAATTTTATAAGGCTACTCTGAAGTTATTTTATTCTTCTCTATGGGAAAATTAAGATGCTGTATATTATAAAGAATTATGTAAAAGTTATAATGAGAAAAGAATGTTTCTCTTTTTAAAGGAAACATTACAAAAATATAGTACCAGAATTTTAAAAGAAGAAAAAAAAGTTACAGAATAATAAGATGAAAGAGCTATTGTGTTTTATGAAAAAGTAACAGAAAACTTTCTCTAAGAAGAATTGAAAAAATATTATAAAGTGTTCATTGGAGAAATGCTTGATTAAGAAAATATAATTTTAAATTACTTAATAAAATGGATCCATGGAAACAGAAAATTTTTATTGAATATTTAAATCAAAGTACCTAGAAGATGCATCATAAAAGTCGCGCGGGAAAATATTAGCAGAAAATATTAGAAGAGAATATGTAGACGTTTTCTTTACAGGATTAATTAATGTCATAATCAATAATTGTATTAAATATTATAAAAAAACCAAGGATTGTCAATTATGAATATTTATTCAACAGAGCAATAATTGTTTTACCTTAAAATAGAACATTAAGTGACTGAAGAAGAAATAATAAACATTTTTTTTTTTTAGCTTTAATATGAACGGTTTTCAAGAAAGTTTGATAAAGAAGTACAGTAAATATAGTTTAAATATTTTACTAATTTATTTTAGAATATAAAATGCTATGTGAGATTAGGGAAAACATATAAACATAAATTTAGTAATATTAAAATTTAAATATAATAGCTTGATAAAATTATAGAAATATTGTTTAAAAATAAAGTGTATGTATGTGAGTCTTATATCTACAAGAATCAAATGGATGGTGAAGCCAATGGAACGCGATCGAGAAGATAAAGATCGTTTGGTAATATTGATATTTATTTATAATGCATAATGTATTTTTTTTAGATCATCTATTGATTAAGAATGAAGTGTGAAAGTTTAAATTATATGTACACATTTTATACAACATTTTTAACATATTATAAGATAGGAGTAATTCGGAATATGCATGCAATAATTTATTTAAAGTATATTAATAATATAATTTAACAGAGCAATTGTGTGATTCTTTTGAACTTTCATGTGATAAAGTATTCAGATACTTTAAAATAGTTTGTATATGATTAAATATACGAGGAAAGTAGTAAAAGATTTTCTTATAGAACAGTGGAATAGTTTTTAAAATAAATGAATTTTATTATTGTTAGTAATGCAGATATGTATTTGTCGATGTACAGTATAGAAAAATCTTGAGAAATAAGATCGGATAGTGACTTGGAAGTACTAGTGGAGAGAAAACCAAGATGATGTTTTTTTTAAGAAATAGGAAAATAAAGGATTTGGATCATATTTAGTTTTGTGTGATTTCAGTATAGTTAACTAAGGCCTATGACTGAACACATATGGTTTGGACAGTGTTTTGCATATTTTTAAACTTTTTGATGTTATAATAAAGCTGAAGAAATAGCTTTAGCATCGTTCCTATAATAGAGGTTGGTAGACAGGTAAAGGTCACTCCTCTATAGTGTCTTTTAATTCACTGTGCCATGATTGTCAAGGTTTATGACGAGTAATATTCTAGTTATATTTTGATCCTATGCATCTATCTTCGCTATCCTTATTTTGTGAATCTGCATCGGTCAGAAAGATATTTTCAGAGAAATAATGAATAAAATAGAACTGAAGATATGTTATCGTTTGTGTAAGAATAGTTTATTTGCTGGAATGTATAAAATTGTGAAACTTTAAAATTGAAAGTCCAAAATATCATAAAGAGAGAAAGAATCATATAATACATTGTAAAATTAATTCGGAAATGAATATAAGATTTTTTGAAAAGAAATCTAAACCAAGTATTTAAAAGTGATAATAAAATTTGAATGATTTTTTTGTTAAAATAATATTTAGAAAATAAGTATTGCATATTTATTAAGAAAATAGTTCAATAAGGTATAATAAACATATACTTGTGCATGGTATGTTAATAGTTGTAATTATATCATCCGAAGTAAGGCTTGAATGAGAATATTAGGATTAATAAACATCGGATAATGAACAATAAAAACCTAATACCGAATGTAGAACAATGTTTTGACTTTGTAAGATTCCATACAACCAATATAAAACTAAAATTTGTTATTTAGTAGAATTTTACTACGAATGTAAATTTTGTAAAAATATAATTTTAATAATATTAGGGATGCAAAGTGTTTGTGATAAACATATAAGAAATGCATTTTGTAACAAGCTAACCATAATAATAAATCAAATAATAATACTGTATTTTCTTAAGCGTTTTAAAAATAAGATTTAACTAGGAAAAATAAATAGTATTTTGATTTCAATTTTATAAACTAGTAAACTAAGTTGAGATAGGAGAGTAAGGGATATCCAATGTACATAATGTAAAAATATTGTTAATTTATTTATGTTGTTAATAAACTTTGTTTCAAATTTGTTTTAAAGTTTTGTGTCCACGTTGTTATTTCTCCACATGGATGCATGAAATCACGATACATTTATAATTGAAACAGACATATAGATTTTGCACCAAAAGGTAAACATAAAAGTGTTATAATAATTTTTGAGAATTTATTGGTATGTTAAAATTAAAAGATCATAATTTTATATTATTTATTGGTCATAAGTCGGTTGCCACAATATTACATTAAATTATATGCTAATGTTGCCACACGTATTCTGTTATCAGATTATTAAAAATACTACCACGTACGTATTTATTTATTTCATTTAGGAAGAAATAAGATTATATTATATTATTATTGTTATTATTATTTATTATTATTATTAGTTGCTGTGTAGTAGATTATGACATAAAATTCCCTTTTCATATTTTACTACCGTAATTTTAAATCAGTTAGAATACAATTTATGAACCTGAGATTTTATTTTATTTTATTTTATTTTACTTCACTTTATTTAATTAAGCTAGATTCTTGTTATAAAGAAGATTAAGATATGATTATTATTTTAATCATAGTGAATAGAGCTTAGAAAGTCGTAAGAATACTATGAGTTAGTTATTTGGTATAGTAAAAAGGGGGAATAATGTTCTTATGCTATTGAGGTAGTATCGTGTGGATAATATCTCAATGTAGTCTATCTCGTTCCCTGTATTATCACTCCATGTCTCATGAAAATAGTAAATATTTATTAATTCATTTTAAAAATTGAACCGTATTTGTATTTTAGAAATTAGAGCTAGTAATCATTTTAATCAATGCTGAATATTTCATTTATTTATTTGTTAACTGAGCTAGAACCCGGAATATTCGTTATAAACAATAATTTTGGGGTGAGGATGCGCGGGGGGAGGTTAGAATATATATATATATATATAAGAAACATTTAGTGTAAACAAACTAACAGTTTAATTAACTACTGAAGATTATCTAAAATTATATATAGATGAGTCTATCAAAAGTTTATATAGGATATATTGAGTTCAAATTTTTGGTTCATTCTAAAAAAAATTAGTTTTTAATTAAGGATATAGATAACTATGTTTCCTCTTTACCAACTGAATTTCTTTGTATTTCAGAACTTTCTAAACATTGTTAGGATTATATTTTGATCAGTGATAATGCTGAAAGTGCTATTTTTATCAATGAATTTACTGAATATGACATTGTAAGTACTATAAAACAACAAATTATATTTTAGTCTGGGTCTAGATGCTCCTTCTTTTATATTTCTTCCTTATTTTTTCTACATCTCTTAATAATTGCTGTAGTTGTTTCTATTTTTTTAAAAGTGAAGCTAAAGACATGTTTTTACCCTATTTCTAGGATATTTGAAAGATGCATATACAATAAATTAGTTCATAATGTTAATAAACCATTGGTCTTTAAGTAACAAAGTTTTATATCCAATAAGTCAATAAAAACTCATCTCATTCTGTACTTAATCATATTGCACACATTTTTATATTATTCAAGGTAGGAAAAACTGGATATCTATTTTGACATATCAAAGGCCTTTGATAAAGTTGATCATAATATTTTTATTACCAAATTATATAATTTAGGTTTAGCAAAATAGTGATTTTATTGGTTTGAATCTTTTGTTAAGGCTATGTCAGCTGTTGCAAAATTAAATGATAGAATGTTGTTACCATTTTACTATTATTTTGGAACGTCTCAAGGATATATTTTAGCTGTATTATTTTTAAGTATTTATAACAATGATTTCAAAATCAATCTGAAATGTTCACATTTTTTAGGTTAGGCTGATAATTGCAAGATTTTTTAAGAATACTTACTCAATTAATGAATGTATCTCATTTTAGAATTAAAATAAAATTTTTATTAATATAGTATATATGCTCTTTATATCCTATTCTAGTAAACGCAAACTTCAACCATAATTTTATTATATTAATATGATATTAGAATAAATTCTATTGAATTTCAGAGGGATTTAGTAGTTTCCTTCATTATCTCTAAGTATTATAATTAATAAAACCTTTAATATTGTGGTGACCTGCAGAAAATATAAACTTTTTCTATCTCCTATTTGGAATTTGCTTTAGACTTTTAAAAAAATCCTCATTCAAAAAGAAATATAAATAAAATTCAATTAATCTTTAACAAATTCTTTAAACATTGTCAATTGAAAGTTGACTGTAATATACTACTTTTTCCAAGGCAAAGAGCTAGGGATATGAACTTTTTATTAAAGACATTACCAAAAATAAAGTTTCTAACAAAATGCTTTTAAAAAACTACATCTTAACTCTTACCAATAAGAAACTCATGCATACAATTATTTTTTATTAAAAGCTGTAGATACAATACAATGAAATGCTCCTCTAGTATTTTTAACATGTATAATAATAATTTATTTGATAAAAATCTATTTTCATTACTTCAAGCAACATCATCATCATTTTAACCATTATCACTCCACTGAAGGAAGAAGATATCTCCAAGTTCAATTCATCTTCTCTGATTTCTAGCCTCTCTGCTTCACATCACATCAGCTCACTTCCTTATTTCATCCATCCATCTCACATGTGGACTTTTTTTAAATCTTTTACAATCTCTTGGAATCCAGTTTAAGATTTCAACTGTCCACCTATTATCATCTTGTCTAGCAATATGTCTATATCAACTCAACTTCAACCTCTTCATTCTTTCAATGATTTCAGTAGCTCCTGTTTCTTCTCTCACTCATGTATTTTATTTTTGATCTCTTCTTGTTACTTCTAACATACATCTCTCCATACTTTGTTGAGTAGTCTGAAATCTCTCTATATAGTGTCCAAACCTCAGATCTATAATCATGAACTGGTAATACATATTTATTAAAAACCTTCCTTTTCAAATACATAGACATATCTCCTTTCAATATTAAGTTATTTTTCCCAAATCATTCCAGCCAAGTTTAATTCTATGATTAATTTTGTCCATTATGTTTTCATCTGTAGTAATAATCTGACCATGATATTTGTAATTGGTAACATCTTCTAACTCATCAGTATAGAACTTTATTTTCTTATTTTAAGAAAATCTGTTGATCATTATTTCAGTCTTTTTACATTTACCTTTGATCCTATTTTCTTAGTTTCATCTAATAACTTTTGTAATATTCCCTGACTCTAAAGCATTATTTGCAAAACATTTATATCATCTGAAAAATCTAGATGACTTAAATAATCTTCATTTACTTTTATTTCCCTAGCTTCCTATTTTAATCCACAAATTACTTCGTAAAAACTGTTGTATAATGTTTTGGAGATGTGGAATCAGCCTGTCATATCCAATGTTAATCCTTTTAGTATCTTTACATAATCTAATTGTTGCTGTTGCATTTTTATAAAGGTTCTTCAAAGTATGGCAGTATCCTGGACCTATATCTTGTTGATCCAATACTTTAATCACTGAAGAAATGCTTATATAATATCCAAACATTATTACAAATAATTTACTTTTTGTTTTTATTGTATTTTATATTTACTGTTTGTTTAATGTACATGCAATCTCTAATTGACCTTTGGCTTAAGATATATATAGTAAAGAAACATCAATTTTATTGTTGTTGTTGTTATTATTATAACAGCATCGATATTTTGAATGAAATTTTATCGGCTATTATGTAAATAGAATATGGATTGCAATTGCAATTGGAAGCAGTACAAACCAAATATTTAGCATCTCTTTCTGCTTCAATATGAAACACAGGATGGAGAAAGATTGTATCCCAAACACAATAAATAAGTTAATCTTACATATTTACTAAATTTGAATCAAATTCAATATGTTGAAATATATTTACATCAATTTAATGTGGTAGCATTGGACTTCTTTCCAATATTCGGTCCTCTAACATTTTTCTGCTTGCCCATTCACTCTTTCTCTTTATATTTGTATTTAACAGGAAATAGATAGACAGACAACAATTAAAATGCCGAATTATTTTATAGGCGGATTAACGATAAATAATCCGAATGAATGTGCAAAAAAGTGTAAATCTTTAACATTTTAAATTTTAAATCAGTTAATTCTTAAAATAAAGTCTTTCTAGCTTTTTTTTCCACTTATACTGTAAAATAACTACATGCTAAGAATCTAAAGGATACGAAGAATTATTTAATGAATTAGTAATCTGTTAATCCTCTTATCCTTATAACCTTTAAAAGGAAGACGTAAAGAAGGAGTAGATATAAAATAGTATTAGTAATAAATGTTAGTTTAAAATAATTTAAAAACTAAGCACAAATATCAGCCAATTCGATGAAATTTAGTTTTAAAGTAAACTTGCTTTTTAATAAAAACTGTTATTTGTAATAGCGTTTAACAAATTTGATAACTTTAATATTCAAGTCTGTTAATAAAATTGTAGTTACAATTAGGATTAAATTATACTGCTTATAATATGCTTAAGCTTACTTTAAATATCCAATAACTGTTGTAAAACAATCTTTAAATAAATCATTAAAGAGCAAATGACTTTTCAACAACTTCTTACAAACAAACAATTGAAGTAAAAACAATATGGTAAATATTTCAGCATTTGTTTTTGTTTTACCCGCTAGCTAAAAATAGATAATTACCCATTTGTTGGCCAGTATTAGATGGTTATTCGAGTCGGCTAGGCATTAGTGACTCGAAACAAATATTTTACAGTAAGACAATATAAATTAATAAACTTTTGTTCAAATGCAGATTTTGAACTGTTTAAACAAACAACTTTATTCAACTTCTTTTAAAATCACCTCAACTATTTTCATCCTTAAAATAATCTTTTAGTTTTTTACACGGATCTCTTATTTTTTTATTTATAAAATACAATATAACAATTTGTCAATTGCTAAAACAGAGAATCATATAAATAAAATAACTATTGCCAAGCGCTTTCATCTCCTACGAGTCCTTATCAAGGCAGTAAAAAAACTATTTTCTCCTAAGCGATAAATTCAACATTTTATTGCATTGGCCAGGAACAACTAATCGGAATACTGGTTAATTTTGAATTCATAGCACAAGATAGGATTCTTTAATCTTGCGTTTTTTATCGTGTTTCATGCATTAATATTGCAAAATCCTCTGCACTACATATATGGCCTGTACTATTTTGGTGAACATAAAAAGCCGAATAATAAATAAATATTTTTCTTTATGAATATTTTTTTATTATCTTGAATATGACTATAACCCCCACCCCCGCATATGACTTTATTGCTAGGGAGTTCATAAAACGTTCGAGCGACAATTCTGCTAGCTGCAGAATCTGCCAACTGCACCAAACTTCAGGGTAATGATTTTTTTTTTAATTAACACATTTGATTGAGAAAATAGTGTTGTAAATATTACTGAATTGTCTTAATTATTATTTTTTTGAGATGCCAATTGCAAGAAATATATGTTTATGATGTGCATTTGCATCTTTTATAATATAACGATGAGTTAATATGACTTGATAAACTATAACTCTTTGTTATGTTATAAATATGCAAACCCAGATCATAAACAATGATGAAGTTGACATCTCAAGTAAATAATAATAAAGAAGATTCCGTGATGTTTATATCATTTTCCCAATAAAATGTGTTATTCAAAAACTATCTTGCTTTTGAGAAAGACTACATTGAAGTTTTCTTAATATTAAACACATCGGTAAAAGTCAGAAATTTCTGCAAACTGAGTCAGTTATATTAATGACCACTCTATTCAAGTTCATTTACTAGGAGAATAATCGCATTAAAATAACATCATGGGTAAGAGGATTAAACTTGGAAAGTTTTTTCTGATAATGATTGAAATAGTGATGATGATGATGAAGCTGCAGCAGAATGTTCCAATTAAAGCTTTCCAGTCAAATAAATAAATAATTGAATGATGTATTACTCAGGAAATTATGTTACCTTCAAAAAATGAAAGTGACAATCTTGGAATTATGATCCATTGATTGCTTTCAAGTCTTCCATTCTGCCACTGGATTAAAGCAGGCAAGGCAAAACAAATAATATACACAATTGAAAAAATAATAGTAATCCCTTTAGATTAATGCTTGATATCTTTTCAGTAATGTGTTTGCAAAATTATTCATATAGGATAGCCAATCTTTCATTAAACACAAATTTCTATACAAAAAAATAATAATAAATACTGCCTAATGCTATTCTAGCAATTAAAAATAAAATAGATATTTATATAATACTGCAATACTAACGAAAACAACAAAATTTTATCAAAATTCTTACACAACCATGGTTTTATTTATTAACAAATAGACCTTTTTAAATGAAATTCAACTAAACATACAATATATTGTAACCAGTTGGATTACATAGCACACTCTAATTTAGTGTGTGCATATATATATATATATATATATATATATATATATATATATATATATATATATATATATATATATATAAAGTAGAAAGGAAAAGTAGAAATAAACACAGGATAATTTTTTTGTAGATATTTTTCTATATTTCCTAAAATAAAATAATAATAAGTAAAGGGTTAAATAACTCTGGGTTTAAAGTAAAATTTCATTGTGAAATAAGTATTTTAAAAAGGTCTGATAAATAATATTTGTAATTCTGATTTTGAAATTAACAAAAAAAAAAGCATAATTTATTTTTTAAAATCTTTTAATTAATACTTGTAGAAAATATCTTTTTTAATCAATGCTTATTTGCATTTCTACTATGTAGTTAAAAAAATCTTTGTAGATGAAAAATTCTAAAAGATTATCACACCTTTGATCAAATTCCAAAGATTAAAGTAAAAACATGAAAATCACACTTTGATAGAAATTTCCAGGTGTTTTCAAATGGATTAGACAGATTGAAAACAGTCACTGTGTTTTTGTCACCTGACCTAACCAAGGTCATAAAAGACTGATAAAAAAATATCAGTTTTGGCTTGCAGTTTTGTAAGAGTTAGCAGAAGAGCTAGCTGTAAAGTTGGCTAAAATATTTTGTGAAGAGTTGGTAACTGTAGAAGAAAATGGCCATAGTAAAGCTAGCTGCAAATATGGCTAGAATATTATCGAGAGAACTGCCATGAGGATTTATGAATGCAAGGAAGTGGCTGCTCTACAATTCACTGTGGATTTTGAATTTACATGGAGAAAAAAGGTCAAGATTCTTTGTAATTCATAGCCTTAAAAGTGTTCTGGAAAACAGCTTGCTGACCGAAGCTTACAAATTCCAAGTCTAAGTGGAACTGACTACAGAAGGAAGAAAGCCAACCATACCTGAATTATGTACTTTTACCTGATGATGACAACAAACCTGTATTACATTTTCTGATGGACCAAAAACCAAGCTTACCAAGAGAAATCTTGAAGAAATTGGTGTACTTATGCTGCTGTTTATCAATACACAAGGGAACCACAGATAAACATGTCGCATGTAGATGTAGTGAGTTATTTTATTTTAATATTCCTTAAACAACTTTTAAAATTGTAAATTAAATAACTTAAAAGTTAAAGCAAACAAGTAACTCTTGCTTGAGTTGAGATCTAGTGGCATTATATATGATAACAAAATTTTAAATAATTTCCTTAGTAAAATGACATTTTGATAACTGATAGAAATATATAAAATGATATTAGTTTAAAATTGTTTATTAAAGAAGAAAAAACTGTTTAAAGTTATATTTATAATTTTTTTAAAAAAGTACAAACAAAGTTATAATTAATAGTCAAGAAAAAGATTTCAAAAAATCTTTTAGATTAGGAAAAAAAGACATTAAAAAATATATACTTTCAATATTGAATTGATAAGGAAAAATTTAACATTATTATAACAAGTTGAAATAGATAGAAGTCAGTGTGCATGTATACATGCACACTCATATATGTAAAATTTTAATATTTTTTTTCATTAAAGTCAATTCATTTTTTTTTAATATTAATTGTATATTATAAATTGTGCATTTGTGTGCACATATATGTAAATCAATGAAACAATTTAAATGTTTAATAGTAATTATTTAAATCTCAATGTGATCATTTGAAATTTTGTATTGTAATCAAAATCAGAAAGCTTATATGTGTGTAATTTTATTTTTATAGGACCATAAATTTGTTTTTTATTGTTATTAATAAACTTATTTAATTGTTAAAAATTGTTTCCATCATCTCTTGTTCACATACAGTAATAGAGCTTGTGTTCTCTGAGCTAGATTCATGCACAGGATGAATATATAAATGGGGATGTGTACTTAGTGCTTTGAGGCATCCAGAGATGATCAATCATCATCCTGGTTGGTGCATAAGATTATACTCTTTAAAGCCCATGCACTATTATCTTTTATTTTATTTTAGTCTTATTAGGAATTAAGTTTATAGTTGGCTAATACAAGTGGCATGAGCATTGATAATGATCAGCATGTTTTAATGTCCTAGCATTATTATTTAGATGTTCTAATTATTATGTATTCTGATGGATGGGCACTAAGATGGTGCATCCAAATTCTATTTAGATGATTTCCCCAAGCTGGCATAGGCTCAATGGTTAGCCTTGTCTACAGAAGACCCATTTCCAATCCAGTCACAAGGTGGACTGTTGATTTACTGTTGATATATTGTACTGATTTGATTATTCCCATCAATGATGATCATGAATGGTTTATTTTGAGTATTACTTATACTTACTTTATATTGCTGGTTGATAATTATGCTTTTAGTTGCTCTTCTGAGTTAGCTGGCTGATCTCTCAATGTTCTCAGAGATCTCAATGATCTCACAGATTCTCTAATCTCATGCTCTTATAAATTACTTATATATATACTTTGTAAACTATTGATATTTGAAATATTGTTCACTTGGGGTTGATGATGTTTTGCCATCACCCCAGTTAAAATCTTTTACCACGTTCCTTCCATATCCATATCCCCCATCCCATTACAATATATATATATATATATAACAAATTAGTCTTCCCATCATTGACTTCAAAAATCAACTTCTTTTTACATCAAAGGATGTCTTCATGAGATTGAAACTATTTTGTTTTGTGTACATATGCTGCATGTTTATTTGAATTTCACTTGAGAATGATAATCTGTTAGTAGATTAAATCATGGTTGTGGAAGAATTTTGGTAAAATGTTCTTGTTTGGGCTAGTATTGTAGTGTTATATGAATTTTGATTTTAAATTTCTAAAACTTATTCGAATGCTATCTTGGTATAGCTAATACATAGTAAATGACAATTTAGTTGATGTACTTTCTAAAAAACCCATAAACAGAAATTCGTCCAACCAGAATTAATTTCTGTTTCTTTCATAGTTTTTTTTAACAAGCAAATATAAATATTACATATTTATATGTTTAACATTGTGGAAGTAATTAGTCTTTCATTTCTGCGCTAGAATTGAAAACGCAATTTTTCGTATCAATAATCGTTTTAAAATCATTGGTGATCCACTTATAATTAAAGCTTATCTTTTAAATAAACTTTCAATTATTGACCGTGTCTAAATTAGTGTTTGAATTTATTATTAGCCTGATTATTAAATCGGCTTTAACCAAAGGTGGACCACCTATAGTTTTAAAACAATAATTGACAGAAAAATGTACACATCAGCTAGCGCATGTGTGAAGAATAATGCCTTCCACAATATTACAGATATATAAATCGCTATATTATTAATTATTATATTTATATGTTTGTTTATTAAAATATAAAGACATATATAGGATAGTAAATATGTAGTTCTTACTAAAAAAAATTACTTTTCAGACCTTTATTCACATTGTGCACACGTATATATGTACATAACATGTGTAAGATAGGTAAAACTACATGGAAATATTAACGCATTTTTTATAATTCCAAATATATGATTACCTCGATTTAAAAGATTCACATTTTGTGTCGCATGACTAAAAGAGAAAAAAATTTCAGGCCTTATCAAATATTGTTTAATCTTTTTAGCTTTCATTACCATTTATCAATCTTACCTATGAATTCTATCTCAAATACAAAATCCTTCACAAATTCCTTTAATAAATTTTGGTTTTAGATGTGTCAAAAAAAAAAATTCGCTCTATTTTATATTTAACTTTATATTCAGCTTATTTATTTATTTATTTTGTATATAATTACTTTCAATTTGAAATTATATTTTAATTATTCAAAATAATTTAGAAATGATAAAATAAAAGCCAAAGATGAAAAGTATTTTTTTAAAAAAAATATTTTATAAAAAAAAAAATAGAATAAGTATTATTTCGAATGATCAGATTTTATATAAAGTAATATATTTAAAAAAAATTTATTTTTACAAAAAAAAAGAGTAACTAAATAAGTTATATATGTATATAATTATTTGAGTTTAATATGTTTACTTACATTTAGTCAGGTTAATGAAACGAATCATCAACGAAACATTAATTTAATGTTTGGTTGTTTTCATGGGAATTCATAATTAGTTAGAATCTCTAAAATGCAGAGCTTAGCTACAAGATTTGTAGGATCAAATCAAACCATGTAATGTAACTAGCCATTGAAATATTATATAACCAAAGTTAACACTTAAACATCCTTAGTTATAGTTAGTTACTGCTCGCCAATCTCTTATCAAGCTTTAGTTTGGAATCTCAATAATTAAAGCAACATTATAAACTTTGGTAACGAATTTATACCATTAAGATGCATATAAAATTTGTATGCTCTTATTATCATCTGTTATTTTTGCCTCAGGACATTTGTAATACTGATATTCTACGAATGTCAACAGTAACAATTGAGGTTTCAATTAAAGAGAGTCTTTAAATATTTCACTACAGATCAAAGGCCTCTTTAATATCTCTTATTAAAACCACACTAATAAAGTACTATGTCATAAAGATTTATAGTTTTTTTTATGCTTTGTCTATCAATAGATACATATTCAAACACAGGACAATGACTAACCATTTAAGAAGATCTGGTTGAGTGGAAAAAAATATTAAGCTTTATTAAAAACTGATAAAATTTTCAAGTTTCATTTATATTTAACCCTTAAGTTATGACCTTTTCAAATCAATACACAACAATTCAAAATTTAAAAACTTCAGAAAACTCAAATTATTGCATTTAAAAGCAAAATAAGAAACATAAAATTGACGGAAGTGTTGAAAATATAGATATAATAAATAAAAATTGTTTTAAATACTGTTTCTTCTAACATATTTTAAAATAATTCGTTTTATTTTAGATTTTGAACATCTCAATAAATTATGATAACTGTGTAGTATATATATAAATATAACTAATCTAAAACATTTATTCATAATTTTAAATTTAAAAGTATTATATTATAAAAACAAAGAAGTTCTTTATATCATCAAGATACTTTATTACTATTATTAATGTAAGGGTAGTATAATTAAGACTTGAGAACAAAAAATTCGTATATCAAATTTTATTCTGCCTTTTCCAGCGCTGAGTGTCACATGATCTCCCAATCATTTAAATATTATTATTAAAAGTTTTGTTTTTTTTGTACGATGTTGAAAACTTATTGAAAAATCTTTAAAAATCAATATAAACTAAAACAATAAAACCAATTATTCGAGGCTTTAATAGGTTTATAAATTTTGATGATAACATTTAATCCTTAAGCTATAAACAATCTCAGTCTGTAGTCATGGCAACCTCCTTCAACAATAAAAGTGGCGCCACCTTTGTCTATGGTTTGATATATTTATATAGACACTAAACATTGCAACTTGACCAAGGAGAATGACATTAATAATGCAAAAAAGTTTAATCAAATCTCATTAATCAGGCAAATATGACTTGTTATGAAAGCAGACTAATAAATAGCCATTTATAACTTTCGGAATGGAAATTATAAATGACTATTTATTAATCTGATTTCAGAACAAGTTATATTTGACTGATTAATGAGATTTGTATAAACTTCTTTACATTATTAAACTAACACACTCCCTGGTCAAGTTGTGATCTTTATTGTCTATATAAACATATCAGACCATGGATAAAGGTGGCAACACCTTTATTTTTAAAGGAGGTTGTCTTGACTACAGTTTGAGATTGTTGATAGCTTAAGGGTTGGTATCATCTACATTTATAAACCTATTAAAGTATTGAATAGTTGGCTTTATTATCTTATTAAATATATACTTTATATGAAATTTGAAAGTTATAAATGACTATTTATTTGTCTGCTTTCACTTTCAGAATAGGTTATATTTGCCTGATTAATGAGGTTTGCTTAATCTTTTTCCCATTATTAATCTCATACTCCTTAGTTAAGTTGCAATATTTAGTGTCTATATAAATATATCAGACCATAGATAAAGGTGGTTTAAGAAGCTTATCTTGACTACAGATTGAGATTGTTGATAGCTTAAAAATTAATTGTTATTGGTTGAAATCAATGTAAAAGATTTGTAAAAGCAAATAAGCATCAGTAACTTTCACAGCATTGATTCAACAACAGTCATACCTATTAACACCTTAACTAAAATTTGTAATTTTATTTCACTGCTATTTAATTCTCTTGATTTTGCTAACTTCTTACCATATAGCTTCTAGAATTGAATAAAAGGTGGCGTTCATGCATGAAATAATTCTAAGTAAATTAGATCTGTTGCACTTCTGGCAGGTTTAATGATTTTGAAATTATGATCATGATAAATCAATAAAATAAAATATTAAAATGATTAATCAGTCTGAACTTGGTTTTCACAAGTAACTATAACATTTGTGAGTTTAATTAATATGTAGAAAATTGAATGATATTGACATTAGACGAATAATATTTTAAATACTTAATGAAAGTTTAAAAGAAAAATGCGGATTATATTTAGAGTATTGCGTGTTTATATTACTATTGTTCATATTATTGCCATTATTAAATAATATTTGCAAATGAGATAAAATTAATCTAAAAAATTAAACATTTTCTGACATTCAATTTTTTATTTGCAGACAGATTTAATGTTCATGAAAGAGAGTATTGTGCATGGACAATTTGATTCAAATCTATGGTTGGACTCTCATTAAAAAACCTTAATGGGACTTAGTGACTTACCGAATGACCGTGCAGTCCAAGACATACATTGTGCTCTCTGATTGGTGATGTGCAACTATATATCAGTTTTCATTGCAAATCCAGTTAACCTTTTCGAATAAATTTGTATTTAAAAAAAAAAAAACTTATAGAGAAGAAAGGGTGAAAGTTATGAATAAATAAAAATAAAAAGTAAACATAAAGATAAAAATAAAAATAAAATGGAAGTTATTAATAAAAGAATAATATATAAAGATAAAGATAAAATAAAGATATAGAAGAATTATAAAAAAAATAGTAAAAAAAATTAGTAAGAGAATGGGAAATGAAAAGTGCAATAGAAATGTATAATGCTATAAAAGAATGAAAGTAGAATGATGGATAAATTAGAGGTAAAAATAAAAATAGAATGGGATAAAAATAATAACAAATAAATAATAAGTATAAATAAAGGTATAATTAGATGTATTATAAATAATAATGTAATATATATATATGAAAAACAAAAACAAGTTATAATCACATAACTTGCTATCGCTTGTATTTATGATCAATAGATGGCGCTTTACCAAAACCACCGAACAAGCATATATTTTTTTACATAAACATCAAGAGTCAGAATTTACTATCTTTTTCATTTGCTCCGCCTTCAGATCAGCTGATTTCAAACTAATTTGCTGTCATCAGTGAAGAATAGGGCTAGAAACTAGATCTAAACACTGACTCCAAGTGTTTATGCAACAAGTTCCTATCAGTTTGCAAGCATGAATTTTTCAGACATGTAATGTCTTCAAACTCAGCCTTTGAAGACATTATGTGTCTGAAAATTTCACACTTGCAAACTGATAGGAACTTGTTGCATAAACGCTTGAAGTCAGTGTTTAGATCTAGTTTCTAGCCCTATCCTTCACTGATGATAGCAAATTAGCTTGAAATCAGCTGATCTGAAGCTGGAGCAAACAAAAGAGATAGTGAATTCTGACTCTTTTGATGTTTATGTAAACAAATATATGCTTGTTTTGTGGTTATGGTAAAGCACCATCTATTGATCATATATATATTGTACCAGTCGAAAAACGTCCACCACCTAAACTACAAGTCGAATCCAAACTCAGCTGAACCAAACTGAATTCAAACCCAACTCCCCAGCTCAGATTAGTAGAAAATATAAATCAACGGCACAGTGCTATGTGCCAAGAAACTAGCTCAATGGTTAGTGAGGATTAGAGACCCCTGAACTGACACTAATCTCGGATAATAAATTAACTAAAGATAATTTTAAATTGAGTCCTATGTATATGTCCGGGTTGTCAACACAGACAGTGAGCCTTAACATTAAATAATTATTGAATAAAAGAATTAAGAACTAAGAAACCAAGGTGTTTAGAAAATATTTAATAATAATAGTTTGTTTTGTTTGAATTTTAAATGATGATTACATTAATCACCTCTAGCCTTTAACATAGTTTATAATTATAATAAGAGTGGCGATCCTTATTATATGCCAATGAGTAGTATGCAATATTGGAATTCTATGTCTATGCCCCCAACAAGAAAATAAATGCAGATAAAGGTATTCATTAGTAAAGGAAATTATTACTCTAATTTTATACAAAAGAATGTGATATCTATTTTCACATTTGCAAATCCCTTCATGAAGAGCAAGATACGTATTTTATGGCATAACTTTAATTTTTATTGGAAAAACTTATTTACTTCAAGATAACTGAGAATTTGTTTGACTTTATTTGAAATCACTTCATCATGAATTACGAGCATCAGAGCAGGCTTTACCGGAACAGAGAGGCAACGGTGCTGATGAATTATGAGCTATAAAGTGAAATTGAAAGATGATAGCTAGTCGATAATCGAAGTCCTATGGCAGCTTGCATCTGACAAGTCTTGTGCCCTTTGACTAATATGAATGGGAGAGGAAGTGCTTTCTTCCTTGATAATGTAAAATAACAGAAATATTATCACCGACCAGCCTAACGGAGCGGAAGATTGCCCTACGTCAGCAACATTGAAGATGATGACTTACTAGTCACCATTTGAGAACTAAAACCCAATTATAGAATGCTCTACGTGATGACTTGATCAAATGAATTAAAGTCAAACGAGCTTTTAAGTAAAACTATTTTAAAGTATTTTTAAATCATATTAATTATGCCCCAATCATCATGCCCTTCCTGAATCTTAATAGAAAATAACACAGTTGAATTAGAATTTATTTATTTGATTCCTTTATCAGCCCTTTTGCAAAAAAAAAAAACATTTTAAGATTATATATGAATAAATACGCATTAGTGAAATGAGAAAATAGCTTTTTAACATTATGTGGATATATAAACACTTGTAAATTATATAGGAGCTGGGGACATAGGTGAGAAACGGAGCTAATAATTTATTATTAGCCAATTATAAAAATAACAAACATTCAATAATTTCTTTCGACTCGATAATTGATAAAACTGTATAAATCTAGTTCTAATGGATTAGAATTATTATCAGATTTAATATTATATTTTCTGCGTAAGGCAAATAGAACAAAGGAGCTCATCGAGTCGAAAGATTATTGGCATATAATTAAATAAACGACATTAATAAAGCACACAAATATATATATAATATAATAAATGAACTGCCAAGTAAGAAAAGAGAGTTTAAAGACTAGAGATTGAGAGAATCTATATAAATTTAAAAATAGCATAAATAAAAGGGT
Organism: Epiperipatus broadwayi; assembly: GCA_028023455.1. Taxonomy (NCBI): domain Eukaryota; kingdom Metazoa; phylum Onychophora; class Udeonychophora; order Euonychophora; family Peripatidae; genus Epiperipatus; species Epiperipatus broadwayi. The sequence goes on from JAQFVV010006197.1 coordinate 28,510,342, forward strand.
TTACACAGAGTATTATTACATTATAAATGAGAAGATCTCTTAAAGGGAGTATAAAGTAAAGTTTGGAACTGGCCAGAAAGTTTAAGGTTCATTATAGAAATATATTACCCATTTCTTCCGAGCTGGGCTCCTTAGGTTACACATCCAAATTAGTAAAACGTAGGCACCATTTGATTGATAACTTGAACAGCATTTTATTTGATTTTGGAAGCCTGATTTGTCTAAAAAGAATTTACCAGCTTCATTGAAGATTCTCAAAGGGCTTCAGGAACCGTAGCCAGATTCCTGATGTTCTAGCCCTTCACCATAATCAAAACACTATTTAAAATGCACCGAGTTTACTGCACTTCTTTACAGCAAAGATGGCTTCTCTCTCAAAACTTTTCAGAACTATTTATATTGTATCTGATGCCTTCGGGGTAGTGCTTCTTTCATTATTAATGTTTTTAGATACATTCCTTCAATAAGGCTTTCAAACTCATTAACTTGAATTCATTTTCTAATTAGAAAATGAATTCTTAAAATCAGAAAAATGATTTTAATTAGGAAATCCTTACATTTTAAATACTTATCTTTTTTCTAATTAATAAAACTTTAACCATTGTTTTGGAAAGGGAAAATCTGAAAGCTTATAGAAAGAATATAGCTTTTAATCACTAAAAATTTAACAAATTATTTAAAAGTAAAAACAAGCATTCCCAACGCAATGAAACTTTCAAACAATTATATATATTTAAATATTTACAAATATATATGCACAATCCACGCAGTTATAATATATATAAATTCATGAATAATTTTATCATGAATTTATTAACAGAATTGATCAATTTAAACCTGAAACGAATTAAATTTTAATACGCATTTATAAAATAAGTTTCCTTTATGGAAATTAGTGTGGATTGAACGTATAAAGCCCCATTGCATCGGAAATTTAAGGTTAGTACTAGGAGTTTGAAGTGGGATTATGGCTAGATGTCATGAAGCTAGGATCGAACTCAGATCCAACTGCTTCAATATATTATATATAAAGCTCGCAAATAAGCTCTTAACAAGCTTGTTAAATTCGGTCATGTGACATATGATTTGATTTCTTTATAATACATATATAATAATTGTTATATGTTTAAATATTGTAGCACTAATGCAGACTGCAGAACAGTCAAAACTGTAAGAAAAATAATGGAGAAATTATATAGAAATTGCATTGGAGTGTATATGAGGAGAGTATATAGAAAAGTTTAATATATATATATATAAATGTATGAAGAAAATGCAAAGAAAGTTATAAGGAGAAAAGATAAGAATAATAATATTAGAGAGAAAGATGAAACTTTTTGCTCTAGGAGTTCATAAGAAATTTGAGCACTAGAATCAATTTGGACACTTCCCAATTTCGAGTCAGATGCTCTACCCACTGCACCAAACCATCCAGGGTATAAATAGTTATGATAAAATAAAACTGATTCATAAACAAGCTTATACTTCATAGAATGTTATACTTAAAAATATAAAGTATAAAAAAGTAACTTTAAAGTAAAATAAAATAAGCACTGATTATGGATTTGGAATGATTGATGATGAGAATAAAAATTTTTAATAGCATCTAAAAGTGGTTACAATTTTACTAAAACAGATTTCCATCAATCCAAAGAAATGTATAAAATAGAGAAATAATTCTTTTTTTCTAATTAAATATTTTCAATAACATTCATTCCTGCCCCATTACTGAAAATTGCAGAGATAGTTCTGACTTTTAAAATCGTAATCGTCACCAAAAATTATTCATTAATTATAGAAACAAACTAAATATGAAAACATTCTCAGGTATAATTATAAAAAACTGCTGATCAACTGTAATTCACTTTTCTGCTTTGTAGCCAACTCAACACAAGTGCAGGCATGAGTAGATATCAGTTAATAATCCCATAATGAAAAGCATTTATTTACTCAATTAGGATTACACAAAATTGAGAATAGAACAAAAGAGAAAACTATTCTTGTGTAATTTGTAGTAAATGTAAGCAAAGAAAGTTTTGCCATACTTTAATTTCCAAAAACATTTTGTAAAAATATGCCTGTTGTTATAACAAATAGTAATTTTCTAAACAGTATTACAGAACATGAAGTTAACCACAATATTTTGGTTTGAATAAATAGTCAAGTGAAAAAATTTTTTAAATCTTTCTCATTGTGACAACTTTCAGGAATTTTAATTCTAAGCATTATTTAAATTTTGATAACTAAAAATTATCAAAAATATTGCATGTGTTTGTGCATAAAACTTCAGAAAAATTTTAGGTAATAAAATTCAATGATAAAATGATTAACTATGATTAATCTGATAATCATGTTGTTTTGGAATATGTTCATGGAGCTTTTCTGTTTATCGTCTTTATATATTTTTCCTTCAGCTGTATTTTTCAATGAAAAAATAACTTATTCTTGATAAATCTTTCTGTTTTTGATCAATTTTGTTAAAAATATGTTTAATTAATAAAAATATTGAATAAATTTTGATTTTGATAATAAAAAATATCAATAATGTTTTCAACATAATGAATTTATATCAGATTTCAAACTTTAAAAATATATTTAATTAAATCAACTTATTTAATACACATTTTTTTGAAACACATTTTTAAATAGTAAATATATTTTTTGAAATATTAAAAATCAACTTTTCAATTATTTTTTTTAGAAAACAAAATAATAATAAATTATACAATAGATGTTTTCTGTTTGGCATCACATAATTTTTTAGAAAATTACTTTGTTTCCAAGAATAATTTATCTTCAAACAAAAGTTATAAGTAAACATCACATACTTGTTAAGAAATAAATATTTAACAGTTTTACAAAAAAACAAATAGAAACACAAATAAATCATAATTATTTTTCTGTCAATAATGTACTAAAAAATGCCTATGTTAAATATGTACAGAAATATTTTCTTGTATGAAGAATTTATTATTCCTTGAAATAATTTTATATTCTTTGAAATACCTAATATAACTGATATCTGAGCATTAAAATCACTAAAAGATTAAGTTTTTATTGAAAGCTTTTACCATCAAGTAAACAAAATAGATTCTGGTTGTTAAAATTGATATTGAAATTTCAAACTCTACATGAATTTAATGGAAACTTATATGTAAAGGTCAATAAACTTTATTGCTAATTCTTAGAATCTCATTGAACTCACAGGTTTTGCAGTCACAATGTGTCAGTTTTGCAGCTAGATTTTATTTTGATCAAAAGCCTTCAATGAAAATAGTGATTTTAATGTTTGAAAACTATTTAACAGATTAATATTTTAATTGTAACTACTGTATTTATAAGACATCAATACTTAGTCTTTCAAAAGAAGAGATCAAATTCTTCACAGGAAGAAATATATTCACATGTTCAATATGAAGTACTTTTTCCTTTGATATTAACAGAAAGATGCTTATATTTTTGTTTATATTTACTGTTTATGTTTTTGTAAAATTATTAAGTATCTACTTTTATTAAATATGTAATATTTACATATTGATTTTGCTTGAACATGATTGATTTTAGGAAAAAAGTAGTCTTCTAAAACTGTAGATGGTGGCAACAGAAAACACCATTGTAAATAACTTTGGTATTGTCTTTTATTCACAATTTCTCTAAAACATATTGACTTAATGGAAAATAAGTTTTTTGTCATTATATATATTTGCTAAGACTGGAAACTAATATGAAAATCTATGCATTATTAATATTATTGCTACTTTTTATTTACAATATTGACACTGTATTTTTAAGAATATTTCATTATTTCAACACATGCTTTCAATGAAATTTATTAAAAATAGAAAAATTTGATCAAGAATAAGTTTCTTTATTGAAAAAATATAATTTAAAGAAAATAACAAATAAGCCACAAAAAAGACCCATTCACCTTTTCCAAAAAGTTAATAGCTTATATTCAATTTAACAATTATAATATTTTAACTCAGGTATATATTTTAAATTTATAATAAAATTAAATACATCTAGTCAATATTTATTACTATGTGATTTCTAACCACAGATGCTAGTGTTTTGGCTTAAATTCATTCCTCTCTAATTATCATTAGTAATCTTGTGTGGTTTTGCATTTATTTGATGGCAAAAGTAGAATTAAAACAATATTGATTTATTAATTTTATTTTTAAAAATCTTAAATTATTGGTGTTGGACAGAGAAATCTAACATAAAAAGCTGACAAAGCTATTATTAGGTATTTTTATGTTCTTAGCCAGCGAGTACTTGTGAGAACTTTTGAGAGCACTTTTTTTTTGTTTAGATTTGAACAATGGAAAAGTATATTTTCAATAGTTTGTTTATATGTTTAACATATTTATGAAATATTTATTTTTTGATAGCATTATTTACGTTAAATGCAGCTTTTATTTGAAAGTATTTACTTTAAAAAAACAAGTCAAGGGAAATGGTAATAATGTAAAGTGGGAAATTATGACTAAGTAAAAAAGAAACATCTTTTTAATTGTTGTAGCATCTAATTTTTTTTTGGCATTTTAAATAATTCTAAGTACAATTTTACATTGATTTTGTTTTAGAAATGGAATTAAAACATCTTTTATTTTATCAGCCTAATTGCAACAACCATACATTAACAAAACATTATTGTCTTGTGTTAGGAATAAAAGTATTCATTTATTATTAACCCTCGTAAGAAAGCATATGCACAATAGCTTGAAAGACTGATCTTTAATGTATTACAATTTATAAACATAGCGCTATAAAAATAAAAATTATGATTGTATATTTCAAAATATTATTTCTTTTATATATTTTCAAAACTAAAATATTACTTTTTAAAAATGATTTTTATTGATAGACTTATATTTCTAAACCCCAATTTGAATTTTATGAAAATATAATTAAGAATCAAAATTAATTTGTTAAACATATAACATTAATAATCTGAAAAGATTATGAATATGGAGCAACAAGTGCTCTGAAAGTGCTAAGTCTGCAAATTAGTATATATATATATATATATATATATATACTATATTTATATATGATATATATATATATATATATATATATATATATATATATATTGTGCCCTTATCTATAGGTCATAATAGGGTAGAATGGTCAATTGCTAAAAAATTTTAAATTTTAAAATACGTTTGTGTAATATATTGATAATTGTATGATCGATTAGATCTTATAGTACAATTTAAGGCTGAAAATACCTGGTATATAAAAGTGTAATGAATTATTTTAAAGAAACAGTTAAATAAAGCTTAATTATATCCTTGCATATGGTTGTAAAAGCTGGCCATATAAAATAACACAGCTATAAATAGTTAAAAATATATTAATAATTTGAGTATGATATTTTAAAACTAATAAATTAAATAAATGCTATATGTAGTGTTATAATTATATTTAATAGTCAAAATTAATAGAGTATATTTTAAAATAAACTTTAGGATGGTGAGAATTATATTTAGTTCTACATTTTAAAATTATTTTCCAAATTTTTATAAAATATATCAGTTTTGGTAATTTAGACCGAGACGTAAATTAAAAAATCATCTGATAAAGTTAGTAATCATGTGACTGTATATTATATACCTTCACACACACGCTTGTTAGAATATAATAATAAAGTTTGTGAATTATAAAGCTAAATATAATTGCTATCGATCGTTAAAGTAAAAGTTGAAATATTAAATGTTATTTTAATAATTGTTTTAAAGTTTAAATGATTTTGATAAAATTATAATTGAGTTAAAAAATACTATTCTAAATAATATTTAAGACATGACGTCATAAATTCTTTATTTTAAAAAGGTTTAATCTATTATAAAACTAAAATGTGTAAATTTGTTCGCGCTAAAAAAGTCATTAACCAATCAACGGAGGTATTTTAGCAGACGAAATATAAGAATTAGACGGAGCGGGAGAAAGTAATGTGTAAGTGAAGGAGGGAGTAACATATTTTTTAGCTGTATAAGATCGTAAGCTAGAAAAGTAATATAATTTTAAAATTTTGTATTTGTTTTAAAAGTTTTTTAAATATAATATTTTGAACTGCCTTTACATGGAGGGCTAATTTTAAAAGTTTTCTTACCAGGATATTTTATTCAAGTTTAGCCAAAACCTTACAGTAAAATGGAAATACTACAGAAAACAGTATATAGAAGTTATGATAAAGGAAAAATATTTGTAAAGTGCCTTGATACAGCTTTATTTATGCTCAACCAGAAACTTATTATTGTAACTCAGAGGAATATAATTTGGATGCTATACGGAAAACTTAAAAGAGAAGTTATTTGCCGTCAGGAAAAATTATGACGCACAAATTTATAAGGCTACTCTGAAGTTATTTTATTCTTCTCTATGGAAAAATTAAGATACGTATATCATAAAGAAAAAATTATGTAAAAGTTATAACAGAGAAAGAATGTTTGTCCTTTTTAAAGGAAACATTACAAAGTATATAGTTACCAGAACTTTAAAAGAAAGGAAAAATTACCGAATAATGATATGAAAGAGCTATTGTGTTTTATGAAAAAAAGAACAGAAAAAACTTTCTCTAAGAGGAATTGGAAAATATTATAAAGTGGTCATTGGAGGAATGCTTGATTTGGAAAATATAAATCTAATATACTTAATAAAATGGATCCATGGAAACAGAAAAGTTTTGTTGAATATTTAAATCAAAGTACTGAGAAGATGCATCGTAAAAGTCGCGCGGGGGAAAATATTAGCGGAAAATATTAGAAGAGAATATGTAGACGTTTTCTTTACGGGATTAATTGATATCATAATTAATAATTGTATTAAATATTATAAAAACCAAGGATTATCATTCATGAATATTTATTGAACGAAGTAATATTTGTTTTGCCTTAAAATTGAACAAGCAAGGAGAAGAACATTAAGTGTCTGAAGAAGAAATAATAAACATTTTTTTTAGCTTTAATATGAATGGTTTTCAAGAAAATTTGATGAAGAAGTACAGTAAATATAGTTTGGAATATTTTTTACTAATTTATTTTAAAATATAAAATGTTATGTGAGATTAGGGAAAACATATAAACATAAATTTAGTAATATTAAAATTTAAATATAATAGCTTGATAAAATTATAGAAATAGTGTTTAAAATAAAGTGTATGGATGTGAATCTTATATCTACAAGGATCAAATGGATGGTGAAGCCTACGGAATGCGATCGAGAAGATAAAGGTCGTTTTGGTAATTTTGATAGTTATTTATAATGCATAATGTATTTTTTTTAGATCATCTATTGACCTAAGAATGAAGTGTGAAAGTTTAAATTATATGTACACATTTTATACAACATTTTTAACATATAATGAGATAGGAGTAATTCGGAATATGCATGCAATAATTTATTTAAAGTATATTAATAATATAATTTAACAGAACAATTGTGTGATTCTTTTGAACTTTCATGTGATAAAGTATTCAGATATTTAAGTAGTTTGTATGATTAAATATATGGAGGAAAGTAGTAAAAAGATTTTTTTATAGAACAGTGGAATAGTTTTAAAATAAATGAATTTTATTATTGTTTAGTAATGCAGATATGTATTTGTCGATGTACAGTATAGAAAAAATCTTGAGAAATAAGATCGGATAGTGACTTGGAAGTACTAGTGGAAAGGAAACCAAGATGATGTTTTTTTTTAAGAAATAGGAAAAATAAAGGATTTGGATCATATTTAGTTTTGTGTGATTTCAGTATAGTTAACTAAGCCCTATGACTGAACACATATAGTTTGGACAGTGTTTTTGCATATCTTTAAACTTTTGATGTTATAATAAAGCTGAAGAAATAGCTTTAGCATCGTTACTATGATAGAGGTTGGTAGACAGGTAAAGGTCACTCCTCTATAGTGTCTTTTAATTCACTGTGCCATGATTGTCAAGGTATATGACGAGTAATATTCTAGTTGTATTTTGATCCTATGCATCTATCTTCGCTATCCTTATTTTGTGAATCTGCATCGGTCAGAAAGATATTTTCAAAGAAATAATGAATAAAATAGAACTGAAGATATGTTATCATTTGTGTAAGAATAGTTTATTTGCTTGAATGTATAGAATTGTGTAACTTTAAAATTGAAAGTCCAAAATATCATAAAGAGAGAAAGAATCATATAATACATTGTAAAATTAATTCGGAAATGAATATAAGATTTTGAAAGAGAAATCTAAACAAAGTTGTTTTTTTTTTAAAAGTGATAATAAAATTTGAATGTTTTAAATAATATTTAGAAAATAAGTATTGCATATTTATTAAGAAAATAGTTCAATAATGTATAATAAACATATACTTGTGCATGGTATATTAATAGTTGTAATTATATCATCCGAAGTAAGGCTTGAATGAGAATATTAGGATTAATAAACATCGGATAATGAACAATAAAAACCTAATACCGAATGTAGAACAATGTTTTGACTTTGTAAGATTCCATACAACCAATATAAAACTAAAATTTGTTATTTTGTAGAAGTTTACTACGAATGTAAATTTTGTAAAAAATATAATTTTAATAATATTAGGGATGAAAAGTGTTTGTGATAATCATCTAAGAAATGCATTTTGTAATAAGCTAACCATAATAATAAATCAAGTAAAAATACTGTATTTTCTTAAGTGTTTTAAAAAAATAAGATTTAACTAGGAAAAGTAAATAATATTTTGATTTCATTTTATAAACTAATAAACTAAGTTGAGATATGAGAGTAAGGGATATCCAATGTATATAGTGTAAAAATATTGTTAATTTATTTATGTTGTTAATAAACTTTGTTTTAAATTTGTTTTAAAGTTTTGTGTCCGAGTTGTTATTTCTCCACATGGATGCATGAAATCACGATACATTTATAATTGAAACAGACATATAAATTTTGCACAGAAGGTAAACATAAAAGTGTTATAAGAATTTTGAGAATTTATTGGTATGTTAAAATTAAAAGATCATAATTTTATATTATTTATTGGTCATAAGTCGGTTGCCATAATATTACATTAAATTATATGCTAATGTTGCCACACATATTCTGTTGTCAGATTATTAAAATACTACCACGTACATATTTATTTATTTCATTTAGGAAGAAATAAGATTATATTATATTATTATTGTTATTATTATTTTATTATTATTAGTTGCTGTGTAGTAGATTATGACATAAAATTCCCTTTTCATATTTTACTACCATAATTTTAAATCAGTTAGAATACAATTTATGAACCTGAGATTTTATTTTATTTTACTTCATTTTATTTAATTAAGCTAGATTCTTGTTATAAAGAAGATTAAGATATAATTATTATTTTAATCGTAGTGAATAGAGCTTAGAAAGTCATAAGAATACTATGAGTTAGTTATTTGGTATAGTAAAAAGGGGGAATAGTGTTCTTATGCCATTGAGGTAGTATCGTGTGGATAATGGCTCAATGTAGTCTATCTCGTTCCCCGTATTGTCACTCCATGTCTCATGAAAATAGTAAATATTTGTTAATTCATTTTAAAAATTGAACCGTATTTGTATTTTAAAATTAGAGCTAGTAATCATTTTAATTAATGCTGAATATTTCATTTATTTATTTGTTAACTGAGCTAGAACCCGTAATATTCGTAATAAACAATATATTTTGGGGTGAGGATGCGCGGGGGGAGGTTAGAATATATATATATTTAAAAAAAGCCTACAAATTATTACATAAAAAAATTTCACCGCAATGCAATGCATCAGTGTATTAGTAATTAAAATAAAACATTAAAAATTTAATTCAAAAAGCTGTTAGAGCCTAGAAGAAATATAAAGCAGCAAATAAAGTTAATGTATATTTCAATACTTTTCCTATCCATGTGTGGGATCTTAATATTTCCATTGATCTACATAGTCTGCTATTAATGGAAGAAATCCATTTTCAATTTCTAGTGATAGAAATTTTAATTAAAAATGACTTTTGTCAACTATTAATTTTTAATTAGAATATTTATATGTCAAGAGTTATTGAGGATAAATAAAACAATTTAAATAAAAGAAAATATCCTCAGCCAAGAAAATTCAGAAGATAGAGCCTAATAATATGGAGTAAAAGTAGAAGGACAGTAATTGCTTTTTACTGCTTTATAGTTTATAACATGAAAATGAAGTTAATGCCTTTTTTTTCCTATCATCTAACTGATATATGTTTTTAATACCTAAGCTACCAAAAACACATTTCTAAAACAAATCCATTAATTTTTTCATGTGCTTCAAACGAAGAAGATATACAAAATTGACTTAAATCTGAAAAATTCTTTAAAAAACATTATAAGAAATTTTGAAATTTTATACTGTTAGTAATAGCACATCAAACAGGTTAGTATATGCACAATGTTTCAAGAGGTATTATTCTCCTCTCCTGCTGGCCTGACCAGTGACAGTACTAGCATGGGATTTGAACCTGGACTCTTAGATTATTGAGTATTAAATTTTAAAGTAATGCTCTAACCTTAATAAGTTTATATAAAATATATTTACCTATTCATTATTTTTATAAAATTATTAAATTTTCATTTCTAAATAAGTAGATAACATATCTTCATTTTAGTAATTTTTTGTAACTAGATCAAGTAAATGTCTGTTGATGTGAGAGACTTAAACAAATTTAAATGCCTCTTGTCAAAAGCAATCAGAAATATTTTGCTGATTTTATTATAATCATAGGTTTAAGCTTAATTTTTAAAGAGAGTTTTTTATTATTTAAAGTTATAGTTTAGAAAAATAATAACGAAAATCGTAAATTTTGGAAAAATTATTATTTATTTATCCCAAAACATTTTATAGTGTAAAGACTAAAACAAAGTTATTTGTTTTTGACAATTTAGTTTTATTTCTTTTTTAAAATTAATACTTTATTTCTTATGTTATTTTATTTATTAAATTTATTTCTAAAATGAAAAATGTAAAAATTGGAGAGTGAAAATAAAAAATAAGATATTTTTCATTTCTATAATATAACCAGGAAAAAGTCTGAAAAACAAAAAAAAAATATTGTATAATATACTGATTTTCGAAATTAACAAAAAAATAATAAAAATGCAAATGAAACCAAAGGAGCACTTCAAATGAAAGTCTATTTCTATTTTTTTTATCTAATAAATATTATACTGATTCACTTTATAAGTACTTTTGTAAAAAAGAGCAGAATAATTGCACTCAAAACATCATATTAGAAGATAACCTGTGTGCTGTTGCTAGCAGTTGAATATTAGAAAAGTTTAAATAAAGTTTACATTTCTCTAAAGACTGTTGACACTTAATATTAAATGGAGATAATCCAACACATAAATAATTACAATTAAAACATTATCATTACAAATTTTCAGACAAATATTAGCTAGATGATATATATATTCTTTAATACAAATAAAAGTTAAAATAAAGAAATAGTATATTGTTTAGTTTTCAACATTAAAATTTAATTATTATAAGTGAAGTACTTTAGAGATAATCATTATCTATGACTATTATAATTAATGGTTTGGTGCTCTGGAGTTTATATGAAGTTTAATCACCAGAAATAACAGAGTTGAACTGCAATCCATGGATCTTGACTTCTAGGATATGTTTTACCACTGAACTAATTCATGTCATCATCATCATCAACCATTATCAATCCACTGCAGGATGAAGGTCTCTCCAAGTTCAATCCATCTTCTCTGATCTTAGCTTCTCTTCTCCACATCACCCCCGCACACTTTCTTATTTCATTCATCCATCTCATGTGTGGTCTCTTTCTAGGTCTTTTATAATCTCTTGGAATCTGGTTTATGATTTCAATTATTTATGTAAGGTACTATATATGATACCATACTATTTAAGGAATACTTGAAATTGAATAAGTATAATATTCATTATATAAATAAAGAATAGCAGTATCTAGGGTTTCTGATGCCTGTTATTTAAAGAAATAACTGTGATTAATAATCTTTATTAGTCATTCATTAGACTATAAATAATATTTCTGTAGTATAATTTTCATTACACTCATGCAAGGTGGGGATTGATTTCTATCCACTTTTAACACCTTGTAAAAGAATGTAATTATAAGCATATAACCAAAAACATGTGAAAAAGATGTATGATTCCTAATATGCACATTTCATGCTTAATCAGCACACTCATCAGTTGGCGCAGACAACAATCTCTTACACGTATCTTTATCATTGTTCAGTATATATATATAGGTAGCAAGAGACTACATATCAGTTGATAAGTGTTAAACTTGCTGCCTTTACAACTTTGACACAAATCTTTAATGGAGGTATATTAATAATCTTTATTAGTCATTCATTAGACTAGAGTTTATCCAATAATGGATGTTTCTATAGTATAATTTTCACTACACCACTCTGAGAAATAAAAAAAGTCTCTTCTATTTTTTAAATCTTATTTTATATGTCTCCTGTGTGATTTAGTATTGTCAGTAGGGTCGCCATAAACTAAAGTTGAATCGAATTCTTTTGCTTAGCCCGTGGTTTGGATGCTCAAACGTCACACTACTTTCTCAGAAATTAACCGCATGATTATTTTTAATAAATAAAAGTACATTTTTTCTCAATAGTTAAATATTTAATATAATTAGATTACATATTTAAAAAAAAAAGTATGGGTGGTATAATTATAAACTAATTAGAATTAAATTTAAAGAAAGAGATTAACTTAATCATCTTTTCTACGAAAAGATTAAATCACATTTGAAAAGATTAAATTTAACAGCTTTTTCCTCTCTTTCACTAAGGTAAACAAAATTTCAAGTTGTAACAAAAAAAAAAAATCACCTGCAGAAAAACGCAGCTCTAACATAGTTTTAAATTTTAAATAATATTTGAATTAGTAGTTTTCTGTTTGTTTGCTTTAGGATAATTTTAAAAAAATGACTTTATTAATATATACGATAAACAATACAATAAATAGTAAATAATCAGTTTTGTTTTTAACCATTTACCGATAATTGTAGAAAGTAGTAATTCATTCTGATAAAAGTTTTAATATACTGTATTTATATGGCTTTAATATATAAAACTAAGCATAAATATTAAAAGAAGTTTGCGGGTACTAATTATTAGCCTACCAGTCAGTCTTATCCGTGATCTGGCCTTTGAGTCTGGCCAGATAAATCTTGAGGTCGTAATAAGTTTGGGTTTCTTTTTTTTTTTTCAGAAAACCAGTCTACTCATTCGGTATTATTTGGTATTTTTATTCTTCAGCTATTATTAATTATAAAATAATGATATTGCAGTGATTTTAAAAAGAAAATTATGATTATAATATGGTATAGTCTTTGCCATTGTTGGAGAGGGGCGGGGATATTACCATTGAACCCATAATTTACTTTTATCTTCACAAATATTACTTGACATAATAACATTAGATATTATCAAAACTATGCGAGATAAAAGGGAGAATCTAAAATGGTTAAACGATTGTTGGAATACAATATAAGAATTTTGATTATCGATCACTTTTTTAGTATGTCTTTTATAAACTAGAATGTCAAAATATTGTTATATTAATACAATAATATACATTTAACAAATCCATTGAAATGACAGAAACAAGAGCAATAATAATAATCAAATAGTTTATTACTCAGGAATTCATAAAATTTTCGAGCACCAGAAATGGAGCGAAACCGCAATCCATATTCCGTGAGCTTCATAAATCAACCACGCTATCAACTGCTCTAAAATTATGCAGGCATAAGCAGGAGTAAATCTGGGTTTATAAAGAAAAAACAATAAATAAAATAATCTATCACTCAAGTATGAAGTAATTAGAATGGATTTGAACTCAGACTTTCAAGCTCTCTACATCTATCTATTTCATCCTATACAACCATACACATGACATACATGTGAAAAAAATAAATGATCTCCAATATACATATTTTGTGCTAAATCGGCACTCATTACTTAGTCCAGATCATCATCCCCCATATATATATATAATTTCGTGTATCGGTTGTATAGGATGGAGTGGATAGATGTAGGGAGTTTGTAGGTCTGCGTTTAAATCTTTTCTAATCATATTAAATTCAGTGTAGACAATATATTTGTACTTCAATAACAAGAATGAAGTACAAAATCCTGATTAGAAAAAGATTTTTTTAAAACGGCATTATTTAATTTAATATATATATATTCAAAAGACCTAGAAACAAACCACGCGTGCGATGGATGGATGAAATAAACAAGTTTTTTTTTTAGTGTGATGTAAAGAAAGGAGGTTAGAAAAGGGAGAAATGCAGTAGATCGATAATGATTGACAATGATGATGATGATATTTAAAAATTATAAAACAATTATAATAATTAGCCATTGCCTTTTTTAAAAAAAAAAGTAGTGGCTACTATATTGTCATCGTGACAAAAAGAAAAAAAATTGTGCAAATATGATTTGCTGTTTTTTTTTAAACTCTAATTTATGAACGGTATAAGAGTAATCTATTAATACAGAAGTAATTATGTCCATTAATCTTGAAAATGTGACAAAATTTGACAGATTGAAACCTTTAAAAATAAATGCAACACCACATAGGAAATTAGTAAAGCTAACAGACTTCTAATTTGTTTTGCTGTCGATTCTACTTTTTAATTTATAATCATTACAGACTTTAAATTTTACTTAGACTAAAAGTTAGTATTAAAAAAACAAAAAAATGTAATGAATTCGTAGAAGAAAAAAAATCTTAGCCTATACCAATTAAAACTTTTAATTCAAACTTTTAAAAGTTTGCAGCAAACCTATTATTAACGCGTGACATATTCTAATTCTGATCATTTTATAAATAAATAAAAGATCTATTAAGAATAAGAGTTTGTTTTTAAATTATTTCTGATTTTATACAATATGTGAAAATGATGTATGAGATAGAATTCAATTTCCTAAAGTTTTTTTTTTTATTTAATAATAGTAATTAATATAATTAATTAAAAAAGCTAAAAGAGATAAATGTTTAAGTCAAATTTTAAATTGGAAAAAAAAATATGTTGCAATATCAAAAATTAACACAGACAATGCACTTTTGGCTAACTTCTGCAGATATTTAATCGTCGATTAATATATATATATTCTGCATCAGTGTTGTGCAATCCATGGGTAGCGAAATTTTTAAAACATTCTCTTAATTTTTGGATAATGATGAATTTTTTTAAAAAAAAAAAATTAATTACAAAAAATAAATAAAAATCACATGGAAATAATTTCTTTTTGTATCTATCATATATTTTTTAAATATTTAAATACAAATACATTGTATTTAAATATTACAGATTCAGCCGCTATTCTGTCCATCCATCTTCTGTATATTTAAAATGGTCTTAAGGTCCAACATATGAGGGGTCAGAGTGACTTATGGTCAACATGGGTGTGACAACTAAATTGTCAAACAAGGGCTTTAAATGTGCCATCATCAGATTTTTAATAATATAGATGGCTGAAGAGTTGGAGGGTGGAGAAGATTGAAGCTTGTCCATTAAAATTTGAAGATTTGCTATCTTAATATAAACCAGGTGTAGTCAACTTTTCTATACCTAGCGCCCACTTTTGTATCTCTGTTAGTAGTAAAATTTTCTAACCGCCCACCGGTTCCACAGTAATGGTGATTTATAAAGTAGGGAAGTAACTTTATTTTATAAAATTTATAAAGCAGAGTTACAGCAAGCTAAAGCACATAAATCTCTATGAAATTTTTTTTTAAAAAGTCAATTTAATTTTTAAAAAAAGGAAAGTGCTCAATGTCGGACAAAACCCCTACCACCCACCATGAAGGCTAGAACACCCACTAGTGGGCGGTAGGGACCAGGTTGACTACCACTGATGAGCACTGATTATATATATGTGTGGGAGATAAGATCCGGACCAATTTATGAATGAATGTTGGATCAGCATGAAATATGCATATTGAAGATCATTTAACTTTTTCATATATCTGAAATTAGTCTAAAAATACACAGAAAACACCATTGATAATTATCAATATTTATATCTGAAAGTCCATAAAAATAATTTAATTATATATATATATATATATATATATATATATTTATATATATATATATATATATTGTGCCCTTTTGTATGGGTCACCATTTAATTTTTGTGCTAATCTATTAAAAATTTTAAATTTAAGATATATTTGAATATGTGATGTTAATTTTGCTTATGGTAATATTTCAAGGGGTTTAATTAAGGCAATCTATGAGTATTTGATATGTGAAATTGTGCTGATATAAAGAGAGACATTTTAAATGATGATGATTATAATATATAATTGGGAAAAATGGCCATAATCAATACTGCATTAATATATTTAATAAATAGGTATTTAAAGCTAAAAGTGTTTAAAAGACAAGTTAAAATTAAATGCATATATTTATTGTTGATAAAATAATATTATAAGAGAATATAAATATTATTAATTATTATAAGTACTTAAATAGAAGATTAATATTTGATTTTAATAATATTGGATAATTATTTTAAAATCTATTAGAATATCTTATTTATTTAAAAAGTATTTATTTTAAAAAATGCAATTGTTAGTTATTTTTAGATTATAACAAGCGTTTCTTGTGTTGTAGTAGAAACAGATGTTAATTAAATATACATACACATGCGTGGAAGTTATCTAATAAAGTTGCATAACTATTTTAAAAATCATGTTATAAAATTTATAAATAATACGTGAGCTATCACGAGATAAAATAAAGATAAATAAATGTAGAATATTAAATCTGATTTTAGAATATTGCTTTAAAAATATAACGTATAAAAAGACTTAGTGTATTTTAAATAATTTTATAAAAGTTAAAATTAAAATCAAGTAGGTAAAAATATTTTTAAGGAGATATTTTATGGATTTAAATAAATGATAAAGATTATTTTAGAAATTTAATAATGTAATAAATATTAAATATTAAATAAGTCATTATTTATTTTTAATTTTGTGTTGTTGGTAAATATGTAAATAAGCCAGCAAATTGATTGTTTAAATGTACCAATCAAATGGGAAGTTTCTTCCGGTATAAAAGCTCAGGTCAATTGTTAGGAGAGGACTTCGTGATTGATTTTTCAAGTTAATTGTTTATTAAAAATAGCTAAGTAAATTTATAGATGCTCTAAAATCATTTTTTAAAATTATAAGAGTGTCATTGTAAATAATTTATAAAAGTTTTAAATGATAGACCTGCAGTGTTAATTTAATTTTCCCTATCAGTCGTCTCTATATTAAGCTCAATTTACGTGCAAATGGTCATGGGAACATCATATATAGTGAAAATATATCGGAAACTTTATACTAGAAGTATGACAAACGCTGGATTAGTTCGGAAAATTACGAGATGGAGAAAAGTAGTATTTTGGACAGTATATAATTTTAAAAGCTAATTACTGTTGCCTATTAGAAAATAGATATTTTAAAGAATAAATACTTTTGTATAAAGAAAGTATTTTTGCAAGCTATAAATTTAAATGTATATCTTAAGTAAAGATATTAAAAATGAAAGTAGTTTTAAAAATATTTGCCCTGTTAAGTCTTTATATTTAAGAGACTAAATGTTGACAATTTTAAAAGGCAAATAAATTGAAAATATAATTAGCTTAAAGTCTTAATATAATAAAAATTATTATATTGAAATAATCTAAACGCTGGTTGTTTGGATGAAGAAACTTATTCTTACCTGGATATTTTGTTATGGAATGCGCAAGTAATATATGGATGTCCCAGTTAATTTAAAATAATTAAATGATAGTTTTTCATAAAACTAAAGACTAAGCTAAAATAATAACTTTTGAATAATATTTTAAAAATAACTAAATCAGGATCCTATAAACTATTTTAATTCTTATGGAAGAATTAACTTTTATTTTATTTTAAAAGAACGTTTTCATTTTCATAAACTTTTAAAAAAACACGTGATGGACCGGAAACAGGAAATGGTGTTCTAGTAAATGTGTACCTAGGATTTTAAGAACTATATGATGGAAAAGAAAACATCGCTGGAATTACGTAATATGAATTCTGTTTATTTATCTAATATAAAATTTAAATATTATTAATCTATTAAAAATAAGATAGGTACATTTCTTAAAATTATAACTAAAAATGATATAATAATTAATTACATAAGTTTATTTTATAATTAATATAACACGTAATATGTTGAAGAATGATTGTGAGTGTAAATGTGAATTATTTTATGAAGCTGTAATTCCGAAGAATATTGGAAGATGGACTGTACATTAAATCATTATTGATGGTAAAAATTGTATCATAATAATAATAATTTTGATGTATTTAATATGTTTTTTTCTTTAGATCAACCAAATGATATGTTATTATTGAATGGACGTATGAATATTTTAAAAATACACACATATTATATTGGCAGTAACAATTTTATTTAAATATGCATAATTTGAATTTATGATATAAATATGATACAACATTACATAAGAAGCTTAGAAATAATTATATGATTCTTTCGTAAATAAATTTTGATATTTTGTTTTATGTTACAGTATTAGAATTATATTTGTTATTCATAAGTAATTATTTTTATTGCAAGTTAGGAAGAGATTTAAAAGTCTATATTTTATTTGGTTTTATTTGAGAAATTAAGTTATGTTTTATGTAGAAGTTTATATTTGAGTTGGAGATTTACCGAATATAGATGATGAAGTATCAATAGTATGGATAATTAGTATTTATCTAAAATTGATGATTGTTTTTCCGGAAAGTTTAAATAAGTTTAGAGGATGTTTTGTAGATAGAAAGTTATTAAGAAGGAGTAGAATAACACATAAAGTAAAGTAATAATTTTACACAGAAAAGAATCATAGAATTTATCTAATATAATACTTTATGAATTTGAAATTGATGAATAATTAAAATATTATTATTTTAACAGTACATATATGTAATGCATATTTGATAAAACATGTAACATGAATTGTATTAAATGAAATATAAATTATAATCAGTTATTTTATTACATTACAAAGATACATTAGTTTATACATGTATGATATTAAAGTAGTATTAATAGTAAAGTGAACACATACTAGTACATGATGAAATGAATAGCAGTAATACTTAAGTGATGTAGCAATTTAATTAATAAAGTTTAATTGTTTACATATGCTATATAAATATTATTTACATAAATTTTCTGTGTAATAATTGAAGTTTACTGATATTTGTTTAAAGTCTAAGTTTTGAAAACATACTTCAATGTTATTAGTACAGCATTTTAAAGAATGTATAATTACTTATTAGGAGTATGAATTAATAACAGTGTAAACATATTGTATTATTATTTTCTTATTTTATTTTCTTTGTTTTCATAATTTTGAATTGTAAATATTGTAAATAAATTCTTAGTTGAAGTTAATGTAAATAAATTTGTTTAATTTGTTTTAAAAGTGTGTCGAGTTCATTATTTTGCACCACAGCATTTGACAGCAGATAATTAGAAGAAACATAATATTTGCACAATGTGAATTTATTAATATTATTTTAGAAATAAATACAATATTTTCTTGATATCATTTTATAAGAATTGATTGACATTAACATATAATATTATTATGGTCATAAGGTTATTATAATGCACATTATAAGAGTACAATATTATTTATTGCCACAGATTAATAAATTGTAAGATTTTGATCTATTCCAAAATTAAGATACTATATGAAGATAAAAGATATATACATGATTATTTATTTATTTAATAATTGATAATATAACAGAAATAAATAAGATTAAGTTATACCCTAAGATTAGTATTGAATATTATTATTATTAGAATAAGTTAGGTGTATTTAGGTTTGATATAAAATCCCATATCATACTTATTTACATGAGTTATCATTACTTTAAGATAATTAGAAGAACCTGAGATTATTTAATTATATTTTAAAATTAAAAGTTAAGATTTATTTATTTTATTTTATTATTAAAGATAGTTTATTTTATTTAAAAGCCATAAGAATGCTATAGATGTAGTATTAAGTTAATAAGGAGGTAATAGTATTCTTATGCCATTGAGACAATGTCTTAGGAGATATTGACTCAATGTAAATCTACTTATTACTTTGTAACTTTACTTCACAGTCTCATGATTTTGATAAATACTTATTTAATTAGTACATACTATAGAACTATATTGATTTTGATAATTGATAATAAATTTAATTAGAATATGATAATATAAAAGTAATTAAAAATAGATATGCAAATTTTAATTAAGCATTATAATTTTAATTGAGCTAGTCGTATTTCAAATTATATTATACATCGAGAAGTAAGGGTACAATATATATATATATATATATATATATAAAGAAGGTTGCCCTGACAACAGTTTGAGATTGTTGACTGGGATTGCCTAAGTGCTCACTGATTCTAATGATATATATATATATATATATATATATATATATATATATATATATATATATATATATATATATATATATATAACTAAAACAACCATTAAAGTAGCTCACTTCAGAGAAAAAATTTCTTCAAATGCTCATCATAAAAATAACAATGAAGAAGAAGCCAGTAATTACTAGGCTTGCTAATTGCCAGATGATAAAAATATGAGATGTTTTTTTTTGTTTTGTTTTACTCTTTGGAAAAAATGCTTATATACAAATCAATAATGGGTATTTCAGTTAAGTTGCTTTGATCTTACTTTTAAAAAGTAAAATTCTAAGTAAAAAAACAAGTTTTCAAAACTCACTTGACTTAAATTCAAACTCAGAAAATAAGCAAAGTAAAAGGACATCACAAGGTTCTTTTTATACATATATTTATGATCTATTTAAGATAATGTGAGGTGAATTCAATGAACTAAAAATTGAAACAAATAGAAACAAACCAAGACTGCAATACTAGCAACAAAGAAAGAAATATATGAATGAAGTTAATAAAAATTTTAAAACCAAGTCATTATTGGAATTAATTTAATAATTTAAATTTCTTAACACACTTTTTTTTTTAAATCTTGTTTTTTTTAATTTTATAAACCATTTTTTTTTGTTTCAGTTTTTCTACAATGTTTTAACCATATTATATGGTCATTGCCAAGAATTGGTTATTTCTATAATATATATGCTTACAAAAAGTGTTCAAAATAACAATCACATAAATTACAATTTTTTCTTTTTAAAAAAAAAATCTTATTTCCTTTCATGTGTCTACAACCTTTTATATGTTTTTTATTTATATGTTTATATAAAATTCCCTTCAATTATTATAACTACATTTTTATAATTACACCAGATTTCTAACACTTTCTACTCAAAACTGATTTTCTCGATTTTATACATAAACTTTTTTTAATTAATCCTTCTTTGTAAGAGCTCACATTTCACAACATCTATATTTTAAATTTTAAATGCTTAAATTATTTCATGTGTAAGTAAAAAGAGAAATATAAGATGGCTGATATCTTGCCATTCTTGGAAAATATCAGAGATTTTAAAAATCTAGAATTGTTATAAAACAATTGGAAATTGCAGAAATATTATCATTTCATAAAAGCATTTGAGGCTCAAATAAATCATAAAAATGAAAAGGGTTCAAATGCTTTTATGAAATGGCCTTATTTCTTCAATTTCCAATTGTTTATAATAATTGATTTTTAAGATCTCTGATATTTTCCAAAAATAGAAAATTAATCAAGAAGGAATTACTTTATTATTTTGTACTTTTTAGTCAGCTATTTATGTAAAAGCATTATTTTTTTAAAATATATTTTTTTACATCTTATTTTTTTTTTTTTTTTAAATTTACATATTATTTTTTAAAATGGCTAAAAGTACAAAACAAGCTGAAAAAAAATAATAATAATATGTAAAAATAAAAAATATACCCTCTAACACACAAATTCTAAATTTAAATATCATGTGATTGTCTGTTATATAAAAATATTCAAGTATTGGTTTTCTGATTAGTATAATTAAGGAAATAAATCAATATTAACAAAATTTTACTCTACAAATGTAATATTTTCATTGGCTCAGTTGTTAATGAGTTTCCTTGGAAAGGGTAAGGATGGAAGTTTGATTTCTAAATGGAAATGGATATTTTTTCATTGTTAATTCAAAAACATAGACATACTGACAGAAACACAGATAGTGCAAGTTAATATAAAAGTATTTACAAAAAAAAAAATTGTAATTTATATAATAAAATATTGTTGTTTTGGAAATTTTTTGTAAACATATATTTGTGTGTATATTATATATATATATATATATATATAATCAGCATGCTAATAGCTATTAACAAGCTTTTTCAAATATCCATATCCTCAGACCAGTTTCTAGCTCTGGCTGTCATCAGTCATTTCCTTGCAATATGTATACATATATATATAAGTGTGTGTGTAAATAAAAATAATTCAGAATGTATGCAACTAAACAGGAAGTACATGAAGTTTCCAATCACTTTATTTACATAATGTAATTCATTGGAAACTTTAGTTACTTTCTATTCAGTTACATATTATATATATATTATCAATAGATGGAGCTTTACCAAGACCTCCAAACAAGCATATTTGTTTACATAAACGTCAGAGTCAATATTCACTGTCTCTTTCATTTTGCTCCACCCTCAGATCAGCTGATTTCAAGCTGATTTGCTCTCATCAGTGAAGGGATATGAGTTAGAAACTAGACCTAAATATTAACTCCAAGCGTTTATGCAAAACGTTTCTATCAGTTTGCAAGCATGAATTTTTTAGACACCTAAATGTCTTCAAACTCAGCCTATCAAACTAGATAGCTATGTGGGTCTGATATCAGTTCAGTTTCTTCACATAATCAAAGCTTCTGCAATCTATATCATTGCAAGAAAACTTTAAAGGTACATTTATGAAAAACAAAACAAGTTTTATATACATAAAAACCTGCTATCACTTGTATTAATGATCAATAGATGGAGCTTTACCAAGACCTCCAAACAAGCGTATTTGTTTACATAAACATCAGAGTCAATATTCACTGTCTCTTTCATTTTGCTCCACCCTCAGATCAGCTGATTTCAAGCTGATTTGCTCTCATCAGTGAATATTGACTCTGACGTTTATGTAAACAAATATGCTTGTTTGGAGGTCTTGGTAAAGCTCCATCTATTGATCATTAATACAAGCAATAGCAGGTTTTTACGTATATAAAACCTGTTTTGTTTTTCATA